>CM077504.1:59371381-59747781 GCA_039654745.1 Houttuynia cordata | reverse complement strand
CCGCTGATCAGCAGAAAGTTGTCATAATTGTCCCACAATAAGTTTCATTAGCCTATAAGCAATAGGGCTTGGATATATAGTTAAAAAAGGGTCATAAGTAAGTCAGTAAATATTAACTTCGGCTATGCAACAAAAATCTTACATTCATGGAATCAAGGTAGTTGCTTTACCACCCTCAATCACACTTTGTTGTATTTTGATTAGATGTTAAGTTTTTGGAAGTGCCAATTTTAGAAATGCAAACAAATCCAGACATATACTAATTAAACAAATCCTCTATTACTTTAACTAGAAATTCAAAATGTTAGTCATAGAATTAGCAAAATGCCATGTACAGTTAGTCGAGTGAATGAAAAACAACAGTTGGAAAATATTTGTCTTCTAATTCTACCTCGGGTCCTTAGAATTAATAATTTCGGAGTATAATATCTTCTGTTCAAAACAAGTTAGCATCATGGAAAAGTCCATGCAGCACCCATTCAAAAGCGTGTACTACCAACCTCCTTTGCCTATAAAACTAGGCTAAAAAAGAGGGAATAAGAAAAATCGAAATATTTCGAAAAAAACATCGACAAAGTATCTCTGCTTGCTAGAAGAGAATCATTTCATTCATGAGTCAGCTTGGTGAACTCATTCTCCGAAATCATACACACGAGGCCCTTATGTGTAAGCTCATGCATGAGAACACTAGAACAGATTCCGGAAATGAACTGAGAATGACAAAGATAAGAAAGGACCATAATGCTGAGCTCCAGGTACAAATACGCCCCAATAATTATAGACAAAACAGTGGAGAGACAAACAAACATAAAAAATGGACTGATATTGACAAAAAGAGAAGGACCACAATGTGGGGTGACAATAGCAATGTGCTATATATTAATGCCTTGATCCAACATAGTTGCCATATGAAGAGAATGTCCTCAAATCTCCATAACATACAAAAGAGCGATAGGCCTATAAATTAACTGGAACCTTACAATTCACCCATCTCAAGTGTCAATCAATGTTTCATCCGGTCCTTCTGGTGGACAGCTTTCACTCCTTTAAATTAAGTTCAAAATGACAAAATCTAGGATAATACCTTCTTTGTTGCATCAATAACAGCATCGTTGTTCATCAACTTCTCACTTTTGGCCCCGTGTCATATCTTGATGATTGTGGACAATATGAACAATCTTCACTACACCCACCCGTTTTAATTGACAAAAGAGTACACTGCTGCACTTCCCTAAAATTGTGCGAGTGTCTATGGACTTGAGCCTACAAAAAACAACAAAAACCATTCCCATTCAATTCCTGCCCCAGATTCAAGACTTTTCCTAACCAAATTTTGACAGAAACAAAGCAGCATTCTCACATCTAAATTTGTTCCCCACATTCTCAACCAACAGAGCATCACAAAATGAAAAAAAAAATATAATCTTTGATTCAAAGAAGAGATTTTGATAATGCAAGACAAACACCAATTATCATAAATCTGATAAGGGAGAGGAAATGGGAAATAACAAAAAATTGAGCTGAAACTCACACCGTGGAAAAGGAAATCGAGAAGCGGGGAGTCATAAACAAACTTGATTTCGTCCCGCTCCAGTCCGTGTCTCGGCCCGTCACAGATCGCCCGCTCTGCCTGGACGACGACGGCGAGAGGAGAACGAGCGGTGGGTGACAGACGGCTAGCTGAGATGCCAAAGGTCAATAAGGGCAAGCAATCACCAGAGAGGGAGGAGTACGACGGAGCACAACGGAGGGACTACCGGATGAGGAAGGAGGTGGAGGGAGGAGAGGGATCTTGCTCGACATGGGGAGGAACATGGGGGAGGAGAGGAGCACGGAGGTCGAGAAGGGAGGCAGTCGTCGGAGAGAGGAGCATGGCGGAGAGACGATTGGAGGAGGAGGGAGGTAAAGGATGGAAGGGTTTGGGCCTTGGGACGATCTTGTTCGACTCCTCCCGAGCCTGAGAGAGGACTTTCATTTAGAAATCTTCACCTAGGTTTTAAATTTTAAAGGGGGCTGTGGCATCCGTTGAGGTATATTACCTGGTTTTTTCCGTGAAATCCCGTATAGCCTGGAATCGGCACATGAAGTACCGGAAATTCCTTTTATTTTATATTTTTTGTGTCATTACTATGCGAAGAAGCGTGTTGCTAGAAGACACGAAAAATACAAGGGTTCGGACCGACGATTCCAGCGGCAACTCCACATCGAGTTCGAGCGGCAATTCACCGGTGATTTCGAGCTGCTCCTGCGGATTTCGACAATTCTATTCACGTCCCCCTGCGGATTTTGACGCTACCTTCGCCTATCTGCAACTGACAGGAGTGACGGAGAGTGCATAAAGGCAGCGATTGAAGCGGCTACCTGCGGAGATTTGGAGCTTCATCTTGCTAACTTTCCCGCTGCTGCTCCCTGCGCCTTCCTGCAACTGGCGGAGTGACCGATTATGCATGGCTCGTGTCTACGGTTTGCGGTGAGGAACACTGGGAAGACTTTCCCGTTGCACGACTCCTAATCAGAAATATGAGGACTATGAAATACACCTCAGTAAGTTACAATCCATACTGATATTTGTTTCAGAAGCTCCGACTTTTGGATTTGTAAATTTGATGACGAAATATACAGTCGTGTATTTAAAGACATGAATTTATATTTAGTCGTGTACTCGACAACACAACTTTAATATTTTCATGTTTTTCCGACACGACTTTTCTATTGACCACTCTACCTATCTCCTTGCAGAAGGACACAAAAAGATATGAGTCTATGGAGCAAATACCAACGTAAGAGAGGAAGATCAGGAATTTCTTTGCACCTCGAGAGCAAAACAGAGGGGTAGGAAGAGGAAGGCTCCGATGGACTCATCAGTGAACGAGAACATACTATGTGCGACCAGTTGCTTCAGACGTTTTGTCAACTGGGGGAGCTGAAAAAGTGTGCGGCCCCTCCTACGGGGGGAGCTGAAAAAAGATGTGGTCAACTGATCAGAGAAGCTGGTTTCTCTGTCATTTTTGAAGGTGAGGAGGTCGTTGTTCTCGTAACCTCCTGGACCATTTGGTCAGGTATTTGGGATGAGTCGGCCAAGGTCTTCAATATCAAGGGGAGGTCGCTACACTTCCACAGACGCAAGAAGTTGCTCTTATCACTGGATTGCCCGCAAAGGGCGAAATATTTGAGGACGTTCCCTCCTTGCCACGCCGACCGCAAGGTGAATTCTTCAGAAAGTACTTCACCGTGAGGAGACCGAATATTCCACGCATTGAGGAAATTATTGAGAAACTTATCATTGGCGAAATGAAGATGGCAAAGGAGGACATGGCTAGAATGATCATTTGCCTTGTTTCTCCACGGTGCTGTTTGCACACTGCACTAGAGCGTTGCTGCCCTGTTTGTAGTGTTACATAGAAGACCTCCCAAGATTAAGCTCATACAATTGGGCGGGAGCTATCCATAAGTTGTTGGTTTCTGGTATAACCTACACCAGCAGACTAGTGGGTGTCATATCTGAAGGAGGCTCACGGGGCGGTGGATATCTAAACGGCGCCTCATATGTCACTCAGGAATTTAACATTTTTATGTTTTTTAGTGTCTTTGAAAGACACAACACAACGACTATTATAATCGTCTCTTCTACAACACGACTTTATATATAGTAGTGTACTAAAATACATGACTAAGTATATAGTCATGTTGCAGAAGACAAGACTAAATTTATAGTCGTGTACTATTATAGTCGACTATAATAGTACACGACTTGCCTCTATCTGCACCTTTTACTAATGTTTTCATCTACTTACTATGCAGATAAGGGTGCACAGAAGAAGCACAGTATGACGGACTACTGGAAGGCGGTGTTTGATAATCTCGACGTATGGAAGAAGTCATCGATGTAATCATCCCCTGGCAGAAGAGGCATACCTACTTTCGTCTCCGCTGTGGCCCCTCCTCTGCAACGACAGAAGACAGAGAGGCAGGAAATGAAGAGGACTCCCATTCACGGTTCCCCCTCTTCCTCGAGGACAACCGCTCAGTTAAATGCAATGGGGTGATTGGAGGGTTCGCTTCAGCATAAGTCATTAAGTGTTCTGTATGTCTAAGTTTGAATGAGAAGGTGTGTCGGACCTCTACGAGAGGAGGTTCACTCTATCCAGTCATCTACTGCCATAGCAGGTATAGCTGTGAATATAGGGTGAGAACGCATGAGGATCCAAGATGAGAAGATTGAGAGCGAAAAGGAGAGAAGAAGGAGAGAGAAGATGAAGAAGTCATTGGTGCATCAGAAAGAGGAGCGAGCAGGAGGAGGAAGGAGACGATGAGACTCTGGAGTATTGCGGGGAGAGGGCGGGGGGGGAGGGGGGGGGGGGTTAAGGGGGGGGGGGGGGGGGGGAGAAAGGAAGCTGGCGCACAAGTCAGCCGACGACTCCATCAAATGGGGTAAAGGTAAGTTTTACACGATTATTTAATATTTCGTATCACAGTCTACACGACTATTTAATTTTTTCGTGTTACATTCTACACGACTATTGACTTTTCGTATTACATTATACACGACTATTTAATTTTTCGTGCTGCTACTGACACGACTCTGTAAAATGTCAATTTAGCTCCCATCAAACACGTGCATGAGGAAGAGAAGATTCAACAGGCTACAAAGAGATCCTCTGCGAAGATGTTTCTGAAGAAGCTCTAACCAGACTTCGACAAACATATGGAGCGTGCAAAAGTCGAAAACCGTCTGAAGTACAAGATGGGACCTATTCCCCCGGGGTGTAGTGGTAAGGAAGAGAAGGAGGGATGTCTCCAAGAGGGAATTGCAGAGGATACGGGAAGATGAGCATATACGGAGAATGGCAAAGGGAGATGGCGGAAAGAGCGGAAACCAACTCCAAAGAGACCATATCCGATCAACAAACAACATCTATCATCAATGAGGTGCTCTCTTCCTTGCAGCAATCGGATATCAGGGTAGCCAAGGGGGAGGATTTGGCAAAGGAGGAGGCAGAGAAGGAGGAGGAGGAGAAGGAGGCCACATGCTTAACCTCATCCCAGCCTGTTGATGTTGATGTCCTCCAAACCCCTCAAAAGGCTACAATTGAACTCCCAGAACACTATGCGAATTTGGAGTTATGCTTCGACATCGGAGTATTGCTAGAGCGGGATAGAGTGGCAATAGATGGATGGATCACCAATCCGATGAAGGCTTATCCAATCCCCACGCTATGTGATGACAACTACGTATCCCTCCTACAAACCACAGAAATAAACATTAATGTAAGTATGAATTATGTTTTCATTTTCCTCATATGTTTTCCTCATATACTAATACACGACTTTACGCGTAGTCTTGTCTTCAAAGACACGACTATTTTTGAAGTCGTATATAAAAAATATTTGACTATTCATTAAGTAGAGTATTTTTATAGATGATATAATTAAAAGTCGTATCTTTCCTTACTTCGACTGTTCTGACTCTGTTGTTATTTTCTACATGTTATAGATGAGTTTTTGACTCTCTTGCGGCAATGTAAAGTGAGAGAACGGATGAAGTATCCATTCTGCTTTTTTAGATGCCATGTATTCAAAGAGATATTCGACAACGTAAGTGTTCCCTGCATCAGTAGCAATAAGTTGACGTTCCCAGCATCAATTTCTGACTCTCTTGCGGTTTTGCAGGAACACATAGAAGAGGACGATAATACAAAATTGATAAAAAAAACTTGGGAGGATGTTGAAGGGATTGAACAGGAACATGTTCTACGCCTTTTTCCCAATCCGTACCGGCTCCCATTTCTGCCTCATCTAGTAAACTTCCCAAACTGTGTATGGCACTTCTACAACCCGCTCTCCGGCAAATCCCAGTTGTACACACATCACAGGGTCGCAACTGATAAATTCACGAAGTTCATGAACATTGTGATGGCACACACGCTGGGGTGGATGGGTTGCATTGACTGGAAGATGACTTAGATCGCCAAAGCGCCCTGGCAAGAAAACTCAAATGATTGTAGCATATTCATCATGATGTACGTGGCACACTTGGTGTCCAATGTCAACCCACCTGACTTTGATCAGGCCAGAATTACACATTTGTGGCGCCCAATCATTGTTGTATCTATGATTCGCGGGTAGATTGACAGCGAGTTTGACGACGATTCAATTAAAAGACAAAAATCAGGACATCACAGTTGCGGGTTTTTTGATGTTGTCGGATGAAGACTGAAATTCTTTCTTACATATATTCTTTTGTACCCATATTCTTTTTTTGTACAAAGATTATTTGATGTACATATATTATTCTTTCAATAAATTTAAATACATTATTTTCATCTACGTGAAGAAACAATAGTAATTGCTGATTGGTACTTTATGACATGACTATTTCGTACCGTGATAATGTCGATTGACAGCTTATAGCGTTATAGTAGTGTCGTCGATGACACGACTATAACGGAGACTTCTTTTTGTATTTTTGTGTCTTCGACAACATGACTATAGTGGAGATTGACTACTGTGTTCATGTAGTCGTGTCTTATACGACACGACTATAATAAAAATACATGTCTAGTACATGAAATATTTTTTTTCATTTCTAATATTTTTTCCTGTACAGGCATATATTTCGGTAGGAATATTGTTTGTTCTACAAACATAGCAGTACAATCTAAATGTAGAATGGTGGAGACTTAGGTAAGCCGGAGCGACGTATCTGCGATGTTTTGTTAGTTGTAAGTTTGCCTTGTTGCGGGAGTCTTCGATTCCTGCTCTTCCTTTGTTCTTTTGCAACCGTTGGGTTACTGCACATTTTATGGTTGTGAGCAACTTGCTACATTTTGACCTCGACCTTTCTGGTGGCTTGGGCTGTGACTCATTTCTCTTTGTCTTTCTTCTGCCCTTCTTTGGAGCTTCAAGCATAGGCGGTTTGCATTTAAATAAAACCCCGTAACTCCTCCACTGACTTCTGTCTAAAGTAGGTAACACTACTTCTTCGTACGTGGTGCGGTACATACTTGCGTAGTACCACTTCTCACAATATTCTACCGGTCAAAATTCCTCTCATCAATACATGCAATGGCGTGCTTGCACGGAGTCCCATGCTCTGGAAGAAGCCACATGTGCAGGTTCTCTTCGTAAGGTCAACAACATCCTGAGGAAAAAATAGTCGACAAGACTATAAGAATAGTCGTGTTGTCAAATAGTTGATTATTTGAATAGTCGTGTCCTCGAAGACGTGTCTCTGATGATGACTATTTCGGAAGGACGGTTTCATTCAGTTTTGTGGAATGAATTCTTGCCACATGGTATAAAGATGTCGCTTCAAACTGCCGTAATGATAGCGATTGCACTTAGACTGTTCCAGCACTCTTATTCCTCATTTTGTTGATATGATTCTGTGCATACTTTGTTAACGGAGTCGTTAGCCATTCTACTTCCATTCGGCTTCTCTCAAAATGGGAGGTTGTGGTCGCATGAGTTTGCTCTATCAACCGAGTTGTTGGTGAAAACCTAGCATTCAAAAGCATATTTTTTACACTTTCAGATCTGCTTGATATGAGAATGCCATATCTTTTACCCGGATATTCCACGTTAGCCCAGTTTCTTTTATTTATCTTGTCAACATATTTTCAGGCCTCCTCATTGTGTTCCTTCATCTTCTCCATGATTTCTTCAAATTCTGGTCTCCTAAAGCATGTTGTAGCTCTGAATAGTAGTTCCTTCTGGTACTTATCATTCTAATGAGTAAGCATATTAGCAGCCATATGCCTCAGGCAAAAGCCATGGTGAGCCTCGGGGAAGACATCAGCAACAGCTCTCAAAAGTCTCTCCTGTCTATCAGAGACAATTGTGTCCAGAGAGGTCGGGGGGTCCGTAAAAAGAAAAGCTTTTAGTAAGACGAGGGACCACGTCCTGCAAGTCACAAGTGAAAGTATATGAAACAAAGAATGCATCAGATTGGTAGCAGGTCATGTATAAAACAACACGACTTTATGAGTAGTCGTGTGCTCGAACACACGACTACGCATGCAAATTTTCTTTGCATACTTACCACGTATTAATGGTCACTTTCTCTACAGCTGCATATGCAAGACACATCAATTGTTGGTTCCCGTCGAGTGCTGTAGCAACCAATAAAATTTAGAAGACACGTCTAAAGTCGTATCCAGAACGTCAATAGGTATTTTAGGTATATCACAAGATCTTTCTATCACCACATGTGTACCCGTATTAGACCACTCTAATTCCTTTCCGTAATGTGGCAAATTGCGATATGCGTCTTCCGGGTTGCCATCGATCAATCGAATCAGTTCCTCTTTCGCCCTCCATGCCCTTTTATAGTTGACTTTGACGCCCCAATGTTTCTCAATGTACTGTTGGATATTTGCCATTTTTATGGAGTTTGAATCCTTGTGGAGGCCATGACACTTCCGTGCAATCCATAGGTGTGAGGCCAATGGATGATCTTTGGAACTTATCAAAGTGTCACATATATGCCTTCCTTCCCTCCTTATCACCTGACTCCGTCAAGTTTGTCCGAAGCCCGTATGTACCACCTGCACCTTGTAATCTTGCAGGTTGCAGCAAATGTGTCCTTATTCTCATCCATCACTTTGAACATGAATTTCCAAATCAGTAAGAACCATCTTGAACTGCTTCACGCTTTCAAATATAGCCCCTAAGTAAAGTTGTGCCTCATAGTCATCTGTTTGCAAACTGTCGATCAACATCGTCTCCTCCTCATAATGTTTTGAAGGACCGGCTTGTGCAGAATAGGTACCCCAATCCCAACCACCGTCACCATCAATATTGTTGAACTCATCGTCGTCTAACTCTTGAGGCTCCAACGCAACATATTTCCATTTAGAAGTGGATGCTCTCGCTTCTTGTTGGAGTTCTATACCTGGCACAAAGTGGACTCTTCCCGTGGGATGTGGCTAGGGAAAAACTGGTAGTGTAAGAGGCTCCTCCCACTCATCTGTAGACCACAGTAATTCTTCGTCATCCAACAATTCATCTTCATCTGCATCTTCATCTTCATCTTCATTTTCATCTTCACCATTGAAGCCATTGATTTGAAATTAGTTATCGACTTCGTTCGGAAATTCATCCTTCATATTTTCATTACCATCTCCCAATCTGCGAGAACAAAATTGTATGAATGGAATGCATATTATCACAACACGTCTAAACGACTTGACTCAAGTCGTGTCTTCGACAACACGACTTCAAGTCATGGCATGTTGTCGATAACACGACTTTAATTCAGGTTCAGTCATTAATTTCAAACCTTTCCTCACAGCTTGAAGTGAATAATTTTCATCTCTTCCTCCTTCAACTGCTGATGTGGGTGTCTTATTGCCCGGGTTGGACAGCCTCTCCTATGTTGTCTTCCTGGCCGTCCTCCATTCTACCTCTGGCATTGAATTCTCATCGTACTTATCCATGCTGGAATTCATTTGCTTATTGCCAGTGGAATTCTCCATGTTGTTATTTCCAACAGAAGTCCACTCCACGTATAGGTCAAGTAGTCCATTTGTGCATTGCTTCTTGTTGTGAAGGAGAAATATTGAATGTACGTCTTTATCGCCTTCAAGAATGTATAGGGATCCCGGACGACCAAGATATGACAAAGACAATGTACCATATGCAGACTTCAACAATAATCTTTCTTCTACTTCCTGCAACAATTCCAGGTACTTTACTTGTGTATCAATAGTCATGAGCTTCAGTTTCCCGCCCACATACCCATCATATTTTGTATACACTCCATCGTAGTGTAAGCACACAGGTATCAATTCCATTAGTACCTGACATTATAATAACGAAATAAGTAAAAAAAACCAGTAAGGTGTTCAACTGTGAGTGAAAATCATCATCTATTAGTTGTGTCTTCGAAGACACGACTATTTTTAAACTCGTGCGCTCGAATACATGATATTACAAAAAACTTGGAAACTATGCAAGTTTTCAACTTTCATCTCTAGAACAAATTTTTATTATATAAAATGCACAATTTCAACTTGACGTACCATTTTTTAATGTACGATGCATCCGTTGCAGTTGTTTTTTGCGTACAGGCCGCTTTCCCGCTTGTTTTTCGACTTTTGGCGCGAAGATGACTTTTCCCGATTTGGACGGCGACGACGATGATAGGGGTGGAGATGCTGGACGGAACTTCTTCGGAATGCCTTCTACTTCTTCTCTGGAATGCCTTCTTCTCCAAAAATGCAAAATTTTGTGCTGCCAGAGTTTTTTCCATATTATGTCGTGCCAACTTTCATTTTCCCATATTGCCTAGTTTTTTCAGTGAAATCCCATATGACTTGGAATCGGCACCTATAGTACCGAAAATTATCCGAAGGGTCATGTTGAAGACAACACGATCACCTCAGCTCGATTTTAGGAAGCAAAGGCGGGCAATTTCGAGCGGCCCTCTGCGGCGACCGCCCCATTTTCACATAATGGTTTTCTTCCCAAAATGCTTCATTCTTCCCAAAATTAGCGATTTACAAGAGCATCCAGTTGGGAAAAAAGACATTCCGGTGAAGGTCCGTCCATCATCACGGTTCAAATCACCGTCGGCACCGTCCAACCCGAAAAAAAAATTACTGCTAAAATAGCAAAATCAACGGGAAAGACCGGGAAAAAAAATCTATGATGAAGGGATTTTGATGTAAGAGCCAGCGGAGAAGCCCGCCTAACTACAAAAATTGAGATCTATATATAAAAAAACAGATATAAAGGCCACCCATGGTGCTCGACCGCTCGTGATCATCAAATAAGAGGATAAAAATGGGCAAAACCTTATAATATCGTCAGCCAACAACAAATTCAATTTATATGAGGAATGGAAGAGGAGGAAAAATAAGGAAGACCAAAAAAAGCCAAAACGGATAAAAAATTAGTGAGTTATGACATTTTGAAGATTGCCGTAAAATCGTGTCGTCGAAGACACGACCTGAACTGGAGTCATGTCTTCGACGACATGATTTTACGGCAATCTTAAAAATGCCATAACTCCCTCATTTTTTATCCATTTTTGTCCTCTTTTTTTGAAATCTTCCGTATTTTTCCTCCTCTTCCACCTCATAAAAATATATTAGAATGAAAAAATAAGAATAAATAAGAAGAAAGAATAAAGGGGAAGCTTTCTGGCGTCCGGAGCTTCATCGGAAAGCATCCAGTTTCTTTCTGACTCCATTCAGGTCGTGTAAATAAATACTCGACCTGAATAGAGTCGTGTCTTCGACAACACGATTTACGGCAATATCCAAAATGTCATAACTTACTCGTTTTTTATCCATTTTTGCTTTTTTTTTTTGCGTTCTTCTATATTTTTCCTCCTCTTCTATTTTATTAGGATCACAAAAGATATATACATTGAACTTGTCACTCGCCGATGGGTATTTCACGCTTTTGCCCATTTGTTATCCTCTTATTTCATGTCCAGAAGTGGTCGAACACCAATGGGTGACCTTTATATGTGTTTCTTTACATGTAGATCTCTATTTTTATAGTTCTGTGGGCTTCCCTGCTGCTCTTACATCCAAATCCCTTCATCATAAATTTTTTTTGCTCGTCTTTCCCGTTGATATTATTATTTTTTGGCATTAAATTTTATTTTTTCCGAGTTAGACAGCATCGGCGGTGATTTGAACCGCGATGATGGACGGACCTTCGCCAGAATGTCTTCTTCTCCAACTAGATACTCCAATAAATCGCTAATTTTGGGAAGAAGGAAGACTTAGGCTATATTTTGGGATGAAGGGCATTTTGGGTAGTTTCTAGGTCATATGGAAGAAGAAAATATTCTGAGTAATATGAGAAAACGAAAGTTGGCGCCAGGTTATATGGAAAAAGCTCATGCTGCCATGCTTATGCATGCTGAAGAGGGTATTTTCGGTAGTTTTTAGGTCATATGGAAGGAACAAAGATATTCCAGGTAATATGAGAAACCAAAAGTTGGCGCCAGGTAATATGGAAAAACTCTTTAGAAAACCATTTCAAATCTTCAAACCTAGAACCATTTGCCATGGGTCAAATTTTTTGGAACTAGTATCGTTCCTATTTAAAACCTGGAACCGTCCCACTAGGCCCAGCCTCGGTTTGACTCTAAAAAAATCATGGTTTTCAAAACCGGACCGGACCGGTCGGTCCAACCGCAGAGAACCGGAACCGGCCGAAAAACCGGTCCGGTCAGGCCGGTTCACTCCGGTTCGTTGAACCGTCTGATTTTTTGTAAACCGGTCGGTTTTCTTTCAAACCGGACCAGACCGGACTGGTCTACATGACTTTTTTTTTTTTGAAAAAAATTCTGCCGAAGGGGGGATTCGAACCTGGAATGGGTGAGTCACCCCCCTCACACCTAACCACTTGAGCTAGCAGTGGCTTTATAGTTAATATTATACAAATTATATATTTATAATATAATTATCACTCCTCTCACTTCCGCCGGGTCATTCCGGTTTGACCGCGGTCAAACCGCAGTTCAACCGGACCGGCCATCAATCCGGTTCGATGGCCGGTCCGGTTTTGAAAACCTTGAAAAAAATTCCTTCTTTTGTCCTACTTTAGTAACTCCATTTGGTTCCCCAAATTGAGCTATCTGCAAAGCCGCCGATACCTCCTCATCGTCTTCCTCTTCTTCGGTGACAGATGTTGAATCCATTGCCCCTGCCACCGCCACAACCCTGGAGGAGGATATTTATGCCAAGCTCAGGAGTCCACATGAGTTGGACCAGGAGGAAGGGTTGATATCTTTGAGGAGAGTCACCTAGACCAGCCTAGAGCAGAGGCCTGCACCATCTTCAACCAGCCTTTGATGACTAGAACAAGATGTCAATTTGGGATTCAGGAATGGGGCAGCAAGCCACGACATTTTGGAGAAGTAACCATTGAAAGCCTCCTCGTCTTCATCATCTGAGACAAAGACAACCTCAAAATCGCCCTTGGGCAAGATCTCCTGGTAGGCGTCCGATACCTTTGGCATGAATCCCCTGCAGGGCCCTCACCATGAGGCCGAGAACTAGAGTCCCACCATTTTGCCATCCAATTCAACGAGCTTCACATGAAAAAACCATGACCATGAAAAATGAGCAATCTTTATGTCAGCTTTTTGTAAGATGATAAAATCAAATTAAGAAATCAGCTAAAATAGAACTTGTAGACTTAACCGAGCTAAAGAGAAGAAGTGACCTAATCGCCATTGTTTCGGATGAGGAAGTCTATTTCTAGAGAGGAGAGGAGTGATTTCCAGAAAAGGAGAAGAAAACCAAAAAAGAAAAAAGAAATTCTAGCTAAAAAGCCATTTACTTTCCACGTAAATTTTATGCACAGGGATGCCACTGGGGTGGGTCTGGGTTTCAAGTAATACCCAAACCCGCCCCGACCCAGTGCGTTGGTTCCTCTTTCAAACCCGGAACCAGAATCGGTACTGTCGGTATTGTGTAAAGCTTTCCAGAACTGGCCCCAATAAGGTCGGGTCGAGTAAAAACCTGGCCCTAGTGGCATCCCTAGCATCAACCCCAACCATCCTTCCCAGCCGCCCGACCTCATACTCCTTGGCTCATGCATTCATCTCCTCCTGCTCCTTTCGATACCCTCTTCATCATCAGCAAATTCCGTCTGCACCTTGCTCCTCCCTTGGGTGCAGCAGTGGGAACGAAGAGCAAGGACTAAAATCACCATAATGTAGCTGGAACGCAGGCCCGATGTTCACAATTTTTATCGATGTTGGTGTGATCCGCATAGGAATTAGAATGCACGGTATTCGTGCATGTTGGCAATAGAGAAAGAGGGCGGTGATGGGGAGAAGAGGAGAAGGATGAGGGCGCCGCCAAAGGGCAATGCAAAGGCAAGCGAGGCGGAGACGACAACATCCCGAGTGGTGGGGTGGAGTAGGGTGCGTCGGAGGGGAGGGGGAAGGGGAGAAGAGGTGGGTCTACCCCATTATGACTGCAGCTTTAGACCAATTAGACATCATAACCAATTAATTTTAAAAATGACACTAAGATCGTCATCTGACGATTTAGAGAATCATTCTCATATAGAGCTATACGAGAACGATCTGATATAAATTGTACTCAAAAGACCATTTTATATGATATAGTTCTCTTATAAGGGGCATGAGACTATCTTTTGAATCATTAGATTCCAATCCAATGATGGGTATTAAATCAGTAGGTAGGTGAGTGTTGATCTATACGTGAATTATGTATTTTATTAGCTCCTAAACTTATTTTTATGTTAGTATTTGATTAGATTTAGTGATACTTTAATGAATTTTTGTTCTTTTGTCAGAAAAGAAGTCATACACTCCATTTGGCTTAAGAAGAGAAAAAGAATCAAAAGATTTTGGCAAATGAATAGTAACCGATCGATCGCCTAACTCAGAGAAGAAGACGCGAACGAAGGATCGATCGATCATTGCATTTTTGATCGATTGTATCTACTGGAGTTTTTGAATGAACAGTGCACGATTGATCGGCAATCAAAGCGATCAATTGGCATATGAAGAATTTAACTTATCGATCGGCAGAACACAGGAAAGAAAGAAGAAAAGCAGAGATCGATTGGTGACAGTGCCATCGATCACCGTATTTGGCAAACTTAAATCAAGCCCTATTTTGAGTCGGAATTGGAAGAGGATTTCGTAGTTTATCTTCAAACCTATATATATGCCTTAAGGGAGAACGTATTGACATATCTTAGGTCATCTTAGAGTTTGGAAAAGAGTTCTTTTGTGGAGAGTTTGTGAGGCTATAGCAAAGGAGAGAAGAAGAAGAAGATGATGAAGATGATTTGTGTTTCTCTTCAAATGCTTGGCTGAACTTCTTTCCAAGGTGTAAATAAAACCCATAGATTGGTTGTATCATTTTCTTTCTCTCATATTAATTTTACTCTAGTTGGTATATGAATCTTTGTTATGTTTTTAAAGTTAATTTATTAAGGTTTATTCTATGTGCTCGAGAGAGGATAGAGTGAATTCTTGTGAGTTTCAATCCTAAGAATACTTGTGTGTCCGACCAAGAACGTGAGTAGACTGAAGTGTTATATATTAATAAAGTTTCATTGATTTATGCTCGAGAGAGATAGATCACAGTTCCATGGTTTTCATTGTTTTATATGTTACGTCTTAGAGGAGAGCACAATATTTTGAAGGGAAAAGAAAATCTGAACTTTAGTGCAGATTTCTTCTCTGCACTTAAAAGCAAATCTAACAGTTCATTTTCATATCTACGATCCAATCTGGCGCTGCCCAAGAACGCCCCAATTTTTTCTCCACAACACTCAAAAAATGCCACATCTCAGGGTTCAATCTGCCAAACGATGCCTCCGACTTGAGATTTGAGATGTGGCGACTGCCGTAGCAGGCTCTTGACAGGCTTCCATCATGTCTACTACCGCGCAGCCCACTGCGTGGATGATGCTTCCGCCCTTTACTCCACAGAATCTCTTGTTTCGGATTTCTCAATTTTCTGCAAGTCGACAACGGGCGGTTTGTACTTTGCACTCCACTCTCCCCTATTTTACAATTGGCTTTGCAATTGTGATTTGTGATGGATTTGAATAGATGTTAATTGTGCCAACAGTTAGAAGCTTTGAAGTTGGATGCATAGCAAATTTTTTGGGACATTGACTCCTCAAGTTCTTAATACTGGGGTGCTTCTACTATGTTCCACATCATCTATGCAATGGGCCAGAAATAAAGCATCTCAATGAAATCAAACCCAGCTGAACTTTCAAGCAGAAGAAATACCATCTTGCACCAAACATGGTGGCTGTTGGGCACCTTGCTATACTATGAGAACTCGACAAATAGCTCAACTAGGTTGTATCAAAAAAGCTCTAGATTAAAACCTAGAACAGAGTATTGAAAAAAGAAAATACCTTTAGATTAAAACCTGTAGGGACTTGGAGATAAAAAGGTTGTAATGCATCGGCGGCATGGTCGCTGGACTAGACGTGAGGGTGTGGTCGCCAGAACCATCAATGTGATGGTGGTCGCCGGAGCCATTGGCAGGAGGAGGCTTGCTTACATGGGGTTTTAAATAAGTAAGCACCCTTGATATCTTAATCAAAGGTCACCATTGATTTGAGTGTAGATTGGTTACCTGAACTTAAGTTCAGATTTTCCATCCTCTATTTTGAATTAACAAGTATATGTATGAGAGGAATATGCTAGCAAACTAGGAATCTATACAAAAGAGAGAGACGATAAGCTAGTTTATTTTGTGGTGGATTCGAAGCCTTGGTATTTCTTCATATTAGTTAAACTCGTTTAAAGTAGTTAAAGTTCTTTGCTTTCGCAAATTAAATTAAAACTACAATTTTTTCTTGAATTTGGTAGATTATTTACCCGTCCCTGAGGTTCGACAACCCTAAATATTCACTGTAGTACAATTGCATTGTGCACTTGCAAGGGTGTAAATATTAAATGATCAAGTGTGAACCATCATCACTCACCCTTGTAGCCGTCATATCAAGATTCAATGGCTACAATTTGAACTGACCTCGTATAAGCCAAAGGACAGCGATCTCATTTAAGCTTTTTCCATATATATATATATATATATAGAGAGAGAGAGAGAGAGAGAGAGAGAGAATTTAAATGAGACTTATCTTATAATGTTTGCATGAGCCCAAATAATCTCCTACTGTCAGATTTTGATGTGATGGTTTCTCTGGGGTGGGTGGTGGTACATTCTCATGTGCCATTGATTTGACATCGCCGTCAGGACAAAATTTGATGGCTTAAGATGACTCGGCTCATGCAAGTTGCATGAGAGCTCTGTCATGTAAACCATTCTTTTATATGTATATATATATATATATATATATATATATATAGAGAGAGAGAGAGAGAGAGAGAGAGAGATTTAAATGACATTGCTCTCATATAGCTTATATGAGGCTAGTTCATTTCATAGCCAGTGGATCTAATAGCTAAAACGGTAAGTGATAGTTCACATTCACCTACCCATTGATTTGATACCCACCGTCAGATTGGAATCCAACCACCCAAAAGGTTGGCCTCATGCTCCTTGTATGACAACGATCTCATATAAATCGATCTCATATATATATATATATAGAAGAGAGAGAGAGAGAGAGAGAGAGAGAGAGAGGCCGATTTACATGAGACTTGTCTCTTGCAACTTACACGAGCCCAAGTCATCTCTAGCAGTTGAATTTTGATCCACCGGTGAGTATCAAATCAATAGGTAGATGAGTGTGAATCATCACCAACCCTTGTAGCCATCAAATCAAGATCTGATTGCTCGAGATTACTTGGGCTCATGCAAGCTGCATGAGACAAGTCTCATTTAAATTTTTCCCTAAACCCTATACATAGCAATGCAAAAGACCTCAATTACCATGAGTGCATAAGCTTCTAAAGCATCATTTCGAGAAAGAGCCATCAGGAGTACTTGGATTCTAGCATGGCATTAGATCAGTTTTGTAGCATACTAAGAGAGATATAATAGCAAAGGAGCAAATTAAGCTTATGAAAATTATGGGACTTAGTTTTGATAGTGCATGCATTCATACAAATCATTGAATCATTCCCACGAATAGCCATCAGGTATTGAATTTTAGCATGATAATTAGGATACCATTTCTATAGTATACAGAGATATATGATAAATAAACTGATTTAAGCATATGAACCATTTGGAACTTTTTATAGTCTTTTGATAGTCCAAGTACGCATACAGATCAAAAGGAACTTTATGCATGCAGCTTAGAGCCATCAGGGTATTCTAGAGGGGTGTATTTTTTGTTACCTGAAAAAAAGTATGAATTATATAAATTTAATTAAAAACTGTGATCATCATTATCATCATCATGTGCCTTATCCCAGTTATCCGGGTTAGATATATTTGACTCCTCTCAGAAGTCAGGGTTATTCAGGTTAGTCTTGCTAGAGGTTTGCACATGAAGGAGGAGGTTAGAACATACAATAGATGAATAAAGATTTTTGTTTTCTAACAGTTTGAGCTTTTGGGAAATTTGGTCATCTTACAAAATCATGATACAAATTCCATGCAAAGAAACATACAAGTAATTTTTATGCTACATACCCTTCTTGAGACAACCCCTAGAGAGAGGATAGGCATATTATGTGGATTTTCTCCCAAGAATGACGGTAATTGTACTAGATAATACTTCATTTTTTTCGAAGATGAAAATGTGCAAGGAGGGATGGAGGGAGTATCTTTCACTACAAAGATAGTAACAACTCAGACGGTTTATATGAGACCATTCTCATATAAGGTTAGAAATCCCAATCAAGGTTAGAAATCTTGGGGCATGCCCCAGGAAATGTCGCGTGAACTCCGATCCCGGTTAGAAATCAATGGCACGTGAGGTCGCATCCCCTGGGGTATCTTTGGTATTTCTCGGGTATAAGATACCAATATTCTTGAGGCGGAGACCCCGGGCATGCGATTGAACAGTCGAAACAATCGCCAATTACGCCATCTCAACAGGATGTGTAATCGACCATACCAACTTCAGCTATACAGTCTCAAAGAATGCATTATCAATATAAATAAAATGATCCTACTTAGTCTTATTGCAGCTGATAATTTAAATAGTTAACAAATAAAATATCAAGTCTTTGGCACGCATTGGCCATCTAATTCATAAAGTTCGTCAAAATAAATAAAGCAATTCTCTTATTCATCTCCACGCAGTCTGCATCACCTTCTGCAACCTCAATCGTCCTAACTTACTCCTTTTTCATCTTGCATCAGAGGATGCATGAATACTTTATAAAAATACTCAGTAGAATGTAAAAACTCACTGAAAGTATGACAAATAGGATGAAGATAGGTATATCAAATGAATAAAGAAGTATTCAATAACATCTGGACTGAACCTAAGGTTTACTTTACCTGAGAGAGAAGGTCAGTCAATGACAGTTCCCGACTCGCAAGCATAGGGAAAGAATAAAAATCAATAAAGATAATCAAATCATAATACCTCCAGGCATCTATTGCGCAAAGAGATTTAATTTCTGCTCGCTAATCTGACCACTCGCAAGTGGCTACTTACCAGAATCACCCTAGAGGTTCTCCTTTCAGAACCCGGCCACACGTCTATGAAGCTAGGCCCATCAGTGCTTACGGATACAAGGGGCGGAGACTGCAGACCTTCCGTAATATCATACAGCCTAAATGTACGTATAGTGCCTCCCTTCGGGCAGGAACTAGGTTCCATAAATAATCGAAGATCTTGTAAGATCTAGCAATGGCTCGTGAGTATACTAGGATTCCACCTCGAAGAGATCCTCACAAGGTCTCTAGTGGAGAAACAATTCAATGTAAATTTGAGCAATATTTCAACAACAGCAGAGGTCGTAACTCTCTTAGAATCTGGGTACCTTTTACCACTAGTTGACTCACTCAAGGAGTACGGATTGGACATCAATGTCTTTCATCAGAACATGACTCACTTCTGGAGTACGACGAAGATTCACATATCTCAAATAACAAAATACTCACCATCGGAGTATAGATCAATTTCCAATACTTTTAACACATACTTCATGACTAGCCCTAGATAGGAACATTCCAGAAAATACCTGGGTTTACAATATATGAATCCAAAGTCAAGAATGAAAATAGGTGTTTGATAGTTTGATTTACAAATGGAATTTCAAACCGATGTCAAACTATATTCTGAAATTAGGAACGATGAATGCGCTAGATGACTTTGGTCCACTGCATACCATAGGTCTATCCACTCATCTAATCTTACTGTGATATTTCATAATCAATAGTATACTAAATATATTTAACACTTAAATTCTTATTATACAATATCATTTAGTAATAACAAGTATTAGTGTCTTAACCCTAATTACAACACACTCTTATACACGTAATAGGCCAATTCCGACTGCTCCCACGGTCATTACAATTGGATTTAGACTCTAAATTTTTATTGGAGTTAGCCCTATGAGTCTAGTGTCTAACTGCACCAACGGTGTATTTTTATGATTTTTCTTCAATTATTTATTATTTTTACAGTACGGACTATTGGTAGTGCTGGCCGAGATTACAATTCATAATCATACTTATCTATCTCGAGTAATTAACCCTTATTAGAGTTACCGATGTCTTATCAGATTTAATTAATCCCCTCCTAGGTTCATTATAGATCTTAGAATGTTCTGAAAATCCATAATTGTATATTTTTACTATGCCTTTTAACACATGTAGCAGTTTTAGGCAACTACCCTGTTGATAACAAAGACCTTAACACTAAGATATCAATGTATAACCCCTTGGACCAAGGAAATCAGAAAATTACAACACAAGGTTGGGGCTTTTTGGTGTCAAAGTAATCAATAAAAGTATCTAGCTTGAATGGTGTTCCCATCTAAGGACTAGCATGCAAGTATTAAAAGACATATCAACAATATTGATAACATAAGCAATCTCATGATCATGTATCATAAAACTCTAGTTAATCGAAGCAATATATGTATCAATGACATTGATTTAGAGCATTATATCATGCATATATACCCATAAAATTGAATTCCTACTCAAAGGAATAATCGAAAGAAGAAGGGTAGGGAAAAACCATCCTACCGATTACGAATACACATGTTTTTTATGTCCTCGCGTAGCTCCTCTTCTCCTCGTCACAACGTCACCTCCGGCCAACGCAACGGAACTAACTTGAATCGTGGAAGAGGCTTGAGAACTTACTGGATGGGTGAAGGAAAAAGGAGAAGAAAAACACTAAAGTCACACTAGGGTTTGGGCATCCAAGCATGGGCTGGCCCTCCCTCTCCTGTGGTCTAAATACAAAATCCCTTTCTTAATCACAATCCTAATCCTCCAATAGGAAATCTCCTTTTTAATTTGGCTAGGGACGTCCAATACATTGGCTTCCCCATTTAGTTAGGATTCCCTATTTGAGTTTATCCCGAATCAGCAACCTCCATATTCGGTTTCTGCCGGTGCAATCGATCGCGACAGATAAGTGATCGATCGCTGCAGCCTTTCACAACATTACAGTACTTTCAATCGATCATTTTCAAGGTCGATCAATAGCTGCTCCAAAAATTGAACCTTCCAGTATTTTTGATCGATCGATCCCACAGGTGATCGATCGCGTACACAATTTCAAACGATCATATATTTTCACTTGAATCTCCAAATTGCAAACAGTCAGTGGCATTGGAAAGCTTTTTTCGGGTGTTATAGTAAATAAGAAAATAAATTATTCCCTCTGTCTGGAATTATTATCACCATAATGTTTTCCAAAATAAACTCTTTATTTTGGAAAACTTTATGGTGATAATACTTCCAGACATTAGGGAGTATTTTTCTCACCTATGTAACTGAAGTATGGATAAATATTCACAAGGAGGGGTGCCCTAGTAAAGGAAAGGAAGACAGCGATGGGCCCCAAGTACTTTGCAACCTCATCAATGAAGGTGGCGCTTGATGGAGGGTAGAAATCCTTCACCACCCCCATGTCAATTGCTATGGACACCTTGATCTAGTCTTGTAGGCCAACAGTATATATGTTCTTCATGGCTCAATATATGATCTGGGCATTTTCTTTAGGAATTTGTTCATTCTTCAGAGATATGTACTTGAACTTTACCCAAGGCGTGTACTTTATTATATTGTCTTCAACCCAAACAGATGCAGCAGTAGGGCTGGAGGAAAATTCGTGGAGCCTTTCGTTGGGAAAACCTAGCATGGACTCAATGTTAGTGCCCAAGATGCCTCCTGTGCTACTTTCTTTCAATAGTACAGTCTCATTTTTTCTTCAGTTCAAGGATATGTACAACAAGGCGATATTAAGGTGTTGTGCTAGTTGGCCATGCCATCTAGAGAGAACATTGCATGATGGCTACAGATATTACCTGATCGTTAAATGGGGAGTTATGCTTGAGAGTGTTGAAAAGTATATAATCGGGAGGGATTGTACTTTACCTGACTGTGCTAAATTATATTACAATTGAACCTGAAATTGCATATCAACTGAAATCGTCTGAGGCACAATGATTTGGCACTATTGACTTCGAAACAGATATTGTTGCCCCTACGTGCACAGGCTTCCTTCGGCAATCTGTCCCCAAGATAAAACGGACCAATGGACGAGTGGTGCACTCTAATAAGTCTGACCCGACCTCAGAGAAGAAGAATATTGTTGCCTTTCAGGAAAAAGAATCAGAGATGAAGAAGGAGTTTTCCATAATGAACGGAATTATGTGTTGTCTTGTTTTTTGTTTAAGGCAGTCATATATAAACCTAAATCCAACGGACTCCTTTCACCAAAGTAAACAAACAGGCACCCTTTCACAAAGGGAGATGAACGGACACCCTTTCATAAAGGGAAATGAACGGGTTTAATGATCCATTGTCCACCTAATTATCCGTCTCACCGTTTGATCATAATCAACGGCTTCTAAGCTCTAAAAATAATTGGTTGTTTGATAAAAAAATCAAAGGCTCTAGATGCGAACTGCGAAGTGCAAACTGCACCACTAAAGCGCCACAATGCGCCCACGCCATGCGCGCGTGCGTGTGTGCACGTTCGGTGCACCCACGTACACCTTCGTTTAAGGAAAGTCTCCATACCAATAATATATACAAAGAGGAAGAAAACTTCCATGTATATATATATATATATATATATATATATATATCCTATGGCACTAAAGTGTCTTTCCTGTGTGGGACTAAAGAAATCTCCTAACATAGATATTTTTTATTTTCCCTCCAAACTTAGTAAAAGACAAAATTAAAATAAAAATGAAATCCTATTTCAATCAAATAATCAATGTGAGCTTAAGATGAGAATTCTATTAGTGTGCTTTACTCTACTATTAAAATTTTGAGCCCACTACCGAAAACCCCAAAATGCAACAGAGAGAGGATCAAACTCTTGACTCTGTGATCCTCTGGGCAGCCAAGATATGGAAGAGACACGAAAAGACCAGAGCAATCTTTAGAACTTTTGACCATGCGAAAGTAAGTAGCTCTTCTTCTTTTATATTTTTCTTCTCCCCCATTTAAACATGTTACCAGCAATTATGTTACTTTTTTTAGTCTACATGTGTAATGAGTCAAGCTTGCAAATAAAAGTCAATCTGCCAAATAATTTTCCAATAGGTTCAAAAATAAATGGCAACAATAAGCAAGGTTTGTAAATAAACCACAAATCTTTTCATATGGTTCGCCAATGGATGGCATGTTATTTGCCAAATAGTTAGCCAAAGACTGGCATTTGGCCCATAATTTGTCAATAGCTTCGAAACAAAAGGTAAATTGTTTGCTAAATGGTTTGAAAATAATAAATAGGGTTAGGGTTCACCATATGGTTCACTAACAAGCTAGTCATCTGCCAGTGCTTACTGAACAATACGTCTGAGAAAAAAATACTGATCGTTGCAAAATGATTAAGAATGAACATGGCTTTGTCTCTAATAATGACCATACAATGTAGTCTGCGTTTCGTGCTTTCATATATATTATTGATATTTTTCAGCAAGGAAACAAGCTTGTCTTTTATTAGAACAGTAATTGTTGAGAACAATGATACATCCCAATACTGTCAACGCAAGCTAAGCCCAACACTATTGGCATTGTTACTAAGCCCAATCTCTTATTTAATACTTTCTTTATTTTATGAGTCAATCTCTTATTTGATACTTAGGCATTGGTTTATCCCACTTCTCCTTCCTAATTAAGAAAAATTGATGGGGTACACAGGTTGTCTATTCGGGTAAAACAGCCCAAAGTTCTGCTCCTCTCCCGCTGGCTTCAGATTTTCATTGAACATTGCAAACAAGTAAGTCTGTATGGCCCTTCCAGCCTTCCTCGGAGTCCCTTTCCCCACATGGTTGATGAGATTTTGGTTATAAGTTCTTGCATTATCAATGGTGGCTGCAGCATGCCCAGCCGATGGCCATCCACTCTCTGATACCACTATTTCAACATTGGGTGTTCCAACTTTCCCCAATGCTGCATATAGGGCATCCATTATGGCATCAAAAAGGTTCCTATACTGGTATGGGCCATCCTGAAATCTAACTGAAGGATAGGTGAACAATGCATAGGAGAGGGGAATATCCACAGGATTGCCCTTGTAGCTGAAGTATGGGTACACATTGGCAAGGAATGGGGCCCCAGTGTCGGCGAGGAATCGCGCAATTGGTTGCAAGTACCCAGCGGCTGCACTGGAGAAGGCGCCAGCAGATGGCGGGTATGATGCCCCAAGGACTCCGGTGTCAACTGCAGTTGAGACCTTGATGTCATTTTGTAGACCTGCCGCAACAAGTGCATTGTAGACATTCCGCATTGCGGGAAGTACCGCCTGCGCGTTCCCGTGTGGAATTACCTCGTTGCCGACGGCGATGTATCGGAACCGGACTGCGGGCCAGTATGCCCTAACATTATCCTGAACCCACCGAGTTGCAGCAGAAGGGTCACTTGCAATCTGTTGTAGGTTGTCATTGGGGACACCAATGAGGACTTGGATGTTGGTCCCTCTAAGTGCTTGTAAAACTTCGGGTCTAGGGAAATAAATTCTCATTCTTTGGATGTTCCTGGATCTGTATATATCAATTACTTGTTGTGGTGAGGGAAGATTGTTCCCATCAAATCCATAACAAACTCCAATGGATTGTGCACCTACACATGGTCATTGTCAATGAAAGATTAGTCAAGGAGTAGAGCAGAGATGATCTGGCCAGTGAAGGAAGAAAGGAAGACTATACGTTACAATTTTCAAAGTTAACAATGAAATTGAACCGCAAAAGGTGTAATCATTAACTACAAATCTAAGGGCTGAGCTTGAGCTATCACTTTATATTCTCTTGCTTTAATTTCTGGAGATCCACTAACTAGATATCGCTGGAAATAGTGTTATAGTCTAAATTAAACAAAATTATGAATATAAACAGGATATTCGATAATTCATTAATCTTCAGTTAACCGCAGCTGGTTGCTTGAGGAAAAGTCACCTCCCTACTTGCATGATATTGACAACATGCTTCTATTTTGTATGTATTAATAGAGTAATATTCCTAGATGGCTAATGGAGTATGAAATCTGTAGTCTTTAACCTATATCTATTCTTAAAAATGAAAGGTGGAATTGACAATTTCAAGTGGCTCTATTAATTGTCCATCTAGTTCATAATTCGAACATATTACGGAACTACAAGAATGTAAATAATTTTGAATTAGTCTTCGTCCCACTGATCAGTGTGAAAAACTGTGACAAAATATTAACTGGATTGTAGGAGTCCAAATCAACTTCTTATGAGAGAAAAGAATAACTTATATATATATATATATATATATATATAAGATCAGTAATATGTTCTCCTGTAAAAATATATAGTGGCTACAGGATTATCTGCCAAATGATTACCATAAGATCAGTTGCCCATTAGTAAAACTCTATGCCATAAGAATAACTTATATATATATATATATAGAGAGAGAGAGAGAGAGACCTGCTGCTCCTAAGGATGCAATCAGCAGACTAGCTGCAAGAAGAAAAGTAGAGAAGTTGTTCCAACTACCAGCAAGGAAACCCATCATAGAATGTGGAGGCTTGCTTGTTATTGCATTTCCTACATGCACAACCTGATCTTATATAGGCTTCATATATGGAAGATATGTAATGGACTCCAGCTAGTCTCACCAGAAGTCAATCTCCATTAATTGAAGTATTGAACACTTAGGGCGGCTTTTGAAGAGTCAAGGTCTGTCTGCAAATTCTTTCTCTAGTCTTAGCAAGGTTCCAAGGTCTTGTTCATTTGCTTCTACGATTTTCCACACATCTTAACTAATTTTCAGCTTTCTGCAGAAAATCAAAATGATCACCTCTTTTTTGTCAATCATAGACCATTGAAGTTTTTACGTCTAGCTTTAATCTTTAACAATAAAATCTGTCAATAAAAGAACAATAAATCCTTTTTTGGCTTCTTGTATGACAAAAGACAACCATACAGGAGAGAATGGATACCTAAAGCTAATTTCGTCTATAGCTTCCCCTATAAATGCCAAGAAAACATCTAACGTGTCACGGACGTTAGTTAGACTAGAATAAGAACATATGGGACACTGTCAAACAGTAGGTCATCACAATGACCAAGGAGTTCAAATGCAGGAATAGTAATAGAAGCTTGTATTTGCCTATTAATGCAATCTTAATATGCTAAATCTTATCAACATGTTAGCTAGTCTTAAGTTTAATTAATTACAATTTATTTGTACTAAGACTAGATGAAGCCATAACTGAATTGTTTATGACTCTCATATTTTAATTGCAGATCTAAAGTAGACATCTTAATTCCATGCGGTTAATACAATTTTGCTATAATTGTTCTACTTTTCGAGAGTAGAGTGAATTGTTAATGAGATTGAACTAAGGAATTGTTAATGCTCGAGAGGTCTTAGCAAATACTAAGGTACTATATTGAATAAAGATTAAATTTTTATTGTTGATCTTTCCTCGAGAGAGGGAGCTCCGTTAATTTAGAGTTAATTGTTTAGTTGCATATTCAAGAGGGTTGCACATTTTTCCCAATTATGCGTGACTTCGAGAGGAGCACGGATAATTTATCATTTAGAATTGTACGCGTTTAACGGAGAGGAAAGCTATTTAGTTATGTTGAATTCGAAATCTTAATATCTTTCTCATAAATTTTTTTGCTTTGTTTAATTAAAAATTAGAACTTTTCCTTACAACTTGTTACGCATAATCTTAGAATTAGGTATAATTTCATACCAAGTCATTTGTGCTCGACCTCGAAGCCGCTAGTTTACAACTAGGCTCGTGCGATTGCGAGTAAAATATAAGACAATCGCCCAACGTGCAGCCATAGCCAAGCCGGGCAAGTTCCCATAAAAATAACATAATTATTATATTTAAAAAATATATAATTATGTTATTTCCTTATTGTAGCTGAAATGGGATTTAATCTTTTTATACAAGCCTGATGCATGATGTTATTTGATTGAAAAAATTGGCATTGTAGTAATGCGTAAACAAAACTGTTCATCATATTTGAGAAAATTCGGGATAAGGTTGGTTTCATACGCATATTTAGGAATGAAGTTGCTACATAATTAGAAACTTTATGTTTTAGGATAATTATATGATAATAGAGTTGATTGTATGATAATGTAGAACCATGACACTGTACAACCTTAATGTTATTTCTTTTTATATTCTCCACCTCATTGTTATGATTTTCACTCACCTTCGCTTGATCACAAAATCTCCCTTATTTTCTTCAGATTATCATACATCTTAAACGGTTGGCAATTGTTTGCAGGTCCTCAATCTGTATTGCCGCCTCAGAAGTTTCTTCGCAGTACTCCCTTTGTCCGAAAAAGATAGGTACAATGCGGAAAATTGAATTACCTAGGACTCCAGCTAATCTCACCAGCAGTCAATCTCCATTAATTGAACACTTAGGGCGGCTTTTGAAGAGTCAAGGTCTGTCTGCAAATTCTTTCTCTAGTCTTAGCAAGGTTCCAAGGTCTTGTTCATTTGCATCTACGATTTTCCACACATCTTAAATAATTTAAGCTTTATGCAGAAAATCAAAATCATCACCTCTTTTTTTGTCAATCATACAGTACCATTGAAGTCTTTACGTCTAGCTTTAGTCTTTAACAATAAAATCTGTCAATAAAAGAACTATAAATCCTTTTTTGGCTTCCTGTATGACAAAAGACAACCATACATGAGAGAATGGATACCTAAAGCTAATTTTGTTTACAGCTTCCATTATAAATGCCAAGAAAACCTCTAACGTGTCACAGACGTTAGTTAGACTAGAATCAGAACATATGGGACACTGTCAAAGAGTCAGTCATCACAATGACTAAGGAGTTCAAATGCAGGAATAGCAATAGAAGCTTGTATTTGCCTATTAATGCAATCTTAATATGCTAAATCTTATTAACATGTTAGCTAGTTTTAAGTTTAATTAATTACAATTATTTGTTGAATATCACATTGGAAGAGTTAGAACGGATTATCAATCCAAAAAAAAGAGTAATAATGGATGGATAAATATATATCTATAAAAATAGGGGACTTTGAATATCATATATATATATATATATATATAGAAAAAAGTTTAAATGAGATTGCTCTCATTTAGCTAATATGAGGCATGTTCAAGTCATAGCCGTTGGATTTTAATCTGACGGTTACAAGGATAAGTGATAGGTCACACTTACCTACTCACTAATTTGATACCCACCATCGGATCGGAATCCAATGACCTAAAAGACTGTTCTCATGCCCTTATATGAGAACGATCTCATGTAAACGAGACGTATATATATCACCAAGAATCAACGGTGCACATTTTTGCACAAAGTCTAGATTGTACCTTTTTTCTCCTGCATTATGGGCATGTGCAAATGTGTGCATCGTTGAGTCAGCCGAGTTAAGTACATGAGGCCAAATGAATTATTTGTCTGGTGTTATTATGGACCACCCTTTTATGGACATGACCTAGGACTTGGGGCAGTGATTTATCAGGAGACTGTGGACTAGCTGCTGAAGACTTATCTTGTCCTGTTGGTTCTAGGAGGCTTGGGTTTGTACCATAAAAAAGGTGGGCCACCATAAAAAAAAATGCAAGAAAAGAATAAGAAAAAAAGGGGAATTTCATATACAGTCACAAAAAATTTTGTATTTACATAAAATTAGAGCCAAAAAAGATTTATTAAGATACCTGTTACAATAAGTTCCAATTTTCAATTAGCGTTATCCTACAAATTTGGGATTCTGTTAGGAATGAAGTTGCTACCTGATTAGAAACTATGTTTTAGGATAATTCTATGATAATAGAGTTTATTGTGTGATAATGTAGAACCATGACAATGTACAACCTAAATGTTATTTCTTTTTATATTCTCTACCTCATTGCTATGATTTTCACTCACCTCTGCCTGATCACAAAATCTCCCTTATTTTCTTCTCAAACGATTGGCAATTGCTTTTAAGTCCTCAATCTGTATTGCCTCCTCAGAAGTTTCTTCACAGTACTCCCTTTGTCCGAAAAAGATAGGCACAATGCGGAAAATTGAATTACCTGGAACTTGGGGCAGTGACTTACCTGAGAAAAGTAAGTTGAACTGGGCATATAACTCATGAACATGGGAAGTCAAGCTGGTTTCAGACGTATATTTAGGAATGAAGTTGCTACCTAATTAGAAACTTTAAGTTTTAGGATAACTCTATGATAATGTAGAGATGTAGAGTTAATTATATAAAA
The DNA here is from genome assembly GCA_039654745.1 of Houttuynia cordata. NCBI lineage: Eukaryota > Viridiplantae > Streptophyta > Magnoliopsida > Piperales > Saururaceae > Houttuynia > Houttuynia cordata. Next base: position 59,718,498 of record CM077504.1, on the reverse strand, counting down.
ATAATAATAATAGGGGGAATTTATTAAATAATACACACACAAAAAATTCCAATCGGGAACACTGTAGAACTTATTTCCCGATCTTGGTACGTGACGAGCCATGCAGGTGCCAGCGGCACTTACTTGTTTTTTCTTTAAATTGAACTGACACCTCTCAACTTAAAAGAGAGACGTCGGTTGAACGGACGCCTCTGTGTGCAAATAGAAACGAATCGACGCCTTTGACAGCCTTAGCTGTTTTTGTCCTATTTTAAAGGGGCGATTACTTCAATGATGCATATTTCTCTCATTTTTAATCTGTTTTCATCCTTTTTTTTCATTCTTCTTTATTTTTATTGTTCTTTCTAATCATCGTGATATCACAAAGATGTTGAGTCATCGCATACTATTTATCGTAGTTTTTATGGTATTTTCTTCGATAGAATATCAAAATCTTTGTAATATCATAATTAGAAAGAGTACCAAAAATAAAAAAATAAAAAAAGGTAAAAATGGATCTGAAATATAAGAGATATCCATGGTTGAACTTTGTCCCACTAAAATAGCTCAAAACAAAATAATAGGAGTTTCACGAATTTGTCCCATCTTTACAAAACAAAAATTATTTGTGAACAAAATCTGTGTGCGCGCACGCGCAGGGGTGGAGCCAGGATGTTCTCAAAGGGTGGCGTTGTATTAATCGACAATTTTTTTAGCTAGGTAAACTACAATTAATTTGAGTAGTGCAATGTACCAGACAGAATTGCTCCATCTCCGAGGGCGTCCCGACGAGTGCCTGAGATGCTATTAGCAAGCAAGTAGAAGCAAAACATTTAATAAAACAATTTTTTATGGATTTGTAATTGCCCCCGGCGAGCGGCGACTGCTTCGTAGCTCAAGGGGCAGATGATAGGAAGTTATATGCTTTGTCACCCACCGACCGTGGCTTTGCGGCTCCGTCTAGTATTAGTGCACAGGAGCTTTTCTTCCTGCTCCTTGCATGGTGGAGCAGGGGGAAGCTCCTTCTCGCTGAGGCACGGCACCGTAAGGAGCTGCTCCGCCATGTTTGACACGAAGGCGAGACGGCAAACCGTGCGGAGTATGGCCGAGTGGTGGCGGGCAGAGGCGGATGAGATGGTGTTTCTTGCCAAAGGGGCCGGGCCTGGCGTTTCTACATGGTGTCGGGGGAGCCGAGCGGTGGCAGTCGGGGACTAGTGGAAGGTAGTGTTGGGATTATCACATAAAAGAGGGCTAAAATACTACCAAATTATACACATACAATTGACAAACAAATATATGAAATACCAAAAAGAGTATAAGAATTAGAACTAGGTTCGAGGCACGCTATGCGTTGTCCTTGAAACAGATACGCCACCCTCCGTACATAGACAATTAATAGCGTTCCGTTCCCGAGATACAACGAACCACACCGTCAGTTTAAAGGTGCACTTCAAATCAAACTGACTGGATCTCGATCACAGGAGATTCTATTGCTCAATGATGGATGATGAATTAAGAGAGAAGAAGAACAAGTTTTTCCTTATTTTCTATAACCTTTTTATGAGGAAAAACGTTCTATTTATATAGAAGGGCTTTGTTAGGCTTATTCTAGAAGAAGAGACGCAATTTTCCTCAGAGAAACGGCCATTTTCTCGTTGTAACCCTATAGCCGATCGATCGTGTTATAAGCCGATCGATCGCCTAATTTAGCCTGAAATTATGATCGATTGTTTTATCGCGGTGCATAATTTTTAAAATTCCAGTAACTACGATTGATCGTTTTCAAACCGATCGATTAGTGCCAATGTGAAAACCATTTGCAGAAAATCACAGTAACTACGAACGATCATTTTTTTCACGATCGATCGTTATACGATCGATCGCGTCATTTTGCCGATCGATCGCTTCATTTTTAAACTATTTTGTTTAATTTCAAGTCAAATTTCAACAGGTAGCATGCTCGACGAGAAATTAAAGGAGCCGGCCGGTAATAGCCAGAGACGTGCAAGGTAAGAGATATGATGACCTGGCCTGCATAATGTCAGGTCATGTGGGAGGTTTTTCGTGAGAAGTTCGCCGTGAGGACTAGCATTTTCCATTAATTTAGAAACTACTAGCTTTTATAGCTTTTATGCTTGCCAAAATTTTAGTGAAAGTTGATGTCATTGCATATATCAAAACATAATTTAGATGAAAAAACATGTGGACAGTCCGACAAGTTTTCATAGTTCGAAACCAATTTGCAATCACCTCATATTCTTCATCCTTTTTCTTTTAAGAACCTCACTCTCAATACTAATAAATATATATACAACTTAAAATCCTTAAGGAAATATGTCCAAGTATCATTTGTTTTCTACGACTAATAATAATTACTGATGTTGGGAATTATATTGTGAGTGTCAAAGCCACTTTTGAGCTGACGTTCACATATTCAATTAGTTCATGAAAGACGAGCATTCAGAGACAACCATTTAAATTTCGAAACAAGAAAAAAGTATGCAAGGATGGCAGGGTCCATCTCCTTCCTATTCTTATGATACCCTGTTCCCCCTCCTATGCCTATCCTTCACTCATACCATATGGTGTAAGATTGGTGCCTGATAGTGCACAACTCCAATGAGGAAGATAATCTATGCATCCATGCCGAGAATTTCACCAAAAGCAGAATCGATATGTATGCACTTTATATTATAGATGTTACAGTATATCATGGCTGAAAACATATAGCAGTTACAAGTTAATTGATAATATAAAAGGAAGGTTAATACAGAGAGAATCAAGGAATTGGATATAGGATTGAAATCAAATGCTGCCATGCATAATGTTTTATCAGAGATTTCGTTGAAAAATGAGAGCGGGCAGCCCGTGATAGGAAAGTGGGGAGGGCAAAGCAAAATTGTAGGAGGGGGCGTGGGTTAGTATTAATAGTTAGAATAAATGATTTTCAAAAATGTTGGCCCCTCCAAGCTTGTACGTGGCTCTGCCCCTGTGTGTGAGAGAGAGAGAGATTGGGTGTATATATGAAAGAAGAAAATCTTTTCAATTTTCCTGGTACTTGCATTTTTTTCAGACATGCTTGTGCACCATTGTTGATATTGCAGTTTATTCCCTCCGTCCAAAAGAACCTGGCAGCATTTGAAAGTGAGTTGAATTTATTGTATATAGGGTTCACAATATTTCAAACCTCCACTTACCCCTCCACATGCACGTTCATGAGTATTTATTGGCCTATATGCCAAATCCAGTAACCTAATGTTGGATCCATAATTTTTTAAATGCAGCCAAGTTTTTTGGACGGATGGAGTAATAGAAAGAATTTGTCAATGCGACCACATATTTGCAAATATGCGCACTGCAATTCAATGGGTCGCGCACAGGGGCAAGTGGGCAGGGGAAGCCAAACCTGCCTACCCCTATTTTAAATCCCACTATATAATTTAAATCGAAGCCCGAAAGCGCCGGGCACATGCCCACATGCGTGTGAGGGTGCATGTAGATGGGGCTCTAACAAAATTGTCTGATTCGAATGTCACTACAACAAGAAAGAAAACCCATGGTTGATACATTCGGAAAATACAATGATTGAGGACGATGAATTCAATCACGTTTGCCGTATATGTGAGAATTAGATCTTAAAATATAGCAAGGACTGAGGAGTTCCTAGGTAGGAATAGTAATAGAAGCTTGCATTTCCCTATTAATTAAATCTATAGTATAATAAATCTTTCCAACATGTTAGTTAGTCTTCACCTTTTTATTTTCTGGGAGTGGTGCTCTAGAAGCAGCATGCATGCATGGTAATATTGAAGGCCTTTTTTCATTGCTTTGTGTATATGGATATACCATTAAAAGTCCCGTATTTTCGTTTATATTAATCCATTCTTACTCTCCCAATGTGATATTGAACCAAAAGTTGTAATATGAAAAATTATGGGACTTAGTTTTGATACATGCACTAGAGATAAATGATAAATAAATGTATTTAGGCTCATGAACTATTATGAGACTTTTTATAGTCTTTTGAGAGTCCAAGTATGCATACAAATCAAAACGGCCCTCAAGCATGCAGCTTAGAGGGATTTGGATGGTAGCATGACATTGCATCATTAGAGGACAACCTTGTGTACCCGATTTTGTCTACCAAGCAAGATTGGGTGTCACTGGTAATTTGCTATGTATTTCATTCATCTTTAATTTGCACGATGTGAATGGGTATGGGACACGTTTGTTTAAGCAAATTGGCTTTCCTTTTGAATGGTTAAACAAAATAAAAAGGTGAAGAAGAAGGAGAAGAAGAAGAAGATATTTACTGTCACTAATGAGAGGCAATTGCTTATTTCTCACGTGGGTATAAATAATTTAGGTATTTTGATCAACATTGATGGAAAACTGTGTTTTCCACGAAATTCGTATTTTAGTTCTGAAATTGACATTGCTAAATAGGATTTCATCTTTTAAAATTTGTTTCAGAGTCATGTTTTGTTCATATAATACAAGAAGGAAAGTCATCTTATGAATCAGATACAACAATTCAATTCTAATTCACAACAATTACAAAACAAAAACATTTGTGAACCAAATGAGCGCGCGTGTGTGAGAGAGAGAAAGACGTGTGGGGTGTATATGGAAAGAAGAAAATCTTTTGAACTTCTATGGTGCTTGCATTATTGCCATACAGGCTCATACTCCCTTCGTCCCAAAATATTAGTCCTCATTAAAAAACCAAAATGAACTAATATAGACATATACTTTTGGATGGAGGGAGTAATATACACCAGCTGTCCAAAAAATCTTGGCAACATTTGAAAATGAGTTAAACTATTGGCCTAGGGGCCCACAATATTTCACACATGTTCATGAGAATTTATTGGCTTGTTGGGCAAATCCGGTCACCTAAGACTCATCCGTAATTTTTCAAATGCAGCTAAATTTTTACAGAGGGAGTGATAAAAAGAAAATTTTTATACGACCGCAACACATGCGCCGTAGCACTTCATTGGGCGTGCATAGGGGCAAGTGGGCAGAGGAAGACAAACCTGCCGACCTCTATTTTAAAGCCCAGTACATGATCGAAAGCGCCAGGGGCATGCCTGCCCCCTTGAGTGTGAGGGTACATGCATGTAAACGGGGATGTAACATAAGTGGCTGATTCAAAAATCATTACAAGAAGAAAGAAAACCCATGTTTGATACATTTGGAAAATGCAATAACCGTTTGCTGTATATGTGAGAATAAGATCTTAAAATATAGCAAGAGGTAGTTGTCAAGACACAAGCATAAGAAGACAGGAAAATAATATAGATAGAGAAAGATGAGGGAGTATGCTGATCCATAGCATTTTATTTCTATTTGACTCGTCTATTTGGTGTTTATAACACATACAGGAATATAAATGGTAAAAAAATTACACTGGAAAAAAACTCTTTTGAATGTAATAATATCACCCATTGAAATTTATTGAGTAAACAGGTGTTTGATCTGGGTAAAACAGACCAAAGTTTTTTTCAGTCTCTATACCCGGCTTGAGGTTCTCATTGAACATGGCAAACAAGTATGTCTCAATAGACTTAGGCTTCTTTGGGGTCCCTACCTTGACATGTTCAATCAATTTCTGATTATAAGCCTTAGCATTCTCTATAGTAGCAGCATCTCCACCTTTGGATGGCCAACCACTCTCAGACACCACAATCTCCACATTGCTCCCTCCCGCCTTCTCGAGTGCCCAGTACAATGAATCAACCATAGCATCAAAGAGGTTCTTGTACTGGTAATTGCCATCTTGGAACCTCACTCCTTGAGATGCAAACATGGCATATTCAAGAGGGACGTTGTTCTTGTCACCTGAAAAAAAAAGTATAAATAAAATTTAAATAACACGTCATTTTCATTATCATCGTCATATGCCTTATCTAATTATCGAAGGTTGGATATGTTTGGATCTTATCCGAATTAAAAAGATGATACAAAATCCATGCAAAGAAACATACTGAGACAAGGTTTTATGTGGGACAGGTAATATTGAACGGAGGGAGTAACTCACATTAACAAAGATCAATAAAATGAATTGTTTTACTCACCTGTGTAGCCAAAGTACGGATAAACATTTGCTAGGAGGGGTGAGCCGGTGAAGGAAAGGAAATCGGCGATAGGCCGCAAGTACGTCGCTGCCTCGTCTTTGAAAGTGGTGAGTGATGGAGGGAAAGAGTTTTGCACCACCGCCATGTGAATTGCTGTAGACACCTTGATCTGGTTTTGCAGGCCAGCAGTCTGAATTGCGCTAAATATGTTCCTCATGGCTGGAAGTATGAACTGGGCATTGTAACTGGGAATTTCTTCATTGCCCACAGCTATGTACTTGAACTTGATCCCAGGTGTGTACTTTATTACATTGTTTTGAACCCAGAGGGATGCAGCAGCAGAGCTCGAGGCCAATTCTTGGATACGTTCATTGGGAACACCTAGCATGATCTCAATGTTGGTGCTCGCTAGTGCCTCCAATGGTTCTTTGTTTTCATTGTACAGCCTCATTCTTCCTATGTTTAGAGATTTGTACATGTTGATGACATTCTGTGCTGATGGAAGGTTGTCACCCTTTGTCCCATAACAGATGCCAATGGACTGCCCAGCTGCACATGTGTCAGAAATAAAATGGTAAGAAACAAGAGAGAGAGAGAGAGAGAGAGGGAGAGGGAGAGACCTGCAAGTCTGAGATTGGACATGAGCAGGGAAGCAAGGACAACTGCAGCAAACATGGAAAGTTGGTTGCTAGAGGAGGAGAGGGAAGCCATATTGGAAACACTTGTTTGAGTTGGTTTTCTTCCCAGAAATGCTCAACTTAAATAGGCTTAGGAAGAAGGGTTAAGGTTTCCAATTGGCCTCAAGGCTGCTGAATGCTGAGTCAAACACGGCATAGTTTGAACTCGGTCAGTGACCCAATTGACAAGGTCTATGAATCTTGTCTTTGCAAATATGGTTCAAGTGACTTTGGGTGAAAGCTGCTTGATATTTCTTTTATGCATTCATTAATTCCCCCCATACGAGTCAACTAATGATGCTTCACTTTGTACCCCAATAAATGTATGAACTAGTCGCCTCCCCAAGAGGCTTTCCAGGCTTTGGGTGAGACCCACGGTTTCCATTGGTTCTGATCCAATGCCTGAATACCGCCTGGGAAGGTGACCACTATGTAACATAAAAACAAAATAAATGTCACCAGTAAGCCGCTTATCAGTCGTTGATCACCAAGAATCAACGGTGCACAGGTTAGCTCAAAGTCTCGATTGTGTCTTTTTATTTGCATTAGGGGGGTTTGCTAATGTGTGTGTCGCGAATCCTTGGTGACGAACGGGTGATGAAACTTCACCAGCCTGTGCTAATGGAAACCGGATCCGCTGGTGAAGAGTAGCTCTGAGTTTTACGCTCAGCCGAGTCAAGTACTCCATGTAGCCAAGTCAATTCTTTGTCTGGTAGTGTTATGGATCACCCTCCTATGGGAAATCACTTTGGACTTGGTGTAAACATTTGTCAGGAGACAATGGACCAACTGGTTAGTGTTGCCTTATTTTCTTGATTCTAAATGGCTTGGGTTTGTACGCAAAAAATAGTGGCTGGGTTGGCCACCATAAAAAAAAATAAAAATAAAAATCCTTCATCTTGTTCTTAGATTACCCTCTCTCAAACATTTGGCAAATGCTTGCAAGGCTTCAGCTTAGTCTATCACCGTGGAAGTCTTCTACTGCTCAAACTTGTTGGGGGGAATTTCTTTCTTCTCTTTTTCAAGTTTGAATCTTTATATTTCCTATGGATTAAGTTCCTTCCTATTCGATGTATTGTACTTTGATGATGAGTGGCTAAACCCCTACTTAATACTTCTAGTTAATATTTTGATGTTTAACTTGATTCAATCAGGTGTTTCAAGGTTATAAATTGGTTGTTTGATTTTGTTTTGGTAAAGTTTTTAGCCTATAAAACCAATGCCTCCCCAGTGCACTTTTGAAAATTGTTATAACACACCCTTCTATCTTAATAGAAAATGAAGAAGTTGCACAAACTTGTCCATGATTGCGCAAGGGATTAGTTATCAGTTGATCTTAGCTATTGGTGCTGCGTAAAACACGGCACAGTGTGAAACACGGCAGTGACCCAATTTACGTGTTCTAAGTGTCTTGTCTTTCCAAAGTCAAAGCAAAGATGGGATGAACTGTGCTTGGTAACAGCTGCTTGATAATTCTTTCTTTGTGGATGTAATCAACAAACGAAGCTTAAATTTGTACCAAAAAAAACTAGTGAAGCTTCACCATTATGGCCGCTTATCCTTGTCGATCGACAAGCATGGACGGTGCACATTTTAGCACAAAGTCTAGATTGTACCTTTTTTCTCCTGCATCATGGACATGTGCAAATGTGTGAATCGTCAACCCTTGGTGACAAAGCAGTGATGAAACTAAACCCAGCGGCTACGCTTGTCAGCCGAGTCAGCCCAGCGGCATAATGCATTCTTTGTCTGGTGTTATTATGACCACCCTTTTATGGGATATGACCTAGGACTTGGGGCAGTGACTTATCAGGAGACTAGGAACGGGCTGCTACGGACACGGCGACACGCCATTTTTCCAAAAAGTAGGATACGACACGGCTAATAAAAAAATATTTATTATTATTTATAAAATATTATTATAAATTTACAATTCAAAAATTAGTTTCATTCATAATTTCTTATATTATGATTCTTATATTATAAAACACTGTTTTAATTTCTGATATATTAATTGTCAATTCTTATATTATGAAACACTGTTTTAATTTCTGGTACATTAATAGTCAATGTGTTACAAGACAAGTTACTGGTACTGTGTTACAAGACATGTTACTGGTGACGAAAGCTTATGAAACACTGTTTTAATTTCTGGTACACTAATAGTCAATGCGTTACAAGACAAGTTACTGGTACTGTGTTACAAGACATGTTACTGGTGACGGTACTGTGTTACAAGACATATTACTGGTGACGAAAGCTGGGAGTGACAAGTATACGTCACTCCCAGCATACGTCATGGTACTACATTGGTACTACATTGAGACTTGTGCAGGTAATCCATTCAAGTACTTGTTTTTCCTACTGTCCATTCTCCAAATTCCCGTGTCCCGCCCGTGTCCATAGGTATCCTCTGTCTTTTTTTTTTAAAAAAAGAAAAACTGGCACGGACACGCAGGCAGCCGTGTCGCCAGCGTATCCGTGTCGGATACGTGTCGGATACGGACACGGCTGCCATTTTGCCGTGTCCGTGCTTCATAGCTGTAGACTTACCTTGTTTTGTTTGTTCTATGTGGCTTCCATTTGTACAATAAAAAAGGTTGGCCACCATAATAAGAAAAAAAAGGGAATTCCATATACAGTCACAAAAACTTTGTATTTACATAAAACTAGCCGAAAAACATTTGTTCAAATACCTATTACAATAAGTTTGAATTTTCAATTAGCGTCATCTTACAAATCCAAGATTTTATTATTTTTAAAACCCCCACCGTTTACTATTTTCCACTCTTCCATTCTTCTTCCCGTGGACTGGGTTATTTTGAAATGACAAAATTATGCATTTATGATACTACGTGATATGTGATGCAAAGGTGCAAACTATGGCAACAATTAGGTGATGCTAAGGTGTTGTGATAGTTGGTCAGGCCATTGCGTGGTGGCGACAATTGTCTCACTATTGCTCATCTCCCTCACGCCCGTCTTCTTCACTTTTCTCTTCGTTGATACTTGCCTCGTCGGTAACGGCACTGTCACGCCCCCAATTTTCTCGAACATGTCGAAGTGTGAAAGACTTATAATAAAAAGTAAGCCATGATCATTGAGGAAGCGACGGGGTAACTATGTCGTCAATTACACAATTATTAAAAGATAAATAATTGATTAATAACCTAAGAATGAAACTATTAATTGAATAAAAAGTTGCCAAAGTATCTTTAAAAATCCACATTAATCAATCTCTAGCACGCAAACTATTATTTCAAAGTTTCTGCAAAAACTAAAATAAATAAATCTTTTAGGATCCACTTTTTGATCTTCACATCCCGCTAAAGTCCTAAGTGAGATGTTTCAGCTGGTTAGTGGATTATCCCATTTATCCACTCTTTAGCTAGATTTTTCCAAATTAATCCAGGTGGATGAAGCTGATTTTTCACGCCCCAAACGGCCCCTTAATCCTTGTCTTCACCTACATCACAAGATGCATGAGCGCTCCAAAGAAATTCTCAGTAGGATACAAAAACAACTATAGAGGAAACAGTAACAAGGTTCTAGATGATCACAAAAGTAAGGATTCAACAAATAATAAACTAGACATAGGAAGTTCCATGAATAAGAATAAAAATAGATTATTATCAAAAGATTAGTGATTTCATCAAACTCTAGAACAACATTAATGTATGGAGTTATGCAGTGAACAGAAATAATAGACTTTCACAAGTTCAAGGGACATTAATACCCAATAAATATCATAACAGCCAAAGTGCCTGAAGATTAACAATTTCTACTCTCATATCAACACCACTCGCAAGTGGGTACTTGCCCGATTTATACCTTAGGGATTTTCTCTTTGAAACTCTGTCATGTATCTAGGATACGAACCCCATCGATGTTCACGGATACAATGGGCGAAGACAATCAGACATTCGTGATGTCTGATTAGCCTAAAAACGCACATATATGCCTCTCTTTGGGCGGGAGCCTCGCAAGGTTCTAAAAATTCAAGAGATCTCGCAAGATCTAACATGTCTATCTGAGCATACTATAAGTCCACTTCGGAGAGAGCCTCACAAGGTTGCTTGTGGAGAATTTCTCAATAATAGTGCACAAAGCTAGAGGTACAGCATCCCCTAGAGACTAACTTTCTTGGTTCCAACCAAATTGCCAATCGCAGACAAAAATTAAAGTTCTCAACAATACAGATATGCAACACATGATTAGGATTTGCGTAAGAACTCTTCAACAAGAACTATTGAAAAATTGACTCCAAGATATCAAGGATTTATTTTGACAAATAAATCATTCAAGTCCTAATGAAAGAATTAGGTCGAAATGACAGAAAAGCAGAAGTGTCCTGCATAGACCGAAACGGTTGATCAAAATGTGTGGTTCTAACCCTAATGACTTGGTTGATCCTAAGAGATTCTTAACTATAATTCATTAATGTTGAACACCCTGTTACTAGATATTTCATGTTATAAGGATTTACTTTTATTCTAAGATTAGGTACTTTTTTATGAGAAAGAATGTGTTATTTTGAACAGAACAGTGAACGTTGAACAAACACCACAAACAATACAAGAAGATTAAGGACTTGTAATTTTTACAATAGATGCTCATATGAGTCTATATTCTTACAAATTTTACATCATATTTTTAGGAGTTTTATGGAATTAGTTGTGAATTATTTCATACAGGTCGTTGGCGCAGAATTGGTTCTGGCCGAGAATACTGTTGTGCATTGAAACTTAACTGACAATTCTAATTTTGATTTCTAAGAGTACCTATGATGTAATTAGACATGAATGAATACTTTCTTATTGATGTATATCTATTGAGTTGTTAATATGAGAATAATATGAGGGCAAAACAGTTGTTTTACCACATACATATGAATTTATATCAATTAGACACCAGAGAACACAACCGGACATATTGGGCAACTTAACCTAGACATGAATAGACTCTACTACAGTAGAATGACGTCTATCCTAAAAGGTAAACCAAATGGTCAGTAAGGATTTAGGACAATCAAAGGGGTAGTCCCATGATAGATGTCTAATATTGACAAGAATTAAAAAATCAGAACATCAATAGAGTTATACACTATCAACTGAACCAAATTTCATCCAGATATGGAATGACTTAAACCAGACAGCATGGATGCAACTCAAAACAATACCGACACATCAAAATAGGATAGAGTTCTTACTAATCTAATATATCTGACATGGAAACGATAATAAGGAATCATTGATGCAAATTTTAAGATTTTTCAACTAATATCACCAAGATTGATTTTAATAACTCATTAACACAACTTAGAGACTTCATTACATCAATTTAATCCAACGCACGATATGAACATCATTAAAAATATAAGAATCTAGGCACATCTCATCAATATTAAAGACATGCCTAAATATATCTATGGAGAAAAAAACCACCTAACCTCTTTGACGAACTTTTTTTCACGTTGTGAATTAGTTCTTCCACGTACGACTCCTCGCCACTTCACCCAAAGAGATAAAGGGTGAGAGAACTGAGAGAGAGAGAGAGAGAGAGAGAGAGCACGTGAGAGAGAAGGGAGAGATGGAGGGTCTGATCGGCCAAAAACAATGGCCAACCAGTTCTGATGTTTGCTTTTAAAGGGCTAGGGTTTCCTAGGAAACCCTTGATTAAACTTCTATTTAATCTCATCTGTCCATCTGTAACCTCCTCTAAGACTCCTTTGGTGCCCAGTCTCTATGGCGCCTAATTCTGATTTAATTCCAATCTCTAAACCTACTGCGATTCTACTTTCCATACTTATCCATTCACCAAATCTAGCAACAGCCTAACTGACTCCACAAATCTTGGCACCCCTTCCTTTCTTGGCATCCATCCATATTCCAAAGTCACACCCTTTCCTTCCTTAGTGCTAATCACAACCAATAACATAAATCTTCCAACTTTTCAGTTATAGGACATTGTATTCATTCCTATTTAAAATCAAATTCCGAAAGAGAAACCTCCTCTAATTGAATTCAAATTCAAATCAAAAGGTAACTAACCATAGGAGGAAATAATATCTACAACTACATGGTGCCCAGCAGGCTTGACGCCCAGTAAATTTTGTAACCAACTGGATTTTTACTTAAATGGTAACTTCCAGAAATTACCCTAACTTTATCTAGGAAACTACCATAATTTGTGAACTTATAAATCAGCACACCTACACGAACGTTACACTCCTATATTCCACTAGACCAAGCGTCAGCCTGACACCAAGCACTCCTCCGACCCTGGCGCTAGGCTCAGCCCTGCGCCTGTGAGTCTTGATCAGACCGAGTTTTTTGCAATTCACGGTTCTATTGCAACTAAAAAAATAAAAATCACACCGCACCACACAAATTATTCAAAAGAACTTAAGTTGGGAATTTGTACCTTCCTAATTTGTGTCGTCAAAATAAAAAAAAATTACAAAATTCCTAGTCGTCACGTACACCTACGACCAGAAGTCTCTCATCATTGACAGCCACTGCAAGCTCCTCATATCCCCCTCCATTCACTCTTGCACAGTATTCCCACTGTGCAACCATAGCCAGGTCGGGCAAGTTCCCAGAATAACATAATTATACTATTTTGAAAAAAAATATAATTACGTTATTTCCTTATTGTAGCTGAAATGGGATTTAGTCTTTTTATACAAGCCTGATGCATGATGTTATTTGATTGAAAAAATTGGCATTGTAGTAATGCGTAAAGTTTTATGCCCAGAAACAAAACTGTTCATCATATTTTGAGAGAATTCGAGATTAGGTTGGTTCCAGACGCATATTTAGGAATGAAGTTACTACATAATTAGAAACTTTATGTTTTAGGATAATTATATGATAATAGAGTTGATTGTATGATAATGTAGAACCATGATACTATTCAACCTTAATGTTATTTATTTTTATATTCTCTACCTCATTGCTATGATTTTCACTCACGATCAGAAAGTCTCCCTCATTTTCTTCAGATTATCATACATCTCAAACGATTGGCAATTGCTTGCAAGTCCTCAATCTGTATTGCCTCCTGAGAAGTTTCTTCGCAGTACTCCCTTCAACCGAAAAAGATAGGCATAGTGCAGAAAACTGAATTACCTAGGATTTGACTCACCTGAAAAAAGTAAGTTGAACCGGGCATAACTCATGAGCAAGGGAAGCTAGGTTGGTTTTAGACGTATATTTAGGAATGAAGTTGCTACCTCGTTTTAGGACACTCTGATAATGTAGAGTTAATTTTATTATAATAATAGTAGTAATAATAATAATAATAATAATAATAATATTATTATTATTATTAATGTAGAACCATGACACTGTAGAACCCAAATGCTATTTTTTTGTATCCTCTACCTCATCGCTATGATTTTCACTCATGCTCCACCTGACCAGAAAGTCTCCCTTATTCTCTTCAAATTACCATGCATCTCAAAAAGTTGGCAAATGCTTGTAATGCCTTAAATTTGCCTCCTCATAAGTTTCTTTATATTCCCTTAGTCCAAAAAAGATAGGTACAGTGGGAAAATTGTATTTTTATATGCCACAATGAACCCACTAGTAGGAAAGGTCGTATGTGGCTGAGATATAAGTTTACCTTTACCTATTTTTCTCGACATAGAAAAAAGGAATTGTACCTATATTTTCGGACAAAGGGAGTAGTTACAGAACATCCTACTATCTTAAATGAAAAAAAAAGAAGTTGCACCACATGACTTTGTTCATGATTGCTCAAGGGGTCAAAAACTAGAAATTATGCCTACGTACAGACTTCCCTTGTTCGTATGTTACCTCTCAATGGTCTGTTTAGAAATAAATTACAGTGATTGAAAGAAGATATCAATATTTACCCGAGGGTAAGAGAGACAGATACAAGAGCTCATTTCGTTTTTTTTTTGAAGTAGTGCTCGTCAACTTGGATAAATAGGAAGAGAGTGTTGTCTTACTTTATGAAATTTGAGAGAAAGATGATTTAGTCTAGCCTTTTTAATTTCAGTTTACCCTATTCATGCGCTTAAAATATGTTCACTTTAGTGCCTTCGACTCGTGTGTTTGACTTCACTTCCCAGCAATATGTTATTAATTACTCCCTCTAATCACTTTAATGAATACCCTTTTTTTCAAATGAACCGATTTTTTAGTTCATTTAAAAAAGAAAAAATTACGTTTTGGTCTAACATGTTAAAAGTTTCTCCACTTTAGTCCCCAGGTCTAGAATGGTTAAACTTTAACATTCTTCCATGGTCAATGACCAAAGTGCCCATAACAGAGGGGCTAACACCAGATGAGGAAGACGAAGTAGTTGGGGCAGTCAAGGTGCGCGAAACCCTAGGACTACCCCAACACCCTTCTTCCCCATCTCACTTGTAGCAGTCATCCGCCATTCGAGCTCCATAACCGAGCTTCAAAGACCTTCATCTGGTGGTCTGTCGTTCGCTATTGAAGTTCCAAACCCAAGAAAGCCCTTGTCGCGAGCCTAGATTTCCACATGTCTCATCGTATCTGAGATGGTGGAGTAATCCAATGGCGGCAGCCACTTCCAGCAGCAGCATTCAGGGCATGTAGAGTGAAGACAAAGCTTGTAGACATATCAACACAACCCATACAGTGGCTGCAGACAAAGCTAGTGGATATACCGGCACAACTCATACGGCAGGAAAATTAAAGTGAGTAGCTAGAAAAGCTACTATTTTATTTTTAACTATTTTTCTTATCATTTGATTTGTTTGGGCATTGCTTGAATGTCTAAGTAGCAATGATATGCATAACTATTGGTTGCATTAACTCACCTCCGCAAGCATTTTAAAGTATCATATGATTGGGTCATGACAAATCAACATCAGAATTGGTGCAACGCCCTCTTCCAAGGTGGGAGATATAACCACCTTTTAAATAACATTGCTGAGACCTTCAATAAATGAGTAAGCCGAAGCGCGACATGCTAATTCTTGCTTTGCTTGATGGCATTCACATGAATAAAATGATCAAGGTGCATGAAGCGAGAAGGGCGAGTAAGCAATGGGATTCCTACCTGATTCCAGAGATCAACAACCGACTCAATGAACTAACAAACTAATGTCAGGGGCTACTGGATGTGGAGTGTAATAAGAATGTGGTGGAGGTGGTTGCGGAGGATGGACATTAAAGGATAAATCTCATTGACCTCACCTGTACTTGCAGGATGTGGCAAATGGAATGTACACCGTGTATCCACTCATGCGCTGCTATATCTGCCAATGGAGGATCAACGGCCTATGCTTGTCGAGGGGATTATTGGACTACTCGGTGCTATAAAGACACATACAGTGAAACAATTTTCCCGATCACCTATGATGACAAGCTGGTACGTGAAGAGTCACATGTAGGAGAGCATCTCATCCTTACACCAAAAACCATGAGGTCAAGGGGGAGGCCAAAGACGAAGCCTTATCCATCACAACCATTTAAACGGAAACGTCAATTTAGATCTGGTCAGTGCAACGGCCTTAGGCACAATTGGACATCGTGCATGCAACCAATCAACGTGAATTGAGAGTGTCGACGGACTTTATTTATGTAATGAACTTAATACCTTAGATGACATTCGGTAGAACTTTATTTTTTATGGATTGTAATTATAATGTTTACATTAATTTGTAGTTTGTAGCATGATTCATACTGCAAATGCCTTGTCCGCCTTATCACAATTTGAATCACAGCACAATGCAACTATCAATGCAACCAAAATTGCATGGTGGGGAACATGCAGTATCTAGCATATCACAATTCAATCACAACATAAACTTAACCTTCTATCATAACATGCATAAATCACCACAACCAAAATCGTATGGTGGGGAACATGCAGATCTAGCATATCACAATTCAATCACAACCTAAACTCAAGCCTCTCTCACAACATGCATAATAACAACCTAAACGCAACCCTCTATCACAACATGCATAAGTCACCACAGCTCAATCATAACAAAATAAGAGACTACTGAAAGTTCATGTACGTGGCATTATCTAGCCTATCACAATTCAATCGTAACCTCAACGCAACCCTCTATACAATATGCATAAGTCACAATAACTCCATCACTGCAAAAGAAGAAGCTACGTGTACATTGCAGCAGCTAGCCTACCAGAATTCAATCACAACCTCAATGCAACCCTCTATCACAACATGCAAAAGTTACTACAACTCAATCACAATAAAATAATAAGCTACTAAAAGTTCGTGTACGTGGCAACAGCCTATCACAATTCAAACACAGCCTCAACGCAACCTTTTATACAATATGCATAAGTCACCACAACTCAATCACTACAAAATAAGAAGCTACTGGAAGTTCATATACATTGCAGCAGCTAGCCTATCACAATTCAATCACAACCTCAATGTAATCCTCTATCACAACATGCAAAAGTCACCACAACTCAATCACAACAAAATAAGAATCTACTGGAAGTTCATGTACGTGGCAACAGCTAGCCTATCACAATTCAAACACAGACTCAAAAGCAACCCTCTATCACAACATGCATAAGTCACCACAACTCAATCACAACAACATGTGTCATCAAACCTAAAATATATCACAAACTTGATGTAAATTCTATCACAACATGAATCATAATCCAATGCAACAACATAACTCCATCACAAGTTACTTACATGCTGACACAACTAAAATCAAATGTAACATTGTCATCTAACACCACAGAATCATAATTATAAAAAAAATACCACATAATCATGTGAAAACTAATCAAGTCTATCACATAATTGGTACATAGCCCCTACTAATAATCAAGTATAGTACATAATATAGCACATTGTACATCATTGGGCACTAATGCCACAAATGCATCCACATAAAAATTGTCAACCCACCAAGGAGTATCACTTTCATCTTTAATAGTGTTGTCTATGTCTTCTCCATTTAGAGGTGGGATCGACCAAATATGGTCAACCATCACCTCTTCCTCCTAAGGCTTTGGAGGTGGAAGACCTTCACTTGAATCCCACAAGCAAGTTCAACGTTAATAGTGTTGTCTATGTCTCCTCCATTTGGAGGTGGGATCGACCAAACATGGTCAACCATCACCTCTTCCTCCTTGGCAAGTGGGAAGTCCTCATACCCACCCCTCCGTGCAGTTTTTTCGGATAGCATTGGGGACGTAGTAGGGTGATCTACAATATGCTCCTAGAATGGCACTCTTGGCATAGTCATGAACTAAGGGGAGGGAACAATTGATTTCTCTTGTTTCTTGTCCACCTCCACATGCGTTAACAAGGTATCTTACAACATATGAATAAAAAATAGTTAATCACAACAACAAGAATCTAACCAAACACAATCTATCTATAAGTCATAACAACAAGTAGCTGAAGAGTGAACTCATTATAAGTGACTTAAGGTTGAGAACTAGAATCAACTTGGGGCGAAAAAGTGTAGAATCAGATGCGATGGAGATGACTAAAGGTTGCTTCACAAGTGAACTCCTTGGTTCTTCTCCTTCAACATCAGTGGAATTAAGGGAGATGACTGAGAATTCCATGTTCAAAGGGACGCGTGAGTCTTCCAACTGTTGAGCAAGGAGGGCATCAATATGTGAGGAGGTACATCCAATGGGTTGGTGAGAACATGTGCAACAGTGTCGGACCTATTGGTCGGAGTAGCATTAGGCGATGAGGCAGAGTCTTCCTCATCATCATCATACCCAAAGGGAAGCTTCCATGGCTTGAATGGTGATGTCTTTTAGTATGTGTTTTGAACCTCTTGGAAGTAGGGACCACGCTGGACTCTAGGTCCTAATAGGGCTCTTTGCAAGGGGGAGTCTGCCTCGTGTGGACTCGGCTGCTACTTCATGTGCCTCTTCTTGTTGGTCTTCTCCTTCAGGCACTTATTGTTGTGCCTCTTTGGTCCGACCCTTTTTCCTCTAGCCCTGCATCATCCACAAGTTTCTTTAAATTTATTATCTCCACCTCCATTACATGGCACCTGTGATTTGTCGACATAATCTCTCTCCAATTTGTTCTTCATGACATTGACATCTTTGCTCATACCTTTCTTTACTTCATACATTTGCATTTTTGCACCATCAAGTTATTCACTAGTTTGGACAAGTTTTCTAGAGTGGTTGGCCTATTCTCCAGTAGCATGCAAACTTCTACAATCAAGACAACACAACATAGATCACAACAATGATCAAATATTGGACACAACCATACCACAAACTCATATAAAATATTCACAATCATACCACAACTATATCAATGTATGTACATATTGAACACAACCACTATCACAACCAAGAAAGATCATCACAACTCAATATTAAATATTTCACAACCTACAAGTATATCATTATAACTCAATATCCCCATCTACATATAATCCATCACAAGACAATATAGAGTCTATCTCAACCTACATTTAGACCATCACAATGCAATATACGATATCTACCACAACAACCATACCAACGTATGCACATATTAAACACAACCATTATCACAACCTAGAGATTGAACATACAGATACATCACAAACTATCACAACCTGTTAAACATTATAAAATAAACACATGTAATCCAGCACAACCATTACTCTTGTCCATCACAACCTTATAAAAGAATCACCACAATGTCGCCAAATCCATCAGAGCTCATGATCAACACTCTCAACCCTCAACTTTGCCCATCACAAGTTCTGCACAACTACTACATGTTTCCATCACAACCATAAACACATCCATCAAAAGCAGTTGAACATACAGATACATCGCATGCTATCACAACATGTTAAACATCATAAAACAAACACGTGCAACCCAACACAACCATTACTCTTGTCTATCACAACCCATTAAGCAATATTATTCAATACATGAAACCTTCAACATGTGCAAGCCAAGAATAGGATAAAACCTTATGCATTCAAGCAATCATGGAAGGCAGCTTCTTTTTAAAAAAAATGGTTGTTGTACTTAATTCTTCCTTGCGAGTGGAAGAGGCAAAGGCGTCTACCATGTTTGTCTGGTGTCGTGAGCGGGGAGAGGGACCCAGTGAGGGGATACAGTCGCCACAAAGGGGAGAGCTCCACAGCTAGGGAGACCACGATAGGAGAGTGCCTTTAGGGGGACTGTCATCGCGAGTGGGGGAGGGTTGCGCTGTGATTAGGGAGCGCCGTCGTCACTAAGGGAGGGTCGCCCAGTGAGTCGGGAGCGTTGTCGCGAATTAGGGAAGGTCGCCATAAGGAGGCGATCTAGGTTGCAAGATGGTTGGGACGCGAAATGGAGGATGTGATTTAGGGTTGGGATGAGGAAACATGGAGTTGTGAAGTTTAAATACTCTTGTGGACAATTTTTTATTTTTAAAATGACGTGGGTAAAGACATGGGGAAAGACATTGAAACGGCATTAATGACGTTGTTTGGTGGGCAGTTATGCTGTTCCACGCGCAGAAGGGCAGTTTCACCATTTTTAAAAAATTTGAGCGCGTGGGACCAAATTGGATATCAAATTTCAGGTACTTTGTACCAAATTGAATACTATATTTCTACCTTTGTAGTATTTTGGTTAAAATTTATCTACTTAGACCAAAATGTAAACAAATGGTATCTATTAAAAGTGACTAGAGGGAGTAGAGTCTATTTGTGGTGAATAAGTCAAGTTTTTTTTTCTTGAGAAGAAGTGTCCAAGTTTAATTAAAGAATGGGTTGTAATCAAGATTTATGGTGGACATGCAGGCCTAGCCCAAAGATAGAAGAGAGGTGCGGATCGAAGTTTGGCATTCTAAAATCCCATTCATAAGATGGGTTTGCAAGCTGCTAGAGTAATCAGAACGTCTCAAGAGAGTCCATGTCTTTTGGGACCATGACGTACAGGCCTTCTATTTTGATAAGGCAGATACTGCACCATCTGAATTGAACATATCTTTCCTCTTCTCTTCTTTGCAGGCGTTTCTCTAATCCAACTCCTGCCTCTTCTTTTCTCTTCTCTTCATCCATCTCTTCTCCTGCCGCTCCTGCTGATCCCAACGTTGTTGAACCAGTCTTGAGTAAATGAGGAAAAGTGAATGCATTGCCCGCCATCCAGATGCCCACCGCTCTTCACCATGCTGATCCATAGTATTTTACTACTCCTAAGAGTTGCTTGTGCAAAAATCCTGGGCATGTCCATTATAAAAAACAATGTATATATGATACATGAAATTTCATATTTGCATGGACTGCTGATCTAAAAATTTCTCTCCTTCACTATGTAGCACTATCCCTCTCCGCTTCCTTGTTTACCTCTTCCCCACTTCTTATAACTCTATTGCTCATTTTCGATGCATGTCGTAGCTTAGATCAACGCCCTACTTAAAAGTCGCTCATACCAAACATTTTCCCCTCTGACTTTAAATCTGAATCCCCTGTGCAGGGATCTGATGACATGGAGAAACTGATAATTATCATCAGAAATCTTGATTAGACTTCCATGGCAAAGAAGTATACATCATGCATTATATGTGCCCATTGATTAGTTAAAAAGTTATTCTTCAGGTGGCAGCTCAAATAAGTTGGTTCTTCCCTGAAAGCATTAGCTAAATATAATGGACTTACTTATCTATACATGAAATATACATTTTATTATCTCCTAAACTTATGTTTTTGCTAGTGTTTGTTTAGAATTATTGCTACTTTAATATAGTTTTTGGTTTTTGTAGGAAACAAGAGTAAAACGCAGAAATAGGGTGAAACGCGACTCTAATGATTGAATATTAATTACTTCGATTGCATATCTCTGATGGGACTGATTTAAGCTTCATGTTTCACGAAGTCAGCTTTCCAATGCCACTGATTGTTCGCAATTCGGAGTTCTGAGCAAAAAGTTATGATCAGTTGAATTATCGCACGCGAAAGAGACACGATTAAAGAGAAGAACCGTTAAGATGAGATTGGATGGATGAAATCGATACAACAGGTTTTGTTTAATAAAAAAAAAAGAAATATGAACCAGTTCAGAGTCCGGTCCGGTTCAGTTAAAAGGAAAAAAAACTGGCCCGAGCCAAAGCTCGGGCCTTTCGTCCAGAAACAGACCAGAGGCGCTCGAGCAGAGCTCGAGCGTCGGTGAAGAGAGGAAGGAGGCAGAGCTTTCCGGCGGAGGTGGATTCCGGCAAGGCTAGCGATGGCGACGGAGACCGGCGGCGAGGACGACGGCGAAGACGGCAACGGCAGAAAAGATCGGCAGCCGTGTTCAATCGGAGGAAAAATTCATTAAAATTAGAAACATGGGTTCCGATTCGATTTCAACTTGGATTAGGAATCGATTAAGGCTGGAATTGGAGTCCAAATTGGAATGGCTTACTTCTTGGATTAGGAATTGGCTGAAATCTATAAAAACAGCGGGAAACAGAGAGAAATTGGAGAGCTTTAACGAAGAAAAAAGCCGCCGGAAAAGCATAGCGTAGCCGGAAGAAACAGATCGGATTCCGGTGCTATTTCCGCCAGATTCCGGTAGAATTCTGGTCGGAAGAGAAAGAGGGAGAAGAGGTAGGCCGGAGGAGGGAAGAAAGGTGCTGATTTGCAAACTGCTACAGTGTTCTGAATTTGCTACAGTGCACGGCTGCACGAGGAAGACGATGAATAGTGCCGTGAACAATAAATTGCTACAGTGATTCTGCAACAGTATTTTGGTGAATAGTGTAAAACGACTCCTTCAAATCAACAGCGTTCTCCTTGTCCAATGGCCGGCTAAATCCTTGTGCAAGGCGTAGATGAAACCCGAGTAAATTAGTTGTATCGTTTTCTTTATCTTAATCTTAACTTTTACCTTGATTGGTGTATGAATCTTATTATAGAATCACTGTTAATTTATTGAGGTTTATTCTATGTGCTCGAGAGAGGCTATAGTGAATTCTTGTGAGTTTCAATCCGAGGAATACTTGCGTGTCCGAGAGGAACGTAAGTAGACTAAGGTGTTATAAAGGAATAAGATTTCATTGGTTTATGCTCAAGAGAGATAGATCACAATTCCATATTTTGAATTGCTTATGTGTTATGTCCGAGAGGAGAGCACTACATTTTGAATTGACAAGTATATGTCCGAGAGGAATATACTAGCCAATCAGGAATTTATTCAAAAGAGAGAGACGATAAGCTGGTTTATTGTGTGGTGGATTCGAAGCCTTGGCACTTCTCCATATTAATTAAAATCCATTTTAAAGTAGTTAAATTTTATTGCTTTCTCTAAATTAATTAAAACAAAATTTGCTTTCACTTGAATTTGGTAAAATATTAGTCCGTCCCTGAGGTTCGACAACCCTTTAATACTCACTGTAGTACAATTGCCTTGTGCACTTGCAAGGGTTTATATTTAAACGATCAAGTTTTTGGCGCCGTTGCCAGGGACGGAAGCCAATAGTTTACCAGATTCTTAGCATAATTAGCATTAGAGTAGTTTAGGGAGTCTTAATTTAGATTATTTGTCAGTAGCTTAATTTGTGTTTTTCTTTCTTTTTGCAAGGTTAAGAGAAGACGTGAAATTCTCGCCAACGAGGAAGGGCCACCCCTACCCCTAGTTTGCATTCTCTTTTCCTTATCTTTTTAGATTAATTTGTGTGTTTGGTGTTTTCTTTTCTTTCTGTGATAGTATGTTGTGCTAGTTGTGGATATCTAGGGTTGTTTATCTTATTTGTGGATGTGTGATATTGTGGTTCGGGTGTTGATAAATATATGGTGAAGAAATGTCTTCACCTTTCTATGGATTTAGCCATGATAACCCATATAGGAGCTTTAATGATTATTGTTCTTCACACACACATAATACACCTCCCTATGAAGTGCCCTACCACCCATGTCCTTTATATGCTGATTCTTACAACCGTGGTTCGGATAATCACTCTAATTTTGGGAGTGGCACATCTTCCCTACAATACACAACTCCTTATATGTCGGAACCATGTGCCCTCTGTTTAAGTCATATTCATACCCGAGTGGAGTGCCCTTTGGCCCATGAGTACCCTGATTTTATACGCAAGTACGTTAATGAGGCCCAAAGTTTTCATAGGTGGGAGGATCATCCTATTTCCCCTTGGGAGCAACCTAACCCTAGGCCTACTCTTCATGAGGCCCCTAGACAAGATTTCCTAAGCCAACAACTGCCTTACCAACTAGCCTCCACTCCTCAGTTTGGCCAATCATCCTTAAAAGATCAGATGAGCCAGATACTAGCCACCCTAATGGAGATGAAAACAGACCAAAAATCTCAGGCTCAGCTTGTCCATTTCCACACACAGGCTCTTGCCAACATTGAAACACAGTTAGAACAACTGGCACAGGCCATGAACATGAACGAAGAATACATTTTACCTGTTGAGCCCTAATATCCGAAGGGCCAATTTTCTGATGAAGGGATCTATTTTTCCCCTGACTATGATGTTACATCCCTTCAGAATGCCCAAAGGTTTGACAATGAGCTTGAGTGGGTTTTACATAATGATCAAGAGGGTGTAGAAATTAAAGAAGAAGTGAGTGCATTACTAGAACCTAGCTTTAAACCTTCTTCTATATTTGAGGAGTCACATTCTACGGCACTATCAACAGAACCTTCTATTCCTAAAACACCATTCATACCATGTCTTGACCAATCTAACCCTTTATTTATTGAAAGTAACCTAGAATGTTTCATAGATTGTTTAGTTGATTCACTAATTGAGGAAGTTTTCCCAATTGGGTTACTAGAAGAGGCCCCTAAGGCCAAAATGGTTAATTTGGAAGAGGAGCCTTTTATTCTAAAATTTTCCAATGACCCTTCTTCATGGTTAATGCAGGGATCCCTTTTTACAAAGCTTCCCTACCCACCACTCCATCCTTTTATTCCACGATGTGCTCCATACTTAGGCAACAAGGATAGAAGTGTGTGGTGCAATCATTTAATTGATCCAGGTTGATGACTTGATAATCTGGACCCTACAGAGGATCGTGGCTACGTCTGGCTGAAGACGTTAAACTTAGCGCTTGGTGGGAGGCAACCTACGTATTCAGGTGTATTCTCTCATTTCCCTGATTTTCTTTGTTATATGCTCATTGTCATGCTATATTTTGTTCACATTGAGGACAATGTTCAAAATAGGTTTGGGGGAGGGAATATTACTTATATAAAAAAAATTAATTAAAATAAAAAAAAATCATAAAAATTTGATTAGTTTTTAGGTTGTTTGTTAGTATTTTTCTCAGGTTTTGATAGTTTATCCCGTAGTAATGCATGTTACAATTCTTATGAGATTAATTTACATTGGAAGTGTGAGTAAGTATACTGGAGGATAGATACACTTAATTGAGCATATCTTTCTATTACAGTCCTCTTGGAACAAGTGCTTGAACTAAGAAAATTCACTTACACACACTAGTACATAAAGTAATACCATCTAGAGATTTGTTGAATACTAATATATAGTGGGATGTCTTTAGTCATAGTCATTGGATGATGTGTAGTTGTCTGTTGAGCTTAAAAGATCATGATAGACCATTTACTTGGCTATGGCAAGGGATTGGAACCGGAAATAGGTTGAGAGTATAATACAGCCTAGACAAAATAAAGATGTGCTTGAAAATATATGTGCTGAAAATGAATATGCGAAAAAACGAAAACAAAATAAAAGAAAAGGGGCTGCTTGACTTTATAGGATTAACTTAGGCTGATGCTCGGGCCCGAAGCGGTCTCTTAAAACCTAATGCCCTAAGCCAACTGGCTGGGAGTCATTGGCCTGAGTCATTGCTAAATCTAAGCATCTTGAAGTCAGGCCTTACACAGTTCTAGCGGAAAAAAAAAAGAAAAGAAAAAAAGTCTATGGTGTATTATCCTCTCAAATCTATAATGTTGGACCCGAAGGAGGCGCGCAGATCTGTGCTATCATGAACCTAAAAATTACGATGACTATGTAGATTATGATGTTCTTTGGTTAATGGGTAACACTGGATCTGTATAAAACAGAAATTTTGAATGTATTGCTACAATGTTCTTGTCACGCCCCAAAATTCTTGACCTCGATCGGAGTGCGGAAGCCTTTAAGTAAACCAAATAAAAGCCGAGATAGGGACTTTGGGACGCGACCGAATACTCGATCACTCGGGTCAATTACATCGTTACAAAAGAACGTGTAATCGACATCACCAGGAACTCATAACGAAACTTAGAAATTGAGAACTAAGAACTTCTTCATCAAATTTAAAAGGGGATTTTATATAAAAAATCATAAAAAAAAAAAAATTTACCAAAAGAGCGCACTGTAGCAAATAATTCCCGGAATGGTGTTCTGACAAGCCACGCAGGCGCCAGCGTGGCCGCTGGCGCCTGCGTGGCTTTTTTTTTAAAAATTAACCCAAAAGGCGTCGGTTCAACCGACGCCTCCTGAGAGGCGTCGGTTCAACCGACGTCTTTTACTACCTTAGCAAAATCTCTTTATAACAGAAAGGCGTCGGTTGAACCGACGCCTTTTATTTCGTATATAACCGTGGCCGCGCGGGCTCGGCCTCCTCCCCACCGAGCCCTAACTACTCGCCGCCGCCGTCGCCCTCGCCGCCGTCGCCATCTCTCTCCCTCGCCGCCGTCGCCCTCTCTCTCCCTCGCCGCCGTCGCCCTCTCTCTCCCTCGCCGCCGTCGCCCTCTCTCGCTCTCACCGCCGTCGCCCTCTCTCGCCGTCGCCGCCGTCGCCCTCTCTCGCCGTCGCCGCCGTCGCCCTCTCTCGAACAAGTCCGCCGTCGCCCTCTCTCGCCTTGCCGTCGCCCTCTCTCGCCCCACCGACGCCGCCGTCGCCCTCTCTCGCCCCACCGACGCCGCCGTCGCCCTCTCTCGCCCCACCGACGCCGTCGCCGCCGTTCTCTCCGCGGACACCTCGGCCAGTCGTGACCCCGCTCCGTCTCACCGGTAATATACGTTTAATATCCGTTTAAAATACATATTGATGTATTGATTTAGCTTTTGTATAATTTGAAAATAATTAGCTAGTGTTTGTTAATTGTTTTGTGAGAAAAGATGGCGGGAGAAATGCTTCCGTTTGTGTTGATGTATGGTGGTAGAATTGATAGAGGTGAATACGAAGGCGGTGAGAGCGTAGGATTATTGATTAATAAGCCAAGTACTTACGATGAACTAGAGATGCAAGTGGTCAATAAATTGGGATGGGATCAAAGATTGTGGAAAATTCGTATGAAGTACAAGATGCCTGTTTTGGGAACAAGGACTACTATAATACCAATTGATGATGATAATTCTATGCATGTCATGCTCTATTTTGCGCCTCGTGTCTTTAGCTTCGAGCTATTTATAGAAAAAGAGGCGCGCATGCCTAGGTTTGCAAATGACGGCGAAGGCACAAGTAGGAGTGCTCGCATAAATAGGTCGAGAGAAAATTCTAGAGGAAGGCGTGTGGAAGATAATGAAGAAGATGATTTGTCTATATCACTAGCGTGCAACGAACCTCAACTTTCGCCGAGTTGGAGGTAAGTTTATTTACAAAATGTAGTTTGACCATTCAACTTACGACTAAGTGAATTGTTTATTTATGATATAAGTACTGTTTTGAATAATTTAGGCACACATCTCAAGCTCATGAAGCGATGAATCTTGGCATGGCACGAGGTTGTGAATTGTTTGACACACAAACATCATTTCGTAACCCCTATACTTACCCTGGTTCAAGTGGTTGGCAAGAGGGAAATATTAATGAGGAAGAGGATTGGGAAAATGATGAGTGGGTGCCTAATTCACCTGAGGTTAATGTTGAAGATGTACGAGGAGAGGATAGTGTGCAAGAGATGGTTCAAAATGAGGGAGATGATTTGGTGGATATCGCAATTGCTACAGATAACTTGGATGATTTTGAGGAAGAATTGCCTTACGAGGAGGAGCCCACGTGGGCGCGACTAACTGATGAAGAAATAGATGGGGCAATAAATCGGGGTTTGCATGAGGAGACATATCATGAGGAAGCAATATATGTGGGGCAAATATTCCACAATAAAGATGAATTTGTACACGCATTGAGGGTGTTTTCAATAGCGCATAATGTTCGCTATAAAGTGTTGCGTACAAATCCGACGCAGTACACAGCAAGATGTCAATACCCTGACTGCCCATGGAGAGTACATGCATCAATGAGGAAGGGGAGTAATGATTTTAAAGTGAAGACATATACTGGCGAACACACTTGTAGAAATTCCGAGCTAGACACAGGTCATAGACAATGTACTGCGGCGTTTGTCTGTCGGCATATATTACCCTCTATTAGAGCAGAAGTAGATATCCCACCAGTGCTTATTCAAGAGAGGATTAAGGAGATTTTTCATGTTGATATTTCATATAAAAAAGCATGGGCGGCAAGGAATATGGCCATTAAAGCAATCTATGGTGATTGGGTTGAGTCCTATCGATTGTTGCCAATGTACATGGAGGCAATAGTTAATGCCAATCCGAGAACCGTGTGTAGGTTGGTGACGACCGAAATGGAAGATGGTACATATCGACGGTTTGAGAAGGCGTTTTGGGCATTTGGGCCATGTATCGAGGGTTTTAAACATTGTCTCCCCATCATAAGTGTTGATGCTACTTTCCTATCAGGTAAGTATGGAGGAGCTCTTTTGGCGGCGACTGCAAACGACGGGCACAAGGGTTTGTTCCCTCTTGCATTTGCCCTTGTTTCGGGTGAGGATTATCCTAACTGGAGATGGTTTTTACGTATGTTGAAGGAGCATGTTATCCTTGATAGGATATCTATCACTATCATATCCGATCGACATAAAGGGTTGCAAAAGGCTGTGCCAGAGGTGTTTCCAGAGCCGCATTTTTGTCACCGATATTGTATCCGGCACATCAAGGCAAATTTTCATAAGAAGTTTAAAAATGATGTATTGACGAGGTTGATAGGGGAAGCTGCATATGTGCTTACTGTAGACGAGTTTGATGAAAAGATGAAACTTATCGGTGCAGAAAGTCAAGAGGCAAAATGGCTACTCAGTGAGGAAGGTGGATTATCACCTCAATTGTGGTCGCTTGCTCATGATGGTTTTAGAAGATTTGGAATGACCACAACAAATATGTTATATCAACCAAGAGGCGACACTGAGCGGGCGTTGGTGAGTATCATTAACTTCATATTTGATTTTATTCACTAGTATTTTGTAGTGAGTAGATAACATACCTGTGTTTTTCTTTCTAGCTTACTCTTGCACGACAGACATTTGATCAGACGGGCGCAGCTTTGGTGGACCGATCATATGAGAGCTTGCTAGCGGCCTGTCAGACGCTACACGATCGCTCTGGACATGTTCTTGCGAGTTTGCCATTACTTCGACCAGTTGTTACTGAGATTCCAGGATTGGAGGTTGTTCCAGAACCCGAGATTCTGACATCATCAGCTAACACGAGAAGTTTTACCCCATCACCTGTTGTTCCAGATGCCCCGCTGGAGCAAGTTGAGAGGCCTCTTTCTTCGAAAGTATATACTCGGCGACAGCGTGCACTTCGTGCTCAACGTCAGGCAGCTTCGTCTTCAGATGCTTTACCTGACATTGAGCCTGAGGATATTCCAGTTCGAGAACGAGGACGGGGTAGGAATAGGTTGAGGAGAATTGAATAAACACTTCTTGTAATTTTATAAATACATTTGTAATACTTTGATGTCGTGTAATATATTTTGTATATATTTTGCGTCATGTTGTATTAGAGAATACAAAATTTATCTTGTTATTAGGTTGTGATGTTGTATTGTGATGTGTGTGTTTATCAGGTTTGAAAAATTGTAGATTTCGTCCTCAAAGAGAAAGGTGATTTTGAAGGTGTCGGTTGGAAGGCGTCGGTTCAACCGACGCCTTTATGCTTTAGGTTTTTTTTTTTTTTTGAACAAGTGTTTGGAAGGCGTCGGTTCTTTCGGTTTTTTTTTTTTAACCAAGTGTTTTTAAGGCGTCGGTTCAACCGACGCCTTTAAGGTTAGCATAAAGGCGTCGGTTGATCCGACGCTTTCCTTTATAACATAAAGGAGTCGGTTGAACCGACGCCTTACTTTATAAACTGAAAGGCGTCGGTTCAACCGACGCCTTTATGCTAACCTTAAAGGCGTCGGTTGAACCGACGCCTTTTGGGTTAATTTTTAAAAAAAAAGCCATGGCCTGCGTGGCTTGTCAGAACACCATTCCGGGAATTATTTGCTACAGTGCGCTCTTTTGGTAAAATTTTTTTTTTTGATGATTTTTTATATAAAATCCCCAATTTAAAATAACATTGTCAATGTAGCAAATGGATCCTACTAAGATTATTACAGCAGATTAAATAAAACTGCTAAATAAAACAAGCATCAAATCTAGGCACACACTGGCCAACACTAACGAAGTTCTAACAAAATGCAATAGAATAAATAAAGTAATTCTTCAAGACATCTCCCATGCATTTGCTACGCCTTTCTGAACTGCAAAATTCTGACTTACTGATCTTTGAGGCCTGCATCAGAGGATGCGTGAGTATTTCGTAGAAATACCCAGTAGGATGTAAAAACCCACCAGGAAGATAAAATACGTTATGAAGAATAGATCACTCAGATAAACAGGAATAGACACTCTCTGAAAGACCACTCATAGGTTTATGTTGCCTGAATAGCAAGGTCAAATGATAACAGTTCCAATGGAAAAGTATAGGAAAGAATAATCTCAATATGACTCCAAACAAATATCGGTGTAAGGAGAGAATGGTCAAGACACTCAAGGCTCCAGGCATCTATAGTGCAAGGAGTTACACTTTCTGCTCGCTGAATTTACCGATCTCGAAAGGTAAAATATACCAGAACATCCTAGAGGTTCTCTTTTTGGAACCCGGCCACGCGTCTAGGCATGCTGGCCCCATCTGTGCTTACGGGCACAATGAGCTGAGACTGAAGACCTTCCGTAATGTCAACCAGTCTAAGACGTACGTATTTGCCTCCTTTCGGGCAATAGGGAAACCATGTTCCATAAATATCGGAGTTCACTCATGACCTAGCAATGGCTCGTGAGCATACTATGATTCCACCTTTTAATAAGTGGAGAAATAGGTTAATGTCAAACTGGACAATGATTCAACAATAACAGAGGTCTCAACTTTCTGAGAATAGGGTAACTCTTACCGCAATGACTCCCTCATGGAGTATGAAACAGATAATCAAGGTTTCTCAACAATATATATAGCTCTCTCTCAGGGAGTAACAAGAAGATTCACATATCTCACATAATGAAGAGAATAATGAAGACTCACAATCTAAGGAATAATGAATTTCAATCTTAGATTACACGTCATGCATCATGTCTTACCTTTGATAGGGATATCTCTAAGTATGGAATTGTATTACTTTTAATCTCAAGATACTTTTTTAAGAAAGTTTGATCTCCAATTGGATACTCAAATCGACACCACGATGAACCATAGAAACAATACCAAATTGACTCTTTTGCACGCTGACTCATCCCAAAGTCTTAATCTTTTAAACTTCTTCACTTATTACAGTGATTCATAAGTAATTTTATCATACTATATTAATATTATTTTAATCAGATTATATCATATTATGAGTAATAATACTTATTAGTGCTTTAAAACCCTAATTCCAGTAAACTGTCTTATATTGTACAGCCCACTTTCAACTAAACCCACCGTCAACACATAAGGACTCGGACTCTGAAATTTTAACAGAAGATAGCCCTATGAGTCTAGTTTATAACCCCACTGACGGCATATTTTTTTGATTTTTATACATTTAATTATGATTTTTATACTGAGCACTGTTGGTGCAGAAACAGTTCTGGCCGAGAGCACATTACTTACTCGTAATAGGTAATCACGTACTAATACCCATTAACCATGATAGTATAACATTAATACCCTTAATTAATCCCCTCCTAGAGTAATTCTAGACTCTGGTATGTTCTGGAACTTAATGATTCTAATTGATACTAATACCTTAAACTAGACCCAAGGCATCAACCTTGATCTAATTAAGCTTTTAGCATTATTAATACATCCCTTAACCATATTGGACTATTAAATCAGGATATAATAGAATAAAGAAGATAACTTTCATGACCATCCACGTTCAAGAGACATGACCTATAGATATTCCCATCAAAAGTAAGCATATATGCATCAACATGAGGCATTAAACAAGGTATGACATTATGAGCACTCTTATTCATCAAACAACAAGAAATCTCTCATGAATCAAATATTAGGCACTCTTATCTCTGAGACAATATGAATAGGATCATAAATTAATCACAATATGAAAGAACCAAAGAAGTGCAAACCAAATTGGTTAGGAAAAACCATCCTACCACTTAGATGTATGCGAAATACACCTCCACGCGTAGCTCGTCACTTCTCCTTCACAACGACGCCTCTACACCTTCGATCGCACGAGAAAAGAGGTTGAGGGAAGAGGTAGAAGGTTGCTGGAATTAGTGTGAAGGCAAGGGAGAAGGGCTAGGGCTTTGCACAAGACGTCCAAAGCTTGGAGTGAAGCATATGGGCGTCCTCCTCTTTGGCTTTTATAGCCAAAACCTCCTCCAACTAGGATATCTTCTAATTAGATCCTTCCTAATCCCAAATCCTAACTAACCAATTAAAAAGTCTCCCTCATTAGTAAGGGACGTTCAGCCATGTTAATCCATTGGGTTTTTCTCATTTAATTAGGATTTCAAATCTCTAATAAGATTCGTTCCCTATCTTAATCCTAATTACAGCACACTGTCATACCCATAACAGTCCACTTCCGACTCTTCCCACGGTCATTCTATTTGGACTTATACTCTGAAATTTTTATTGGAGTTATCCATATGAGTCTAGCTTCTAACCGCACTAATTTTATATTTTTTTAGTTTTTCCTGAATTAGTTATGATTTATTTACTACAGACTGTCGACACAGAAATAGTACTGGCCGAGCTTACAATCTTAATCATACTTTACATATCTCGTTCCAAACTAGGAAACTACCATATCTAAGCCAACCAACTAGACGTCCCCTTCCTATTGGTTGATTAAAAAGTGAAATATTTATCTCTTTTTAATTAAGATTTATCTTCCCTAATTATCTCAACCGAACTGATACTTCCCGATCCTCCGCGATACTTACCATATTTACCGCTATTAGGTCAAATCGTAGATTTTGCTCCAAGATTCACTCCAATCCTCTAAAGATCTCCTTGTGGCTTGTTACCCACGTTCACATGACTCCCTGGGCCTGTGCCACATGGCCCTGCGCCCAGGTCTGTGCGTCTAAAGCTAGAATCCTGTGCACACATGACTCTAGAGTCCCGCGGTTGTACTACTTGTTACACTATCTCGTGTAGACCACGGACCACGTATAAATCCAAAATTAACTGATTAATTATGAAATTCAAATGGGTCTCATCCACTTGAACACATGCCCTGGCGCCTGGCCCCACTCCTGGTGTCAGGTGTTCTCAGACCCTGGCGCCAGGCTGGTCTCAGCGCCAGGTTGTGCCCAGCGCCAGGACCAACCCTTGAGTCCTGGTTTTCTACTACTAATAGTCATGCGATTAACAAATCATACCACATCATAAACATTAAATAACACATCAAAGCACATCGCACAACTAGAAATCAAATCAGGCAACGAACTTTCCTATTTTAGAACAGTTTCCTAAAAATAGAAACCTTTAGTTAACGTACCAATTTTTCGGGTGTTACAGTTCTACACTTTCTACTATTTATGTTATCATGCTATATAATATTTGAGCAGAAATTTCCAAGATGAAAGTGTGGAAAAAAACCACTTACTTGAGGGCTTCTATATTCCTGTTGATTATGAACCAAGTACATGTGGTTGATTTTCTTAAGCATTGTAATATGTATTTGTCGGGATAATAGGTTTGTGTGTTTTGCAATATTTTTATTTTTTGCTTTGTTTTTGCACTTAGGTTAATTAGATTAATAAATACATGTTTGTGAGTAGCATGGCTGCAAACCCTCACGAGACAACACTCGTCCTACTAGGGCCACCTAGAGGTTTAACGGCTTGTTGCATACGCTCAATGCAATCGTGTTCCCTACGAAAGTGATGTTTACTTTTATGCATTAGTTCCTTTTGTATGTTTGTTTGATTTTGTTTTGTTTTGCTAGGGACTAGCAAAATCTAGGTTTGGGGGTGTGATCTATACATGAAATATGCATTTTATTATCTCCTAAACTTATATTTCTATACATGAAATATGTATTTTATTATCTCCTAAACTTATGTTTCTGCTAGTGTTTGTTTAGAATTATTGCTACTTTAATATAGTTTTTGGTTTTTGTAGGAAACAAGAGTAAAACGCAGAAATAGGGTGAAACGCGACTCTAATGATTGAATATTAATTACTTCGATTGCATATCTCTGATGGGACTGATTTAAGCTTCATGTTTCACGAAGTCAGCTTTCCAATGCCACTGATTGTTCGCAATTCGGAGTTCTGAGCAAAAAGTTATGATCAGTTGAATTATCGCACGCGAAAGAGACACGATTAAAGAGAAGAACCGTTAAGATGAGATTGGATGGATGAAATCGATACAACAGGTTTTGTTTAATAAATAAAAAAAGAAATATGAACCGGTTCAGAGTCCAGTCCAGTTCAGTTAAAAGAAAAAGAAAAAAAAAACGGCCCGAGCCAAAGCTCGGGTCTTTCGTCCAGAAATAGACCAGAGGCGCTCGAGCTCCGGTGAAGAGAGGAAGGAGGCAGAGCTTTCCGGCGGAGGTGGATTCCGGCGAGGCTAGCGATGGCGACGGAGACCGGCGGCGAGGACGACGGCGAAGACGGCAACGGCAGAAAAGATCGGCAGCCGTGTTCAATCGGAGGAAAAATTCATTAAAATTAGAAACATGGGTTCCGATTCGATTTCAACTTGGATTAGGAATCGATTAAGGCTGGAATTGGAGTCCAAATTGGAATGGCTTACTTCTTGGATTAGGAATTGGTTGAAATCTATAAAAACAGCGGAAAACAGAGAGAAATTGGAGAGCTTTAACGAAGAAAAAAGCCGCCGAAAAAGCAGAGTGTAGCTGGAAGAAACAGACCGGATTCCGGTGCTATTTCCGCCGGATTCCGGTAGTATTCTGGTCGGAAGAGAATGAGGGAGAAGAGGTAGGTCGGAGGAGGGAAGAAAGGTGCTGATTTGCAAACTGCTACAATGTTCTGAATTTGCTACAGTGCACGACTGCGCGAGGAAGGCGATGAATAGTGCCGTGAACAGTAAATTGCTACAGTGATTCTGCAACAGTATTTTGGTGAATAATGTAAAACGACTCATTCAAATCAACAGCATTCTCCTT
This sequence comes from Houttuynia cordata, assembly GCA_039654745.1. Taxonomy (NCBI): domain Eukaryota; kingdom Viridiplantae; phylum Streptophyta; class Magnoliopsida; order Piperales; family Saururaceae; genus Houttuynia; species Houttuynia cordata. Next base: position 59,683,411 of record CM077504.1, on the reverse strand, counting down.
GTCCAATGGCTGGCTAAATCCTTGTGTAAGGCGTAGATGAAACCCGAGTAAATTGGTTGTATCGTTTTCTTTATCTTAATCTTAACTTTTACCTTGATTGGTGTATGAATCTTATTATAGAATCACTGTTAATTTATTGAGGTTTATTCTATGTGCTCGAGAGAGGCTAGAGTGAATTCTTGTGAGTTTTAATCCGAGGAATACTTGCGTGTCCGAGAGGAACGTAAGTAGACTAAGGTGTTATAAAAGAATAAGATTTCATTGGTTTATGCTCGAGAGAGATAGATCACAGTTCCATATTTTGAATTGCTTATGTGTTACGTCCGAGAGGAGAGCACTACATTTTGAATTGACAAGTATATGTCTGAGAGGAATATACTAGCCAATCAGGAATTTATTTAAAAGAGAGAGATGATAAGCTGGTATATTGTGTGGTAGATTCGAAGCCTTGGCACTTCTCAATATTAGTTAAAATCCATTTTAAAATAGTTAAATTTTATTGCTTTCTCTAGATTAATTAAAACAAAATTTGCTTTCACTTGAATTTGGTAAAATATTAGTCCGTCCTTGAGGTTCGACAACCCTTTACTACTCACTGTAGTACAATTGCCTTGTGCACTTGCAAGGGTTTATATTTAAATGATCACTTACCACTTGTTCTATCTTGAGCTCACATATCCACAGTGACTGTTCAAAACATGAGTTCTATAAAACCTTGGAAATAAACAGCGTTCATCATATAAGGGGTGTTTGATATTAGATGATAGATCAGATAATAAGTTATTTCACTGCTCTACGGATTAGTCAATGGTTCTGATGAATAATTCTGCGAAAATATTTATCAATTTAACGTCTTGAATCAGCTGAAATATGTTAGCCAGTTCATCCACTCGTCTTGTGTATATGAGCTAAGACCTTTCCCAGTTGAGGGAAGAGGTTACAGGTTCGATTCAGGCCTGCAGTTCTTCGAAGTACCTATACGAATCATTTTAATCACGTCAGAACCAAATCACCTCAAAAGCTCGAGCTATCAAGTGGAAGGACCAACAATGGTTATCAGCCAAACCAAACTAATTACAAAGTTCGTTAAATTTTATTTGCTTTTCTACTGTGGAAAATCATGCTTAATAAATGCCACACTCAATCTGCATCTTTAGTTAAAACATTAGATTGAAAATGAAACAGAAGATATTTATAGAAGATGACCAAGCATAACACCTTCGAAATTTTGACTAACACAATACATAATCATAATTAACTTAGAATTTGAATTTCACATTGTGATGAGTGTGACATCCAGTATAATATGCCGTATACATCTCCACGTATTGGCTATCAGAGATTTTAAGTCAATTATCTATTGAACATCCATTTCTTATAGCGCTTTTTATCTTCCAATGAGCTTGATGTGGCCACGTCAAGACACACAGCTCGTTGATCCTGTTTCCGTCAACAACTGTCAATAGCTAATTGATGAAATCATGATCTGAGGTCTGGCATACAGGGTGGCCAAGAGAGATCGTAACTTACCGCCAGCCCAGGCCACACTGCTCGTGTACCAAAAATTATGAACATTAATGTACATTCTCCATGGCCTGCGGTCACCGCCAGTAGATGAAGCAGGTCATCTGTCAACCACCTTTCTAAATCAAGAGCATCCAAACCATCACTTATATCTGTCAAAACTGAGAAGAAAAAAATTTTGTGTGCAAACTGTTCTTGAATCTAAACTCCCTGATTGTTAGGCCTTCTACTAAAGGAGCAAGTTGCCACCAGCTTAGTTTTATTCTTCAGCTTCTTCTCCTGAATTGACAGCAAAATAGTTATAACTAGGTGGGAATGACGAGTCTGGAATGACTGGAATAGCAGCTCCAATTGTTGATTCATTGTTCTCATTTATGCTCCTCTTTGCCCTCTTTGGCTTCTTAGGCCTCCGCTGTAAGTCACCATATTCTTGATCAACCAAGTAAGATTCATCTATTTCCCTAAAAGAATCAGCAATTGTAGAGTTTTCTGGATGCTGTGATTTAGAATAATTTTGCTTGTCTGAAGAAGATTTTCTCTGCAAATAGATTAGTATTTACGTCAACACAAAGAAAGAAAAACAAGGCAACACAGAAAAATGAATATGTATAGAGCACCAAGTCTCAAGTAAAAAAAATCTGCAACAAATATACTACTTCATAACAAGAATATGGGAAATGCTGGATGGTTGTATGCTTTTAGCAGCCTACAGGAAGTCAAAAGCGCCCCCAGCAGCTGCACACTAAGCACTTGAAAGGCCTTTTTTTCTGTTAACCTGGCTAGTACATTGCAGATATAAGCTATGCATTACAATTTATCAATTATCAGAAGTATCTCAATGGATTGAATCCACATATTTAGAAAGGTGTATGATGAATATGATGGCGTTGAATCTTCTTATCATAGTCCCCTCTTCAGAGGGCGTCAGGAAGGGATCCTGCGTAAAAACTTGCCACTATGTTTCTTTGTATGGATTTTATAGCAATTTGATTCCTGTAAGAGTCAAACGCAGTATATAATCCATGCCGCCGACCCCAGATAGCTGGGATAAGGCGGATGATGATGATGATCTCAATGGATTCACTTTGGCTCATGATATGGTACACAACAGTACCAACGAGTGCAGCATAACTGACTATAAAAAAATAGAATATCAAGCAAAATAATACAAAATAAGAACACTAATGTGTTGGTCAGATTTTTTTTGGAAACCTTTTTGGAAGATTTCTTATTCTCCAGCTCCAAGGACTGTTCATCCCCTGCAGCCTGTGAACCAGGAGCAGAGAAATCTTCCAACGATGCATCTCCCTCGGCATCTATCCGTATGCCTTTTGTTCCACGTTTCTTTTTCTGGCGATCTTTTAACTGTAAAAAATTGGAAAAGAAAATAGATGTTTTCGTTAAAGCCTTAAAATTATCCACATACATCAAAGGCAAAAGAACGAATTCGTTGCATACTGCCAACATTTGGTATGAACAAAATAACCTTTCTTATTTATCTGCCAAGTAAGACAACTCAAAAATTCCAGGAACAAGGGGCTACAAAATTTAACCACCAATTTTTAAAATTGTGAATGGCACCAAAACTTTGTAAATCACCATTCCGCTCCTCTACTGTCTAACACCCATAACTAAACAGGGAGAAGTATAAACATGAAACGTTTCCTAATAAGGAAGCCACAACCTTCATTGACTGATTGGCCAAGGATAGTAATCGTTGTTTCCACCAAGAGATTACCTAACAGGCTAAGGCCACTACAGGCTCAATCCAAAAACCAAAAGAGATAATAGAGAGAATACCAGATGGAGAGGAGCTTCTCTCAGTTTCTGCTCCAGCTGAGCATCATCTATGAGAAGGGAAACAACATCCTCTGGCGCCAGAAGGTCTCCTTGGACGTGTCCACCTGTCATAACCAGTTGTTGCACAGTACTTTTCTGACTTGCTCTCTGTAAAATTTTCTCTTCTACTGTCTCCTTACAAATCAATCTATATACAGTCACCTGCATAGCCAAAAAGTAAAAATAATTAAATTCCCAGCCGAGAATAGTTGGATGACCAGAAGAATCATTTGCACAAACCTCCTTTGTCTGACCAAGGCGGTGAGCCCTATCCATGGCCTGCAAATCTAAAGTAGGATTCCAATCACTTTCATAAAATATGACAGTGTCTGCAGCTGTCAAATTTATACCAAGTCCACCAGCTCTAGTACTCAACAAAAAGACAAATATGTCACTCCTGCAACGAGGAAAAAAGAAGTAATTAAAACGTGCATTGAAGGCTACAAAAGGGAAAGAATAAAATCTCAAAAAGTATAGTGCATTACCGATGCTGGAAATCTCTGACCATGTCCCGCCTATCCATAATTGTTGAGGATCCATCAAGTCTGAGATACTTGTACTTCTTATAGTTCATATAATCCTACAGATAAATGAACAGTATCAGCACTGAAACAAATAAGAAAGATCATAGCTTTTACATGTGTGATGTAAGCGTAGAACATCGAAAGATACCTCAAGAATATCAAGCATTTTTGTCATTTGTCCAAACAAAAGCACACGATGATTCCCTGCCCTTAGTTGCCTCAATAAAATATCCAAGGTCTGAAGCTTCCCAGAATCCTAGAAGTCACAAATAGCACATATAATATCCATGTTTGAATAATTACACTATCAAATATGCAAGAGATTTTAATATTGTGATGAAGTGAGGACCACATTTTACTATTCACAAAATTCCTTTATGTAAAAACATGACATTGTCACTAAAACCCTCCCCTTGAAGGGCTTAATCCCTAAGTCACTGTGGACAATAATACACTAAGTTTCAGTAGCTGCTCTAGCAAAGACATTCCTTTGTTGATTTATTTGTATATAACATTATCTTTGCAAAGAAATGTAGAGACTAGAATACAGAGATTCAAAGAAAAAATCCATATAAAATTCTTAACTAAACCATCATCTGAAATTGTTGCACAAAATTCTTTTACCTACACCCACTACATGCACTTGACATTAGCAAGCATACAAACTTGAACGTGTCTGTGTGTTTGTGTGTGTGTGTGTGTGTGAGAGAGAGAGAGAGAGAGGTACTGTAAGCATCTTCGCAGGGTCGAAATTCCGCACAGGTGGAGAAGAACCAAAAATCTTGTATGTGAGTTGAAGAAGAGGCAGTTTATCAGACAATTCTGAATCTATCTCCTGTATAAAATGATTTGGAGGACCACAAGGCATTATAGGCCCATTAAATTCAGAAGTACGCGCAAACCCAACAAACGCCCTTTTGATCCAGGGATGGTGCAGTTCTTCTGTCCACTTGTACGCAAAGCTTCTATCCGAACAATGGGAATTAATCTGTTGGAGACAAATTTAAATTAACAAAAATATCTTATGCATTAAAAGCATGTTTACAAGCTCATCTGTTATGATCCCTAATTAGAATACTTTCCTAATTTAATTAATCCTAGTTGGAGTAGGATTAGTTTATTACTTTCCTAGTTTATGTTTTCCTAGGCATACTACTTCTATTAGGATTAGTTTATTACTTTACTTTCCTATCCATAGTAGAATTAAGTAATTGTAAGGCTACATGCCTGATTCTATAAATAGGGCTTTAGCCCTACTGTTACAGTACATGAATAGTGAGTGACATGAATAGTGATTTCAGGATTCAAATCAGTAGTTTTCCTTTTATCTCTTCCATCTACTCTTCATCTGATTGTTCTCCCCTTTCACTCTCTACTTCTCCCCTTTCATCCAACCTTCTCTATAATCTATTGTAGATCCTTAAGCATATTAAGGAGATACAACATCATCATTGATAAGCACACAAAGACAAACATGTAAACTTAACTCAGCTGCACCAGATATAGGTGTCATTTGACAATAAAAAAATTTCAAAGCTATTGGTAGCTCGGGGCAGGGCACATCAATGTAAGGAAAACACAATGATGAACATCAGTAGGTCCAAGATTGCAAATTTCTGAATCGCTGCACATTTAAAAGGATACAGAAGAAACTTCAGATGCAACAAAAATGAGGACTTACAGGTGGAGCCCGGGCAGATGGAATGAAAGCATAAGTAGAATTGAGAAGCTTTGTGTTTGACATAAGCCTATCCTGGTGAGAGATAACCAGTGCCTCATAAGGAGAACTGTCAGGACCTGTAGCCAGTTGCCTTCTGAGTACATTATATTCAGACCTAGATGGTAACAGTAACATCCGTGTCACAGCTCGTACTTTCCCTCTATCCATATCCGTACTAACAAGATCATCACCCTCAGTTTCCAAGAAAACATCCAAAATATCATCTACAAATTGCTGGTTCCACCTTGAAACAGAAAAGAGCAGCCTCTCTAGGACAGAACTTCTTGCCAACATGGAAACTTCTCCAGGAGATAAATCCATCAAATGAGTAAAACCAAAAGTCCTACTACTATATATATAAGCTGGTGAGAATACACTGAAAAGTTTGTCAAACGATGCTCTACCCATAAAACTACCAAATACAGAGCAGGGAATATCCGAGCTCCTAACCAATTCCTGATAAACCATTTTTGGTATCTGCAGTCATGAAAGGCAATTCTTAACTTAACAGACTCACAGGAAGTAATGATTAGTAGATAAATGCACAAATGAATGAGTAATGTAGCAACGGATAGAAACTACCTTGTACACAATAGGATTTCGGCCTCCTGCATAGTGTACATCTTCCAACTCCCCAAAGGGAGGAGGAAGAAGAGAATTTGGGATATCCCCAAAGTAAAGATAAGTACTCCCTTCATTGCGCTCAAACAACTCCGGGTGGTTGCACACCTAAATGCAACGCGATCAAGAAAACAAAATCGATTACACGACCCTCCACCCCATCCCACCAAAAAAGGGGGAAAAAAAAGATGAAACTAACAAGTGTAAGCTACAAAGGGATCCAATTTATAAATGAAAAGATATCAACAGATTACCAAAATAACAATGTTATTCAGTGGCTAAATATACAGAATTCTCAGTACAAAAATGTTACCTTTCTTAATTGGATAACAATGTTCATCAAATTTAGAATTTTTTTATCACTAATATGTCCCCGACGACCATCAAACAACTCAGCTAGAGATATTTTGTTCTTTATGGCTTGATAGAATGCCTGCTGCCTCGAGCTTAACTTGCAGTGGAGAGTGATTTCTCTTTTTCCAATCATCTCTGTGATCACATCTTTCTTAACCCGCCGCAACATAAATGGTTTTAGAATAGCATGCTGTCATGAGAGAGCAGATGATAAAAATATGGTCCAAAAGTTAATAAAAATATGTAATTCAGATAACAGTTTCTCTGGCTCGCCATTTATGTGAAAAGGGAAATGATCTGGCCTAGATGTGCCAATTCCCCTCCCATCCCACCTCTGTGCTAACTCCATCCTCCTCCAATGGTCCAGCCCCATATCCGCATTTTCCTTCTCCAAGACAGCTCAATCTAGTTCGTCACCCCAATCTAGCCGCCTGTACCTCCTCCCTTGGTTCCCTAGCCAGGCTCCTACTCTCCCACCTTAACCCAACCTCTTCCTTCAAACCTTCCCTATTCTCCTACGCTCACAACCTCATTCATCTTCAATTATCCTCTCTAATCCCTCCTGTTCCCTTTCTCCCCCCTCCGTTCACCACCTCATTTTTTCCTTTCCTCTATGACCCAAACGACCAGGCCAGGCCAATGTTCATCAAAATGAGTATGGCTTGATCCATAGACCAGGAAACTAGACCCAGAAGGATAAAGTTTCTCCACCCATTGTCTTAAAATCTTTAGTTACAGTTAACCTTATTATATATACCCCAAAAAAATAAAGCAGACAATTTTTATATTTTGTATATACCGTAAAAAGTACAACTGTCCTCATCTTACTGTTGTTCGTCACAGTCATCTCCTCATTCAACTTTCAAATAAATAAAAAACAAATGACAGCCACAAAATCCATTCTTACCAGCCTATTAAGCTGATGCTCGTTTAGAGTTCCCCCATGTTCTGCATGATTCTCAATGCTAATCAAAGAAAAAGAAAAGATGATTAGTGCAATATCTTAAAGAGCTAAGAGTGCCTGAGCATGTAAAAGAACAATGAAGAAATCTCAATGGCCTGATAGAATACCCTTTAGAAAACCACTCAGTGAATTGTTCATGGCTGTCAAAGAGGGTTGGCATGATGAAGTGTAGAAGTGCCCACAGCTCCCCCATGCTATTCTGTATAGGTGTTCCAGTCAGAAGCAAGCGGTTTCTACAATTGAAACTGAGCAAGGTTTTCCACCTTATACTGATGGCACAAAGAAAGTCAAACATTAGAGATATAGTTGGAAAAACATTGGCCACCAACAAGAAGTTCCCGCATCATAAGCTGCCACAGAATTGCATAACACAGGTATTCACTTTGGATGAGACTGCAAAAAACATAATGGTTTACATCTTGCAAAGGGTAATGCTATGTTACCTAGTTGAACTTTTAATAGCTTGTGCTTCATCTAATACCATGTACTGCCACTTCACACGGCGGAAATATTTCTCATCAGAGACAAGAAGTTGGTAGCTAGTGATGAGAATGTGAAAACCAGAGTCCCTGTAACAGACACATAATATGATCACAAATTGTAATTAGTAAAAAAGGAAAACTTTGGAAGGCCAAAACTTGTGAGCATGAAGTCCAATTCTATTGACTTTACCTCCTATACAGACGCTTTGGATTTATATTTTTCCGCAGTATCGTCCTTTCTTGAAGCCCACCCCAGTATGGAAGTGCTTTCAAGTCTGGACAAAACCGATTGATTTCATCAGACCAATTGTTCAGGACCGAGGCAGGTGCAACTATCAGGAAGGGGCCCCATATATTTTTCTCCTAATAACGTCAAGCCAATGGAAAATATGTAAGAAAAAGCATGAGCCAGAAAAAAACCATTTCTATAGCAATATCATTGTGGTACGGATTTTAAACATTATATTAGTTATATTACCTCGGCTAAATGAGCCAAAAAAGCCATGGCTTGAATTGTTTTCCCCAGGCCCATCTCATCAGCAAGAATACCATTCAAACCCTAAAGTAATGGCAGTTCTGGGTTAATAGTACATAATCTAAAAAAAGCTAACACAAGACAGAGAAAGCCTTGATTAACTACCTGCTCATAGCAGTTAACCAGCCATTGCAAACCCTTCAGCTGATATTCTTTCAGGCGACCTTTAAATAGTTCAGGCGTTTGCACAGATGATGCAACAGGCATAGTTGAGCTGCAAAATTACCAAAAAAACCATTCAGATCAGCCTAAACGACCCGCAAGTTGGCAGAATGGCAACAGAAGGCAGCTATGTTGCCAATCCCCAAATTTTCTACTTTCATTGGCATTGACAACTCCATTGGAAGATGGAAAAAACTCCCATGGATAAATAAAAAGGCGCACTTAGCACAATCAGCTAGTTGTACCAACTTTATATATGAAACAGTGAGAAGGACATATCAAACTTGGACCACTGTTAAATGTGCCTGTCCTCAATAGTGACCACAAATGACATTCAGAGAGTTAGGATAACCATATATAGTGGAAAAGGCCTACATCTGCAACACTTGGGACTCCTAAAATTTGTATGCATGTGATCCTTGTGACACCAACATTCTAACTATAAAAACAAGCACACAACAGTACCAGAAGCAGTAATATCTATGGACATTTGTGTCTGTATTAAAAGTATCACTTTTATGGGACAAAGTTAATCTAGTTATACTCACGGGTGAAGTAGATCTATGTTGCTAGACCCTGCAATAGAGCTCTCATTGCCTTGGTCCTCATGCTCAAGAGCTTGACGCAGCTTTATACATTCACTGTCAAAAGCACTTGTTATCTTCTTCTGCTGGGAGACTGCATGTTGTGCAGCTTTTATAGCTTCCTTCTTCAGTTCAGCCTCCTCAGGATCTTCTTCTTCTCCCGGTGCAATCTCTTCAGGTGCTTCTTGAGCATTAGATTCTCCAGCGAGTGACAAATTATCTTGAGGCTGTAATTCTGATTTATTCTGCATGAAATGACTATATAGTTCTGTTTGAGAAAGAAGAAAATTGAGCCTCTGCTGCTGTCTCTTTGCTTCTCTAAGCTCTTCTTCGCGTTTCAACGCTTCTGCTGCCTCTTTTTCTTCCTTTTTCCTTATTTCCGCCTGCAAAAACATTGTTCAGATATGTCGTACTCATACTCTAATAAGTCAGGAAATAAACAATGTCTTTAGCAACCACTGCACATCGAGACTCCTAAAATGGACTATGGTTACTAGTTTCTATAGCATGAAATTAGATGGACTATGGTTACTCGTACATAGTACTCTAATAAGTCAGGAAATAAACAATGTCTTTAGCAACCACTACACATCAAGACTCCTAAAATGGACTATGGTTACTAGTTTCTATAGCATGAAATTAGATCAGATAGCAAGGATAATTATTTAAAGAGAGGAGTCTAGGAAATGCACTTGTGATGGCTCAATAAAATGAGTGTCACAATCATATGGATACTTCTTCACCATACGTCTCTCTTAGTATGCTTCTTCAACAAATCAAGGTTTCATACATATGATTCACATGTTAGGTGCATAACTTAAGCTAGGAAGCACAGATATGCCCAAACCTGCACCATATTTGTATCAACGTATTGAATAGGGATACAAGGTTGATACGCCTGCCTGTGCATCGCCCCGTTTCCAAAAATAATTAAAATAAAAAAAGCGGATATGGATACGTATCTAGTAAGATTAGGTCAAAATGTCAAGTTCTTGTCAGAAGTTTAGCCTGGCTCCATGTTGCTATTGGTGTAGCTCCAAGCAAACCCTCTGCTTCCGCCTTTGATCAAATTGCCAGCTTTACTCCAGCATACCGCCATCCCTGCTCAAATTGCAGCCACTCTGCTCCAGCTCGCCACTGCTGTTTCTGCTTACAGGTCGCCCCCTTTGCTGCTCTTCTCCAGCCTCCAAATCATGGCCATGCAGGTACCCTCCCCTTCGTCTCTCTCTCTATACTCCCTCTCAGCTCTGTTCCTCCCCTCCGCACCTCTCTTCTCTTTGTTCATCCTAAAACCCAACGGCCCAGCCCCATGCTCCGTCCTCTCTCTATGCCTTGCGTCTGTCTCGTCACTCTCTTCGTCCTCTACCCACTGACCTAGCCCCAGCCCCAGCCCCTCTGCCAATTGCTGCCCCTGCCTTCTATTAATTTTGTAGTTTATGATTGACAATAAAAATCTGATTTCTGATAAGAGTTATGCGGCCAGAGAAGATTTAAGAAAGGAATGCTCAATTTGATGCTTCATTTGTTGCATACAAGCTTGGTGGAAATGAGATTTTTTATGGCTACAAGTTTTAGCCAATTAGAGTTGAGGTATTTGACTTTTAGAAATTAGGGCTTAATTAAGGAGCTGGAATGGTTTATTGTGAATGTAATTTATTATATGTGTGGCTTATGACTATTAAATCTTTGATGTACTGTACATGTAATTTATAGTGAATGGAATGTGATTGTTTAAATGCTATATTTTTGCTTATTACTTGTTTTTTTACACTTAGAACTAACCTAAAAATATATGTAAAATGCTTCTTTAATATCCCTCTCCCCCATATCGTATACTCTTTTTCACAAATTTTCATGTCCCAGTACCCAATCACCCATATCGTATAATATCGTATCCCGGTATCCGTATCCGCGCTTCTTAAGTTCAAGCAATAGCTCTCAGTTGTAGAGTAAAAGATATATAGCAACCCCCCCCCCCCTCTCAAAAAAAAAAAAAAATTGGTTTGCCCTTCCCTCTACTTTATTGTTCTGGCCCCATTCTTATTCTAAGTTACTGCTTTTCCCTTTTTAGGAGAAACATCATATTGGCATTCTAAGTGGGGCCAAGCACTAGGCCTACCCTAAATATCCTCACTTCCCTAGTTTACCTCTCCAGTCATGACTCCACCAAAAATTTTCTCTCGTGGATTCACTTCCTAATTGCCCTTTTTGCAAGCTCTTCACCAAATATTTTCTCGAAGGCGCTTCCTTAATTTGCTTCCCACAGCTGGATTCCAACTTCTTGGCTTCTCCTCTTTCAATTTCTACTAGCGTCCAAGGCTGGAGATACCTTGAGAGTGTTCAGATAGGCAATGCCTCTGTTGATGTTTTGGATATCTCAATCAACCGAACCTGATGTGACTTGCACATTGCTCTTGTTTTCATTACTTAATAGTTTGATTCTGATTGTTCCTGGTTGATTTTACTAAATTTATTCATTTTGCTTGATTCCTTGTTTTCGTTTAACTTTTCTTTTCTCAAATAGGTTGGTCACCCAACAAGTACATGGGACCAAATTCAATTGGTTGTTCCTTATATGCTCCCCCCCCCCCCCCCTCCTTTCCTCTAGAAAATCCTCGCTTTGCCCCTGGCAGTAAGTGGGGTTTAGCTGTGAGGATTTCCTCTCACACCTTCAATAAGATATATATTCCCCATCCGCATGTTAGTTAAGGGTTTGTCAATTACCATCATCTCATGAAGCCAATCCACATAATTGGAAGGCGTATGAGGAAGATGACAATGTTGAACCTCCATCTCATTGCCCCTCTTTACTTGCCACTATATTTGTCCGCATGTTGTACATCATTTTGAATCTGATAAGAGATCTAAAGAGCACGTTTCGGCATTTAAAGCACTTTCTTTGCAGCCGCTTTCCGCCGGAGTCTCCTTAGAAGGCAGGTTTGGCGGAAAGTGGCTGTAACCCCATGATGGGATGCTTTATGGAGGGAAGGCACTTCAAATGATTGCCCAAACATGCCTATAGTATAGAAATCATGCCCCAACCAAAAGTAATTGAAATGACACCTACGATGATACGATGATGATGATGCATGTGATTTGATGGTTCTTGTGAAAAACAAATGTTTTTAAAGAAGAAAATAACCCTGCATGGAAACACGAATATGCAAAGAACTTGAAAAACTCTTTCCCTAGAGCTAGTCAGGTATGATTCTTTTTCACGTGAAAAATAAATTCCACTTCCTTGAGTTATATGTTTTAACTTTCTTTTCCGCATACTAGTTTAATATGTGGAACTATATATACATACACGAGAGGCGTTATACTACGCACAGGGCACAGAGAACACTCCTGGGAACACAGCCTGAGAACTATACGATTGCGACCTCACAGCTAAGGGCCGCAATTCCAAAATCCTGCCCCATGATTCTGGGCCGCTAGATGAGCTCTCCTAAGCATGTGCTCAGGTTAAGTTTTTAGGTTCTCTATATATAAATGTATGTATGTAAGTGTATGGATTTTGTACCATTTTGATTCTGATAAGAGTCAAACATGGTATATCATCCATGCCGCTGACCCCAGATAGCTGGGATAAGGCATATGATGATGATGATGATGATGATGATGTATGTAAGTGTATACAGCCAAAAAACCTAAAATGTATGCAAGTTCTAAGTGGGATAAAACAACCATATCCGACATACTATGTAAATGAACCACATACCAAGCATCATATATAAAAAAATATTACTTCACCAGAAAGCGTCACAGCCTACCTTGAAGGAATACAAAGTAGAGATGGAAATGTGTCCTAAACGGCCAACAATGATAAACTAATGAAATTTGACATTTGCTCAAGCCGTGGGAAGTTGTTCGTCTTTGTATTTAATCTTCTCTTTTCTCCCTCTATTGTAATTTTCTTCCCTCCTTAGTATTTTGTTGATCCTCATATACTTCAGTACTCTTACTCACAACTGATATAAAACTCTAGGAAAATCAACTAGAACTTAATAATAATACTACTGAAAGAATGATCCACATAAATAACATAGTTAATGCAATTATCACAGAGATATAGAACAGTGATGATACTCCCAAAATAGTAAAATCCTAATCAGAATAATGAAGTAACTGGTGATAATCATAATTTGTACTACTGAATTATAAAGTCAATGGCACAAAAACACACACACGTGTGTGTGTGTGTGTGTGTGTGAGAGAGAGAGAGACAGAGAGAGAGAGTGAAAGACCTGCTCCTTATCCACTCTTTTCCAGAACACCAGCATATCACGTGCTAACTTGCGGGTACGAGTAGGTGCCCCTCTCATCCATTTCTGGGATCTACTCTTCTTAATATTCACCTACAAACAAATCAATTCGCAATCAGAGCAAAAATTATTTCATTCAAACTTACTAAAAAGATGTTTACCGTGGTATAGAAGTAAAGTTCGGAAATTGCACTTGCCTCTCTCTGACATGTCTCTGCAAACCTCTTGGCATCAAGTGCTTGCTTCCTATGTAAACTAGTGAACACCTTGTTATATTTTGGGATGTCTTTTCTAACCATATTGACCCATACTTTCCCGATCCTTTCCATTTCCTCCCTCTCAATCACTGATGGATCATTTTCTACTATTTGCTTCTTTGGTAATCTGCGCTGAATTATCTACCATCCCGATCCATTACGTAAAATATAAGAAAAATAAATTCAAAATAGTAGACAGATAAATGATATAATACACCTTAAGAACATTAAGTAGATGTCAAATCAAGATACTAACCTCATAGGTATCTCCTTTCTCCAGTACTTTCACAAAGTAAACTTGTAAAGTACCCCCTTCAGACATGATCAACCTTTGTATATTACCAGCTGCTCCTTCAGGAATACAGGAATCCAGATCGATATCACAAATCTGGAGACTAAATTTTTGCACTGAATTTGAATCTGATAAGGCCCTTAACCTTGCCTGAAGAGAATCATATTGGGGTTGTGGCTCCCCCATGCCTGACCGGACACATGGACCAAACCTCCTCTCACTAGCCACCATTGTAGCCAAGGACCCTAAATCAAGGGTGCCCTTCAAAAAATATTCTTCTACCTTGATATCTGAGAAACTAGGCAATTTCAAAGTTGTCATCAGTCTGTCATAAGTTGGGGGTAGTACATATCGAATGCCTTCACCAATGTCTAGATAAGAAGAATCCAGTACAGGAGACCAAAATCTATCAAACCCATTGTAGTCTGTAGTAAGGTCTGATTCATAATAATTACTCTGTTCAATGGGCATATCAACAAGATAATCCGGTTCAGACTCCATGCTGTGCAATCTTCTCCCCTCATAACTATTCCTGCTCCTAGAATTGTGCCCATTACGTCTAGGAAGTGTCATACCAGCCCGAGAAGCTGTATGCTCTACTGAAGGGGAATCCCTGAACCTCACTCGCTGATACTTATGAAGGTGTTCCCCAAGCATGGACCTATAATGCTCCTCAGAGATGTGATTGCCATAATCACCCTCATCTTCATCATTGCTATCAGGGTCATGGCGGGCCGAGGAATTCGACCCTGCCTCCGCCTCAATGTGAGACCTCCTCCACTTCGTCATGCCCAATTCACGTGAAGCAACAGTTCCATTACTCATCATTCTCTCCCGACCTGACACATAGAACACATATAAACAGAAGTGACAATGATTCGATACAGTATTCTAAGATGAACAGAAATGTCTGTCTTAGAACCACAACTATTCAAGCTCAAAGTTGAAATAGATATCTGCATTACCCACCAATCTCAAATTAACAAGTAACGAAATGAAACGTAATGCATAACCACCCCAAAGAACACAAAAAACAAAGGGCACAATGCGCTTACACCCCTTGATCTTTGCCAAAAGTGCACTTACACCCCCTGACATTAACAAAACCGTTGACGGCTATTTTGAAATGACAGAGATATCCTTAACCACTAGACCGCTAGGGAAGGGGCACGATTGATGGAGAGCATGGTGGAGAGAACTGAAGAGGTGCATCTGTCACACTCCCCATCGGCCAAGGCCCGACAACCCACTTAGCAATTACGTGATGAAGGGTATATATGTCATCCCAAAATGCGCACTAATGGTTTTATTAATGGTAGGGGGGCATCAGTGCACTTTTGGAAAAGTTAAGGAGTGTAAGTGCACTTTCGGAAACATTAGGGGGTGTATGTGCAATTTACCCAATATAAAGAGCAGAAAAGAAATTGAGCTTCCTACCTGGGCTCCCTCTGCTTTCATCCTGATCACTATTGCCATTACTATTGAAACCATCGTCTCTTTGAGGAAGTTGAAAGTTCACCAAAGACTACAATAAAAAAAAAAGAATAATCAAGAGCCAAATAACTCCTCAAAACCAAGGTTTTAAAAACCGGACTGGCCATCGAACCGGATTGATGGCCGGTCCGGTTGGACCGCGGTCAAACCGGACTGACCCGGTTTAGGTGTAAATAGGGATAAATATATAATAAATATAAATTTTGTGTAGCATTAACACAAAACCATTGTAGTTCAAGTGGTTAAGATGCAGGGGTGCGAGCAGGGGGTTTTAGGTTCGAATCCCCCCCCCCCCGCGCACCCCTCTTACAAAAATTTTTTCAAAAAAAAAAAAAAAAAAACTGGGTCAATCCGGTTCGGGAAAACCGGCCGGTTTGAAAAAAAATCGTCCGGTTTGGAAAACCGGACCGATTTTCCGGCCGGTTCCGGTTCTCCGCGGTCGGACCGGCTGGTCCGGTCCGGTTTTGAAAACCATGCTCAAAACCCAAAATTCACGATCATAATCCAATTACATCACATTCAATCTACATGAACTTCAAGTACTAACAAGCAAGATTAGATACAAAACTAAGTTTAATCCTAACAACAACAAAAGCATAAGTGGAAGTTGAAAGTTCACCAAAGTCTCATCATCATCATCATCATACACCTTATCCCAGCTATTTGGGGTCGATGGCATGGATTATATACCCTTTTGACTCTTATCGGAATCAAAATGGTACAAAATCCATACAAAGAAACATAGTGGTAAGTTTTTACGCCGGATGCCCATCCTGACGCAACCCTCTAAAGAGGGGACAATGCTAAGAAGATTCAACGTCATCATATTCATCATACACCTTTCCAAATATGTGGATTGGCTTCATGACATGATGGTTGCACATGAAATATTAATATAACCATCTTCCATCACAAAGCTGGTAACAATGAAAACCAGTCTGCTTTTACATGGGAGCACGGCACCAAAGTCTACAATCACAAAAATGAACAAAGTAAATCAGTGCCAATAACAATAACTCATCAAATACCCAAATTCATGGCCATCCAAGTACACAAGAATCAACCAATTTAAGTGCCAAAAAAAAGCAACAAAAGCATAAGTGGGAGTTGAAAGTTTACCAAAGACTACAATTAAAAAAATAATCAAGAGCCAAATAACTCATCAAAACCCCAAATACACAATCATAATCCAAGTACATCACATTCAATCAACATGAACTTCAAGTGCCAACAAGATTAGATACGAAACTCAGCTTAGTCCTGACAACAACAAAAACATAAGTGGAAGTTGAAAGTTCACCAAAGTCTACAATCAAAAAAATGAACAAAGTAAATCCAATGCCAATAACAATAACTTATCCAATACCCAAATTCATGGTCATCCAACTACACAAGTATCAATCAATATAAGTTCCAAAAATAACAGCAACAAAAGCATAAGTGGAAGTTGAAAGGTCACCAACGACTACAATAAAAAAAATAATCAAGAGCCAAATGACTTATCGAAACCCCAAATTCATGATCATGGTCCAAGTACATCACAGTCAAACAACATGAACTTCAAGTGCCAACAAGATTAGATACAAAACTCAGCTTAACCCCAACAGCAACAAAAGCATAAGTGGAGGTTGAAAGTTCACCAAAGTCTACAATCACAAAAACGAATAAATAAATCCAGTGGCAATAACAATAACTCGTCAAATACCCAAATTCGTGATCATCCAAGTACACAAGTATCAATCAACATAAGTGCCAAAAAAACAGCAACAAAAGCATAAGTGGATGTTGAAAGTTCACCAAAGCTACAATAACAAAAATGAACAAAATAAAATCAAGAGTCAATAGCATAAACATGTCAAGAACCCAAACTCCTGATCATAATCCAAGTACACAACAATCAACATGAAGTTCAATCCTAACAGCAACAAAAGCATCAGTGGAAGCTGAAAGTTAAACAAAGACTACAATCACAAAAAAAACCACTAACATTAACTCATGAAATCACAAATTCATGATGATAATCCAAGTACACAACAATCACAAATTGAAGCGAGACCCAGATCAGCAAACAGCAAAAGCCTGCAAATAAACTTCAGATGCCTACAAAATTACACACAAAAACCCAGCTGAATCCGAACGGCAACACGAGCAGGAGCAGGAAATCCCAAATTGAAGCGAGAGGGAAAAGGATTGGGAGAGTGACCTCGAGATTGAAGAGATTGGAGTAGGAGAAGCCGCCGGTGCGGGAGGAGTGGCCCATGGTGGCGGAGCCCTAGCGACGTAAGGAAGCAAAGAGCGACTAGACGGAAACCCTAGGCGGGGGAGGAGTGGCGGTTAAAGCCCCCCGAGTGGGGAGACGACGACGATGAGAGGGGGTCACGTGACCGGGGGGGTGCGCACGATAAGACCCATGGGAAAAGGAAAGGGGAGAAGTGGCGGGAGAGAGAGAGGGAGGAAAGGAGCAGGACTGTCATGGGTGGGTGCTAGCGTGCGCCGGGTTGCCATGAGTCGTTGAAGTCCGTTAAACTGCGCCAACGGCGTTCAGGGAGCTGTTTTGGGGGGAGCTGCTCGGCGTGCGGGAGAACCAGGGATGAATTTACGTGAAGTGTCTATACTCTACTCTAGAGTTGGAAGACCATGGTGTGATAACAATAATTGTACACCAAAACCTTACATTATACCAACAACATTTACACCAAATCTGTACACTTGTGTTCTTATTGGATAGTGGTGCCTCGCCTAGCTAATATTTGATTATTTTTACTTTTTTTTTTAGCGAGAGGCGTCTCTTCAAGACCCGACCAGAAGGGGGGAAGGCAACCAACCTCTTAAAGCATTGTCTCCTGCTACCAATCCCCTCGGACACGTACAATTCAGGTAAATCGGGATGTGATCCCAGGTGGGTTGGTAATAAGGCTGAGAATGTTGTAGGCCTTACATGCAAATAAATTTAACGCATTTTCAAATATGGCTAATTTGTTGAATAGGTCCAATCAAATTCTGTAACACCCGAAAAAAAATCGGTATGCATACTAAAACAGGTTGATCTAAAATACGAATTTTTAATGCTTATTTTTTTGCTATGTTTTGCAATTTGGGGTTGAAATACGCGAATAGAGCTTTCCAACGCCACCGACGGTGCACAATTCAGAGTTTGGAGCAATAAGTTATACTAGTTTGAATTTTGGTATACGATTGTATGCAATCGATCGGTCGGGGTAAGCGATCGATCGCCTTCGTCCCCGATCGATCGTTTTTATTGAAAATTTAGCAATTTAAGGCAGCGATTGATCGCCGTAGGCAACAATCGATTGTTGGTACTGTGATCGCGCGAATTAACACAACGATCGATCGCACTGGTGGATTTTGAGTCCGAAAAGTGCTATTTTTGGGAAACCTAATTAAAGTTTCTAATCAATCAAGGAGGATTAAGCTAAGGATGTCCCTTCTAACTATGATGAAGCTTCTAATTGGAGAATAGATAGATTAGATTGGGAATGAATTCTATGGGGAAAATATCCTAGTTGAAATAGGCATAAGGTCTATATAAATACCCACAAGGGGGCTAACTTGTGTTTTATCACACTAGAGAGTTTGTGAACGCCCCAGCCTTATTTATTTCTCCTTCTCCCTTGTTCCAACAACCCTTTTCTTCATTCAAGCCTCGTCATATTCCAATGAGCGAAGGTCATGTTGCATAGAGAAGAAGAGGGGCTACGTTGGACGTGCAATTTTTCCATTCTTCAAAGAGGGTATAGGATGGTTTTCCTACTAAGTTTGATTCTAAACTCTTTCTACCTATTCTATGATGACTTATTTGATTCCATCTCAGTAGTAGAGATTATATGAATTCTTGATTTGTTGAGAGATTTCATATTAATTATGATTATGAATATGATTATTAATATTTTTTTAGTGATATATCTTCTAATGCTTGCATGATAGATTTAGATGGGAATATTATACATCTCTTGACCATTTGGATGTCAGTAAGTTCTATTTTGTTTCTGTAAGTGTTCTGATTTAATTGTAAAATATAATTATAGGTTGGGATTCTTGTGTTGAGTCTCCATTATACAAAAGGGGAGTATCTTAAATTGGGTTATGTAATAAGAGTTGGATAAAAGCATGCCATAACTAAGTTCCAAAACATATAAGGATCTATAACAATCCTAGGATAGGAGTACTTATGGTTATTAAGATCTTATTATCGTGATTAAAGATTAATAATACGTAATTAGTATGTATGATTAAGACTTAAGGTTCTCGGCCAAGACTCTTCCTGTGCCAACGACCTACAGTATAAAAATTATAATTAATCATAGAAAAATAAAAAAAATATAGCGTCTATTGGATTTAAAACTAGACTCATAAGGCTATCTACTGTTAAAATTTTAGACTTAAATTCCTATGTGTCAACTGTGGGGACAGACAGAAGTGCTGTAAACATCAACACAGTTTTATGTAATTAAGGTCTAAGTCACTAATACATATTAATACTTAATGTTACAATTTAATTTGATTAAAGTATCATTAATATATGCTATAAGATATAATATGGACTACTATTGTAAGACTATTTGGTCTAAAAGATTAATATTATGGATAAATCATAATAACTTAGAGTCTTATTATACTAAGAATCTAATTTCAGCTTAGTGTCGGTTTGGGTTCTAGTTGGAGATCAAACCATTCCAATCATTCTTCATCTTGTATTCAACATCATAAATAGTAAAACCTAAATTCCATAGATGTTCCTATCTAAGCTAGACATGAAGCATGTTGTTTGATTTATGACTGCGATATATTATTACTCTTTTGGCGAGTTACCTGTTGATTAAAGACTTTAGCGGTGTCCTTGAGAGGAATTGTAGTTTATTGTATGATTGATGTATACTCAAAAAAGTGAGTCCATTCTGATTGATGATGAGTACTCCAAAGAGTGAGCCTATTCCGATAAAAGATACCTTAAAACCTTTTGAGTGTTGTGACCTCTATTCCTTTGAAATATTGCTCATATTGTTATAAGACTGTTATATCCACTAGAGACCCTTACGAGGATATATCCACTAGAGACCCTTACGAGGATATATTCGAAGTGGATTCATAGTATGCTTATTAAAGTGATTGCTAGATCTTGCAAAGTATTCATTTATATATGCCCGAAGGGAGGCACTATATGTACATTAGACTATTGACATTATAGAAGGTCCTCAGTCTCTGCCAATTGTGTCCATAACCACTGGTGGGGCCAACATCCTAGACGCGTGGCAGGGTTCCAGAGAGAGAATCCCTAGGGTGGTTCTGGTATGTTTATTTGGTCACTTACGAGCAATAAATTCAACGTGCAGAAATTGTAACTTCTTGCACTATAAATGCCTGTAGTCTTTGATAAAATTGTTATTCTCTCCTTATACATGTGATTGTTTGGAATCTTATTGATGTTTCTCCCTATACTTGCGAGTTGGGATTATTGTTATTAACTGACCTTTATGTTCAGGTGAAGTAAACCTTGTGACCAGTCCTTCAGATATATATATATATATATATATATATATATATATATATATATATATATATATATATATTCTTGTTTCTATTATGTGAACCTTTCTTCACGTTGTTTATTATGTCTCTGGTGGGTTTTACATCGTACTGGGTATTTCTGCAGAATACTCATGCATCCTCTGATGCATGCGTGAAAGATCAGTGATTCAGGACTATTGTAGGACGGGAAGGTGACGCAGATGTGTGAAGATGATTAGAGAATTTTCTGTTATTTGCTTAGTTTGATATTTGTTGCCTGATATCTACAAAATATACACATTTTTATATGCCTTTCTACCTATATGTTAGTCATAATTTTAGTGAAAGTAAGGATAATTAATGGTTATTCATGTTAGATGAGTAATTAGAAGATTAGTAAATAAATGCATTTAATTAATTAATTTAGATGCGTTATTTGGATTTAATGATTTCACATTTTCTTATGCATCTAATTTAATATTTAATTTTATTTATGCAGGCGTCAAAGGTGAACGCACGCCAAACTAGTTCGGTGTTGAGATTGAAGATCTGACGGATGCAGTTGATACGTCGGGTTTTAAAGAAGAAAAAGAAAAAGAAAACAAAGGAAAAATGGATGGTTCAGTTCCAGTTCCGGTTCGGTTTGTTAAAAAGAAAAAAAAAACGAACCGACCCAAGCAAAGCTCGGGCCTTTCGTTCTAGACAGAGCTCTGTTCGAGCTCTGTTTTGGACGGTGGGGCTGACGGCGGCTAGGTCCTGGCGGCAGAGCTCAGAGGTGAGATGACAACTGGCAAAGATGAAGAACCACAGCGGTGGAGCGAGGTTGCGGCTTGATCGACCAATGACGACGGCTAGGTCAACAGCGGTGTAGAAGACGAAGAAACCATGAGCCGACAGAGAAATCGCCGTCGATGGGTCGCAGCGTTGATGGCTAGGTTGACGGCGATGAGGCAGCTTAGCCATGAGCTCGGCGACGAAGCATGTGACGACAGAGGTTCACGATCGGCAGTGATCAGGTCACGGCAGACCTGAAGAGTCGTGCTCAATCAGGAAATCAGAAACAGAAACGATTTTGGACTCTCTCAAACTGCGTCCTGCTAAAATTGGATGCGATTTGGGTTCATCCAAATTAAAGTCATAAAAAATTAGGACTCATATCAATTTGTTTATAAAAACAAACGAGAGATTGAGGAGACGAGAGACTGATTTTGTGGGATTGAACTTCAACTGCTACAGTACCGACTCGTCGAAGGAGACAGTGAACAGTAACCCGTGATTGCTACAATGCTTTTCGGTGAACAGTGTTTTTGTGAACAGTAGCCGTGAATAGCATTTCGATGAATTCGACGAATCAGGCTATTTCTTTATCTTATTCCATGTCTAGCTAAACTCTTTATCAAGGCTAGATGAAGCCATAGATTTATATATGCTACTCTTAGTTATTTAATTTAATAAAAGTTGATAATGATTTTCTATGCTTAATGCAATTTTATTGTTATTCCTCTTAAGTGCTTTGACCGAGACTTAATGAATGATTAGTGGAATTTGATCTTGATATTTCCTGTGTCTAGATAATAACAGGATTATAATTGATTCTATGCCCGGCCAAAGATAGAGTTAATTGTATTAATTTATAGTGGATGAACTTTTCGTGTCTGGCCAAGAACGTGTAGTCCATTCATTGGTAATTTGTGTGTTCGGCCAAGAACATAAATTGTCGTATCATATCAATTTGTGGAAATAATAATTAAGAATAATAATTGCATATTTAGAGGTGGATTTGATGCTTTGATATTCTTATTCATTTGATTTCTTATTAAAGTTTATTTCTTTAGTTAATTAAATCGTTAAAAAATTCAATCTTTCATTAGAATCTTTCATTAAAATTAGGTTAATCTCCAAGTCCTTTGGGTTCGACCTCGTTTCCACTAGCCTATACATAGTCTCGTGCGATTGCAAGTAAAAAGAGTTAAAAATACAATCAATCAATGCCCGTTTTGTGTAATTGCTTTTATGATTTCTTTTGATTGATAATTATTGCTAATTGCTATAATAAAGACCAAGTAGGTTTTATTTAATATAATTACAATATTTTATTTTGAAATTGGATGATGAGTTCTCACGTTCTTGAGTAGTCCTAGTATTGGCGATTGCACATCATTTTGAGATGATGTAATTGATCGGTTGGTTCGATTATCCCAAGTCGTGTTCCAGAGTTCCTACCTCACCACAGATGGTATTTAAGAAAATTTTCGCTCTCTGATCGAGGTAAGGGATTTTGAGGCGAGAAATTCTGATCCATAAACTAGTGAAATCGCTAACTTAAATTCTTTTAAAATGGGTTAGACATTATGCACGAAATGGCTTGTGCATCCGTATCCAGTGGTATACACCAATGAGAATACAAAGAACTCTTGCGGCCCACATGGGGCCAAGACCATTGATGCATGCTTGCGGTTGTACTACTTGTCCGCAAGGGTGTTCAGGGACGCATATAGATGGTTGTTTGTATTCGCCGCAATCTTACCTTGGGCTGTCCACTCCATTTGTGTCCTCAATTATTTGTTACAAGCGTTGTCCATATTTGTTCGCCATTGTTTGTGCAAAAAATAGACGTATGTGGTTTAAATTTTAGAATATTTACTTCATATATAAATAATTTTTTTTCTTCATAAAAACATCCCTAATTCATAAAAATATGTCCCACATGGTTCAATGTTTAAGGGGCCGTTTGGGGCGTGATTAAAAGCAAAACATCCAGATGGGATGTTTTGCTACACTGTAGCATCTGGGTATTTTATATATCCAGCTGAAACACCTCAGGACGTGTTTCAGCTGGATATAAAAATCCACCTGGATGCTATAGTTTTTATCCAGAATCCAGTCTGAATGTTTTGCAATAATCACGCCCCAAACGGCCCCTAACACTCGTTCACCTGACGGGCAATTAAGCGTCCGTATCCGCTGAGGACCCGGGTCCGACCAGTGAACATCCGCAACCGCAGTTTTAGGTTTCTCTAAACCCCGCCATTACATCACTGCACCGTCGACCACCCCAAAGAAAGCTCTTCTGCTCCTCCGCCGCCGCCGCCGTCCCTCCGCCTTTCTCCATTTCCAACCTTCCGGCCTTGCCTGCAACCTCCTCTACTCTGGGTCCTTCCTACATACACCAGTAGAGCAAAGCCATGGGCGTGAAGCAGAACCAGCCCACGTCGGAGATAACCGCTCCGGCCCTGGAAAGAGTGAGTCTTTATTCCGATTTCCTCGTTTTCATTTCATTTGGCCGAAACCCGTATCGTCTTTCTTTCTGTAAGTTTGCTTTGGAGAAGTGACATCGGTTGCTGATGGGCAGGATGCGTCTGAGGGGTATATAATGGGTTGCGGTGTTGTTTTGGAGGTATGTTTTGGAGTTTTGGTGATGAATTTTGTGTTTTTCTTTTGAATTTGCTGTTGTTTGCTCGTGCGCACTTGCTAATTTCTTGTTTGGAAGCAGAACCAGCCCGTGTCGGGGATAATCGCTCCGGTGTCCGAAAGGGTGAGTTTTTATTTTGAGTTTCATCGGTTTGAATTGATTTGGCTGATAGCTATATCGTCTGTTTCGTTTAATTTGTTTGGGAAAACTGACATTGGTAGCTGATGGACAGGATGCCTCTGAGGAGTTGGAAGTGAAAATGAAGAAGTATTTGAGGGGAGATGGTGCTGATTTGGAGGTATGTTTTTCAGTTTTGTTGATTAATGTTTCGGTTTTCTTTTGCATTTGTTGTCGTTTGCTCATGGCTACATGCTGAAGTTTTTGCATTTTGATGTATTTGGTTGTGCTCAGTCGTTGAAAGATAAGAAGCTCAAAGGGCAGCTCTCCGTTAGAGAACAACAGTATGGCCGAGCTGCAAAAGCAGCCGCAAAGGCAGATAAGGTTAGGTTTCCCCTCCCTTTCTCTCATATTATTCATTCTGTAGCATGTACAAGTCTGTCTTCAATTATCACTTGTTAAACTGCTCTAGTGTGGATAACAAAATGCATATGGTTTCTTTAATGTTTCTTTATATTTTTATGTTTTCTATTATGTTTCTCATACCATTTAGAAGTTTTAAATTTCGATTTGTATGTGTTACTGGTGTTCTACTTCCCTTTCTTTAAGTTCTCAGTTTTCAATCTTCACCCCCTTTTTGTTGTCAGTTTTACTAGAATCTTTTTCTGTGGGCTAGTTTGAACTTTTAAATTAACGAAACACAGTTAGTTTTATAAGATGATAATGATCTATATTCGTGGTCATTTCCGTGCTATTATTTTAGTCGAGAATATCAAGAATATAGGAAATGAGGTAACAGTTTAAGAATCCATATGGTTTTCAATACGTAATAAATTTTTTAACCCATCATGCTTGTAATCTGCTGTAAATGCATCTCTTCTCTTTCTTAAATACATGTCTCAGTAGTAAGCTTTTCTTGATTTGACTTATATCTGGATGTTCATCCAGTGGCTTATGCCGACAGAGGGTGGGTATTTGGAGGCTGATGGCTTAGAGAAAACATGGAGAATAAAGCAAGATTCTGTTGTTCGTGAAGTTGATATATCAAGCTCAAGAAAAGCATTTGATATTGTCCTTCCAGGTATTT
This sequence comes from Houttuynia cordata, assembly GCA_039654745.1. Lineage (NCBI taxonomy): Eukaryota > Viridiplantae > Streptophyta > Magnoliopsida > Piperales > Saururaceae > Houttuynia > Houttuynia cordata. The sequence continues at coordinate 59,657,652 of CM077504.1, read as the reverse complement.
TGTTAAATATTTTTTGCACAATATTCTTGTGGGCCTATGGTTTTGGGTGCCTTTAAAGTCACACACATTACCTGTTCGTTATGTTGGAGGCCTTCTGTTGCATGATAGTCTGCCTGTCAGGGAAGAGATATTTGGTGGCATCAAAATTTTGATTTTATGTCTTTCTCTCAGAACCCAAATCTAACAATTGGGCCGATGTGAGGTCCACGAATAGTGTAAATTTTAAATGGCTTATATTGTAAATACTGGTTTCAAAATGTTTATTATTGGGATAAAATAAATTATGATCATATTCATAATCAAGTAGTGTCTTTTTCCTAAGAAATTGGGATAAAAATAAATAAATGCCAAAAATTAGGATAAAAATTAATGAATGCAAAAAATTGATGGCAAGATTTTGTTCAAACTGCAATAAGATATTCTAGGCTGGAAAGCGCGGGTACTCCAAAACCGGATCTGTATCCATATTGTGCTTGTGTCCCAGTCTTTTTATATTAGACACCGTATTGTATCCTGATTTTTTGAAAATTGCCATATTGTTGCACCCAAATCATATTGTACCCATGTACGGTATCCGTATCCGTGCTTCCTTGTGGCAAGCTATCCATATGTTATTTATGTGAAGGCCTTCAATAGTTTATTCTGCAGACAGTTCTACTTTATAAAGAACTCCTTAGTTGCATTATAATTGTTGGAAATGGAAATGAATCCATGTTCTTCAGAAGTGAGGGGACATGATATCCAGATGGAAATGGATGGATGCATCTCATAACATGCATTCGTTGTACAAATGAAGTTACTACATTTAAGTTTTAAGGTATTTTATAAAACACTTAATAAGCCTCAGCTTATAGTGATTAACTCCAAAATCAAGTCATAATCACAAAAAGAAGAAGATGAGACACGAGATCATTTTGCAACAGAAGCCTAATATACGTTTTCCCTATTTAGAAGAATGCTTCACAGGGGCAATGCACTGATTTTATATTAGGCCTTTGAAACTCCATCTGCTGGATGTTGTCTTCCTCACATTGGCATTTGTGGCAGATGGGAATATGAAGATTTAGCTAGACAGCAAGATAAACAGACAAGAACAAGAAGAAGTAAGGGATGATTGTTAATTAACAGGAGAGAGGGGGAGGAAGAAAATAGAGATGATGGAGAGAGATTGAGCAATGAAACCAGAAAGAAGGTGTGGATGGAAGGTTGCAAAGAAAAATGACATAAAAATGAGAAAGAGAGAGGGGAGGCTGATTTCTCTACGTGGATGTGGGCAAATGACATTGGTAAACAAAAAAATGATAGTGGCGATAGCTGATGGTTACAAAGCCTCATTTGTGGTGTCATGCAGATAGGGCATACGGGAGGCTGGGTGTCTACATGCTGCTTCAATCATCTACATTTATTCTTAATTTATTTTCTTCTGTTAAATGAATACGTTAAGTCAAAAGTTTTATCTTGTATAATATCCAACCAGTTATTTCTTCTGCATAAGATATAAATTTTGTTGTTGTTTGTAAGATCCTTACCTTGGTTATTGACTGTTTTGTTTCTCTTCATAATTCAAATGCAATTGTGTTTTTTTTTGTAAAATCCTTAGTCTGTGCTTGTGTTTGTGTCTAGATCTGGGTCCATATACAATTGACTACACATCAAGTGGCCGTTATATGGCACTTGCTGGGAGAAAAGGTCATCTAGCCATCATAGATACAAAAAACATGACCACAATTAAAGAAATTCAGGTCCGTATTGGTTCTTTATTTCTGAATTTACCTCTATGGAGTGATTCTTGTAGTATATGAAATTTCCCTATTTTAGCTATTGGCTAAGTGTGGAAAGTCTCTGTGTATGTGAAACAGAGGAGAGGGAGAGGGAGAAGGAGGAGGAGAGAGAAAGAGAAAGAGAGAGATCTTTTGACATGGTTGTTCTTTTAATTGAATGAACAGAAGCGCTCTCACATTGAATGTTTTTACTGGATGACCCAGAAACTTCATAAACGTAATTAGATGGGTTGTCCTAGTTGTCCTTAGTTCCCTCTCATTGAAGAGGCTGGCAGGGAGTAAGCAGCAATTAAAAGCTGAGAAGACAGGCTAAGGAGGAGTGACAAGGAAATGAAGAGTAAGGCATATAATTAGAGAAAGAAGAATGAGATTGAAGAAGAATAAGATTGGGATAAAACAGAATCAGCAGGTGAGGTAGAAAATGGCAGAGCTGCAGAGGAAGGTAGTATATCTATCAAAAGAATAACTTCATCTAAATATCTAAAACTAAAAACTAGGCAATAGAACTTCTCTATCTTTTTCAAGAGATTAATGTGCTTCTCAGTATACTTTGGACTGATATTAGGTGATTTTTCAGTAATTTTGAACTTCGTACGGTTCCAAATAAACGTCCTAACTCAATGAGGCAGTTGTCTTACAAGTAACACTCTTCGTATGTCAATAATTTCCACTTTTTTAAATGATAATAATTTAGTCGACGAGGAATCCTATGTTTCCATTTGTTAGCCACCAGGAAAAAGTGAAGGAAAAGTAGTAAGGAAGCAGGTCTAGCAGTTGAAGGATGTGCAGTAATGGGTATGGCCGAAAGGGGGGTGGTAGGGGGAAAGTCTTTTAAATGCTAGGATGGTGATAATTTTTAGGGAATTCTGCTCTTCCTGTTTAATTGGATTTCTACCAAAAGAAAGGAAAGAAAATTATAGGAGAGTGGGACCAGTGGTAACAAAAAAACATCTTGGTGGATGTGGCCATGAGTGGTGGCATTTGAAATTTTGTTGCAGCAGTGAGGAACGAGGACAAGTGACAGTAGGAGGGTGCAATAACAAGACAACCATCAATGTCTAGACAGTTTTTATAAGGTGGAGAAGGAGGAAAGATTGGTAGAGGACATAGAAAATTAAGTCCTTAGGCTTATAATGGCTTATGCAACCTAAGTTCAGGAAACAAATTCCTATTTCGAATAATGAGTAACTGGAACATGATAACAAGGGTAATAACAATAATGAAAAAAGTTGTTTGGCATAACTAAAATGATATCGTTGCATTTATTTTAAAAATTGTGATAAAGATGATGATCTGATGTACCAGTATTACTGAAGGTGCAAATAAATAAGCATTGGACATCAAAGAGCAGCGAAGTAATGATTATTGATTGAGAGTTTGGATAAAGATGTTTGCTAATCTAGTACGTTTGGGAGCTGATAGCGATTTGCACTTACAGAACAATTATTCACAACTTTAGAAATGGTAATGAAGACCAATTAAGTAAATTATTTGACCTTAATCGTTTCTCTAAAAAACGTTTTAATGTGAAGTGAAGCTTCCAAAAGAACTGAAAAGTGGGTTTTAAGCATTTTGATTTTTCTTTTTCTCATGTTAAGAAAGAACTAAAAAGAAATATCTTGACGTCATAATATCTTGAATGCCAATTTGTTTTCACTTGAAACCATAACTTGGTTTCTTTAAGATGGTAACAAAGTTTCGATGAAATTTATGGTCTTGTTCCTCTTTTCTCTACAAGGAATCCCTCATGATCCATTAGAGATGATGGGTGACAGGAAGTTCAGTTTTTTTCCGTTATCTTAAATTTCCTTTTTTTTGGCGTCTACTTGATTTGATAGACATGTTTTAGTTGCCATCTGATAGCTTCCATCTTACTGAATGCACCTTGAAGAAAGAATATATGAAGTTAATGATGGGTCTTGGCGTTGTAGATGAGGGAGACAGTTCGTGACGTGGTGTTTTTACACAATGAACTATTTTTTGCAGCAGCTCAGAAAAAGTAAGCTTTTACTTTTGAAACTACACGTCACCACAAGTTTTTGGCAAAATAGGTTAAACTATTGTTAAATTTTGTATATTGATATAAAAGCCATAGATTTGCTGAAAAATTGCATCGCTTTTTATATGTACAACTATAGATTGATTATGCACCCCAACAATGATTCAAAAAGTTAATGTATATGTCACTTTTTTACCATGTCCCCCCCCCCCCCCCCCCCCCCTATTTCACTCACCTATTACCTCAACGCCACATCCTTTTCCTTCTCCAGCAGCGGGCACTCTTCCTCCTTCCCGGTTCCCACATCAGTGGAGGCTGCACCTCCCCTTGTCCGGGGCACCTCCTCCACTGGTGGTGGCCAGATCTGGTCCTGGCCTGACTGCCATGGCTAGCACAACCTAAAGCCAAAGGCCGCCTATCCTGCCACCCAGTAATTGCAGGGGCCCGTTTGTCTTATTGGTCATTTGCATGGACACCTTTTTTCAAGAAAAAATACAAGCCAGTACATACCTGCCTTTTCTGCACCATCTATTTATGAGCCCATGACTCTCGCAAAGAATGATGTTTCTGTTGTGTGAGTGCCCTCCATTTGCCCTGTTTTTTTCTTTTCATTATTCACTAGTGACCACCCTCTTCTTCGTTAAGACATGTTTTTTTTCCATTATTTACTCCATGAACTGAATGCTCCCGCTCCCGGCAGCAACCTGAGCTCTTGGCTAATGAGCTAACCAAGTGGCCTCTGTATTATGATTTCAATGAGGCAGAAAAATGAGTGCTTTCCCCTTCTATCAAGTTTTAATTTTTTGATGTGTAAAGAATTTTCCTTTAACAACCTCGACATCCTGCTTTCATTGTTGTGCCTTGGATTGGAGATTAGAACAGACGCAATCCAGGCCTTGGTGAAGGTAGCAGCGGAGGAGACGACCCTGACTCCATAACCATATTTTCATATTCAGAAAGCCCATTGGGCTAAAATCTGGTTTTAAGCTTCGATTTTAGGTTGTATTTTTTTTCTATATGTATGTAGGTTGAGCCTATAGGCAAGGGGCACCCAGAAGATTTTTAGTTTCCTTTATGAAATGTATCATTATGTAGATATAGAACGTTTTAGTTTCCTCTTTGGTATGCTTAGTTGTCATGGAGGCCTATTAAATGTCCATGACAATTAAATGCTGGAATGATTTCCTTTCTAAGATCAAGCACTTGGATATTTAAAGATGGGCGCCGCCCTGCAGAAACAGTGTTTAGAGCATGGGTGCCCCAACAATAAAAAAATGCCTGGAATGTTTTAGAACTTGCCAAAAGAACCAGAGAGCATGCTCCGCCTGCAACTTTGCTGGGTGGCAGGATAGAAGGCCAAAGCCAAATAGACTATTTAAGGGGTCTTATTATCCAAAAAAAAATGTAAGGGGTCTCCCCTAATTCAATAGATGAGATCAATGAAGTTTTATTTGGACCAACAAAATCGACCCCATCTAAAAAGTTGCCTCATTATTATCTATACTTTGTTTAATTCAAGTCGCTTGGAATTTATATTGGGGCATGGGTACGCCGAAAAGTGGAAAGTATACAAGACAATTTCAACAATATCTAGTCGATTTTTTTAATATACATTACTTTATTCTGGTATATTTGATGTCTTTCCTTTTTCGTGGGTTGTAGTTGTTTATATTAAAAGCGGAAAAGTGACTATTAAGCTGATCTCAGGATTGATACACGAGCCATGGCTCCAAAACTTGTAGAAACTCAAGCATTTGTTTTCACTAATAAGAATAGTTGCAATAATGTTTTTTTATGTTCAGACTCTATTTATAAACTTCATAAGGTTGAGTAGGAGGATTTTAATTATCCTAGTCTACAGTCACTGAGAACTTGATTGTAGGATTTATAGAGATACGTACCCTTATTTGTAGCTTTTCACCATTTGCAGGTACCCCTACATTTATAACAGAGATGGTACGGAACTGCACTGTCTTAAGGTAATCTAATGGGAAGTAAGATGGAATTTTCAGAGCAGTAAATTTTGAATGTGCTATGCAACTGGTTTTTGCTTTTTTCTTATACTCTTACCGATTGTTCTTCCTAGAATTTCATGCTTCCTTTCATATGAGAACTAAATAGACTATCTGGGGAAAATAATAGGCACTAAATTTTAGAATATCTTATGCCGTCAGCCTAGAGTGGCTTTGCAACTTAAGGGTTCTACAACAAAAAGAGTTATAGTTGAGCTGTGTTCTAATTGATGTCGTTATAAAACTTGTGAACTAAATGTATTTTACAAGAATGCTAAAGTCGAATTTGTTTCTCTGGTGATACCATTTGGCTCTGTGCATTCGGAGAGGCGCTGACTTGCAAGGTTTTAGTAGCTGCTTTAAGTATAGCTGCTTTCATTCATTCCATGTCATCCCCTGTGCATTTGTTCTAGTTTTCACTTTCCATTGAAGCATTTCATATTAGAAAATTGGTATCATCGCTCCTTGTAGTAGATGGTTATAAATAGTACCATTTCTACAATGGAGTGTGCACATTTAAGCTGTACCTGAGATGTAAATTTTTTACATAGGAACATGGGCCCACGCTCAAGCTTCAGTTTCTGAAGAACCACTTCCTCTTGGCATCAGTAAACAAATATGGGCAGCTCCGTTACCAAGATGTTACCACCGGTGATATTGTTGCTAATCACCGAACTGGTCAAGGTCGATGCAGCTTGATGCAGGTAAATCCCTTTAATGCTGTCATGGGGCTAGGCCACAGCAGTGGCCAGATCACCATGTGGAAGCCTACTAGTGGTGCTCCTCTTGTTAAGATATTGTGCCATAAGGGACCCATTTCTGCAATAGCTTTTCACAATGGGGGGCAACTCATGGCTACAGCAGGCATGGACCGTAAGATCAAGATATGGGACTTGAGAAAATTTGAGGCTTTGCACACGTACTCTGGTCATGCAAAAACTTTAGAGTTCAGTCAAAAGGGTCTATTGGGCATTGGAAATGGGTCTTTCATACAAGTCTGGAAAGATGCACATGGAGATCAAGACTACACGCGATATATGTCTCATCCAATGGCAAAAGGTTATCAGATTGGAAAACTTCTATTCCAACCATACGAGGATGTTCTGGGTATTGGTCATTCAATGGGTATATCTAGCATACTTGTGCCAGGATCAGGTGAACCAAACTTCGATACTTGGGTGGCAAACCCATTTGAGACATCTCGTCAGAGAAGGGAGAAGGAGATTCACACTCTTCTTGATAAACTACCACCTGAGACGATTATGTTAGATCCAAGGCAAATAGGCACAGTCAGGCCGCCTCAGAAGAAAGAAAAACCAAGCAAAAAGGAGATTGAAGCTGAGATGGAAGCTGCTGTTGAGGCAGCTAAGAATGTGACCTTTAAGAAGAAAACAAAGGGCAGAAGCAAGCCAAGTAAGATGGAGAGGAAGAAGAAGGAAACTGTTATTAGAGCCAAAAGGCCTTTCGTAACTGAGCAAATGAAGGAGCAATTAAAAAAGAAACAAAGAATAAGCGAGGACAAAGTTGAGTTACCAAAATCCTTGCAGCGATTTGCTCGTAAGAAAGTAGAATGAGATTGTTGCCTGTCCAATCCACCAAAGATGATAGATGATGAGTTTCTTCAGAATTTTATTCTCATACTATGTCTTCCTGATTAAGTGTTTGGCGATCTGGAGGAAATGGTGGTAGAATTTCATTGTTGTCTAAGCTTCCACCAATTTTGAAGCTTAGATGCAACATGCAATTTTGACAGCTCCCTTTCAACGGAATCTCTTTTAAGCCAAGGGTTCAGACTCACAGAAATGAGTGCCCCCCTTGGAGCAATAGAATGTTTATGTTTTCATAGGAGAAAAAAATGGGAGCACGTTAATCTAAGATGCATTTCTCCTCACACCGATGGTTGTGAAATTGTTGCTTAATTTATATTTTAGAGTTTCAATATGACAATGAAGATGCGACTTGCCGACTTCAATTGTTTCAGTATCAAGCTCTTGAGGCTGAGAAAGGCTGCAAACTCGAGAACATTTGTTTAACAAGAAGTTTCTGATCTCATTGTACACGATTTTAAGATGTTTCTTTAAAATTTCCATCCATTCAAAGAAAGGGCTAGCTAGCCCGGTCATACAACAAAGCCGATTGAATGGCTTGAGGGGGATCATCCCTCCATACATTGGTACAGCCACTAGATCTTCCAAAGTCAGCAAGACTATGAGCCACCCCATTACAGGTTCTAACAAAAGAGAAAGAATAGCTCGGTAAAGTCGAGAGGGTGCTCTTAGCCATACTAATCACATTACCAATCCAAGAATTTTGAAGGGAAGACTTTAAGATGCTTATATACATTCACAGTGAAATACTTTTTGGGGAATTTATTAAATAAAACACAAATTTTTTTTTCGATCTGACGCACTGTTAAAAATAATTCCCGAAGAGGGTATCTAATGAGCCACGCAGGTGCCAGTGTGGTCGTTGGTGCCTGTGTGGCTTTTTTTTAAAATAACGTCTATTCAATTGACGCCTTTCAGTTAAAGAGAGAGTCGATGCCTTTGACAGCCTCAACTGTTTTTATCCCATTTTAAATGGGCGATCACTTCAATGATACATATCATGATTGTATCTTAGACATATTATGCTATGGTTCAATATCTTTGTGATATCATGATGATTAAAAAGAACACTAAAAATAATAAAGAATGAAAAAAAAGGGCAAAAACGGATAAAAAATGAGATAGATATGTATTGTTGAAGTGAGTCCCACTAAAATAGCTTAAAACAAAACAATAGGAGTTTCATAGGTATCGGTTCAACTGACGACTTTCTCTTTAAAAATTTGTCCCATTTTAAAGGGGAAATGATATTTGTACAGCAGATTCCTACACATTTTCCATACACAGCTGATGTGTATGGAAATGAGTGAGCTGATGTGACCCCACATCACCCCACATCAGTTCACCCACTCACTTCCGTACACATCAGCTATGTATGGAAATGTGTAGGAATCTGCTGTATGGTTATCACTGCCCATTTTAAAGGGGCAGTCATTTTAATGATGTATATCTCTCTTATTTTTTATATATTTTTATTTTTTTTCATTCTTTCTTATTTTTAGTGCTCTTTCTAATCATCATAATATTGCAAAGATTTTGATATTTTATAAAAAAAATATCATAAAAACTATGATAAATAACATACGATGGTTCAACATCTTTGTAATATCATACTGATTAGAAAAAATATTAAAAATAAAAAAATTAATAAAAATAGATAAAAAATTAGAGAGATGTGCATCGTTGAAGCGACCGTTAAGGCTATCGAAGGCGTCGGCTCTCTCAACGTTCAACTGAGGCGTTGGTTGAACCGATGCATATCGTCGGTGAAAGATTATTTTGATCTGGCGACATGCGTTATTCCGGAGCTCGTCAGATACCTTTCTTTTTAATTTAATTTTCCGTTATGAAATCCATGATTGGCAGTCAGTGGGCTTTATCTCTTTGTGCAAAGCCTGCTGCATTTTTGTGTTCAAGGCGTAATGAGTCATGGGCTGAGTCGAGACAAGAGACTCCAGAAGGGTGCAACATGCTATAAATGAGAAATCCAGGGGTATTTAAGTAGTATGATGACAAGGTCTGATTTAAAGCCAACAGCGTACGCGGCAAACGCGTCGTAGCCGCGAATCTGCCCATTCCCCACGTGGGAACTGTCGGCTCTGCTAGTATGAATATGCGGCGCCGTAGGGACTGCCGTGCACGGGATCGCCACTGCATAGGTGTGGATTTACGGATATGCCATTCATCTGGAAAATGGCTTATTAGCTTTTTCTGTTTGTCCATATTTGAAAAAAATTGTGATTTCGGGGGCCGTTTGGGGCGTGATTATTGCAAAAATATCCAGACGGGATATTGGATATATACTATAGCATCCATGTGAATTTTTACATCCAGCTGAAACACCTCAGGAGGAGTTTCAGCTGGATATATAAAATATTCAGATGCTACAGTATAGCAAAATATCCCATCTGGATGTTTTGCTTTTAATCACGCCCCAAACGGCCCCTAAGGAACTCAATTATTAACTTTTCTACTCCATCTTTACTTGAGCCATTTTAGCAAAAAAAAAACTCTTCACTTCATCACACAAATTACTATGAGAAAGAACATAAAATAGGACAATTAATCCTCGAATAATTTTTATTTGAGAATTTGGACAATTAATATGAGATGGAGGGAATATTTTACTTCTTCTCACATTATGATGGAGAGTATGGTTCTCTTTTGTATTTTATGTTAGGAAGTTTTATTTTTGATTTCCTCAAGACAAAAGTTAATTGCCCATTGCATATTGGTGTATGACTGGCACCGCAAGCCTACATATCGAGATTGGTTAACGTGCATTGCTAGAGAGGGATGGCGGGTGATTTTTAAACCTGCCTACCCCTGTATTAACCCGAATAACGCATTTCACCAGATCAAAATTGGACGGCTCCGATGCCTTGGCTTACGGAGGCGCATACTAAAGTGATTTTTTTTAAAGCTAAAGCTTATTATAAAGAGATGAGTTGACATGAGATCGTTCTCATATAAGGAGCATGAGGCCAATCTTTATTACCGTTAGATTCCGATCGGAGGGTAGATATCAAATTAGTGGGTAGGTAAGTGTGTCACATCAAGGAGTGGGTGAGATCATTATGGATATTTGTAGCCGTCAGATCAAGATCCAATGGCTATGATTCAAAGTGGCCTCATATAAGCAATATGAGAGCGATCTCATTTAAACTTTTCCCTATTATAAAAGGTTATTAGTATTTTCTTGATAAAATTAATTAAAAGGTTATTTTCTTCCCTAACCGGCCAAAAAAAATCTAGAAAGTCAGAAACCCGCGGCTGCCATTTGTCGACAATTTTTGGTAGCTCGAGTTTACATGAAAATAACACGTTCGAGGATGATATATACGTAATTTTAGACACAAAAGTCACACATCCAAATCCAAAAACGTCGTTCCGAAACATACACCACCCAAATCAGTGCACTCTCCTCGCTCCGCATTTCCCTCATCGGCGATCATGTCCGGCTACCCTCCCTCCGGCTACGGCTACGGCGCACCGCCGCCGCCCAACCCCTACGGCGGCTCCCCCTACTCCTCCGCCCCTCCTCCGCCTAACCCCTACGCCCCCGCCCCGCCCAACCCCTACGGCGCCGTCCCCTACGGTGTCCCCGGCGGCGAGAAGCCGCCCAAGGGAGACAAGCTCCAGCACCAGCACCAGCAGCAGCCCTACCAGGGCCACGGCGGGGGGTACTCCTCCGGCTACCCCTCCGCGCCGCCGGCTCCCGCGTCGTATGGGAGCCCGTTCGCGGCGCTGGTGCCGTCCGCATTCCCGCCGGGGACGGACCCGAACGTGGTAGCGTGCTTCCAGATGGCCGACCAGGACGGGAGTGGGTTCATCGACGACAAGGAGCTGCAGCGGGCGCTGTCGTCGTATAACCAGAGCTTCAGCCTCCGGACGGTGCACCTTCTCATGTACCTCTTCACCAACTCCAACGCCCGCAAGATCGGTCTGTCTCGACTGTCAATTTCTGTTCAATTTTGCATAAACCCTAAATTTGCTATGTTTATTACATTTACATCATGATTAGAGCTGCATTTTGAGTAGTTGAGATCGATTCGGTTTCATCACAATTACTGCAAAAGAAAAAAAACCCTAATTTCTTGCCTTAGTTTCTTGATTTGCATACCTTGTCATGTGCAACTTAGCGAATTTTCGAAATTTTAGGCAAAACCTCATTTTAGGAAAAAGTAAACCCTAATTTTTCAATCAATTACATTGATTTTTCTAGTGCGATTCTAGCGAATTATTGTTGTCTTCGCTGCTATGTGCCTTTTGAGCTGGCGTAGATAGCGGGCAAAGTCAGGGGAACGCTTCTTCTCTATTTGTCTTGAGCCCACACGGTCATGGCGTGTTTTTGGTCTTATATATGAGGTGGGCAGACATGAGAAGGAAAAATAACAAAATTGGTGATGTCTTGTAGGATAATGGCATTAGAAATATTATTGTTTGGGTTTTGTTTTTTAGATAACGATAGAGACAACGATAAGAAAGTTTGATGGATTCTTTGGTCTATTATGTTTAGTGGAGTGGTTAGAGCATATCTGCTGGTATTGTATATGAAAACCCTGGTGTTGACAACTGCTAAAGGTGTATCTAGTGTAACCTCTTTGTTATGGGATGCTGGTGGGCCCTAGCACACAGAAAGCCAATTCACTGTTATCAGCCACCCTTCGCTTTGTATAGTGGTGTAAAATGGTTAATGAGCTACACATATCTATGGAACCTAATTTGTCTTGTTGACTGGTAAGTGTAGCTCAGCTGGAAACATACGAGGACTGAAGGAACTGGGCCAATCTAAAATTTAGAAATTATGAAGAGTATAGCGCAATGCAGAATTCTGATATTCCTATCTAGCTTAAAGTTAACTAATGCATGATCAGATTATATGTTAGTTGTGAGCTGATGAAGTGTTTGAAATTTTGAATGCCCTGGTATGAGTCAGCCCCATTCTTGTTTTAGAAATGCCTGTTGTTTGTCATTATGAGTGGTTGGGCGTACATGATGTCACTGCTGCTACTGCTGCAGATTATTTGCTAAATTATCATATTTTCAATACCATGTGCATGATGTTTGCTGTTGTTTGAGTAGATTTTTGTTGGACAGATGGAATTTGATTATGTAAGAACTCGCCTTACAGAATGGATTGTCTGATTTTATGAACGAATCTGATTCCTGTGTTTTTCCAACAGGGCCAAAAGAATTTACGTCAGTGTTTTACAGCCTTCAAAGTTGGAGGGTATGCTGCACAATCTAAGATCTGTGTTTCAGTATCTAAAGTTGGATTGTATAGTTCTTTGCTTGTTTACTCTATGAGTTAGATATTTCTCATTATCAGGCAATCTTTGAGAGGTTTGATCGGGACCGTAGTGGAAAGATAGATGCATCTGAACTACGAGAAGCCCTTCTTAGCCTCGGCTTCTCCGTCAGCCCAGTTGTCTTAGATCTGTTGATCTCTAAGTATGACAAGACTGGTGGTAGAAATAAGGCAATTGAGTACGACAATTTCATTGAGTATGTGACTGGCCTTTAAACTAATACAAGTATAAATTTTTTTAAAAATAGATGATGTAACATCTTTCATCTTAATTTTTCTCTATAAAATTCCTCATGAACTCAGCAGGGCATTTTCTTTTATCCTCAAGCCCAAGCTTTTATAGAGTTTTCTATCCTCTAATTTTTTATCCTTGTTTCGATATCTTTCCATTTGTTTGGACAAGACTAACCTACGTTTTTTTTTTCTGTTTTGCTCAGATGCTGTCTTACTGTGAAGGTAAACATATTGTGATTATATCGATTTGTGCTTCTGGTGTATATGATCCGAGTATTCAAGTAACTGAATTTATTGGCTAACAAAGTTACCTGGTTGCATACAGGGACTAACTGAGAAGTTTAAGGAAAAGGACACCACATACTCGGGAACGGCTACATTTTCATATGAGGCTTTCATGTTGACGGTTCTGCCCTTCCTTATTGCTTAGAGGCGAATAACTGCATACTACAGTTTAATATTCCTATCATCTAGTGTTGCAAATTTTCAGATCCGATTCTGGTTTATGTTTCTGTGTGTTAACGCGTTCTCTTTTATATGTTTGAGGCTTCTGTACTTTTTTTTACTGGATTGGTAAATCGGGGGCCTAGCCCCTCCTATTAGGAATTTGTTGAATGCATTTTCTTCATGTGTAGTGAATAAGGTATATTCTCGTAATACCTGTTAAAACTTCTCTGTTTGGTGCAATGGGATGTAAATGAGTTCGTGAGAATTGAAAGAATATTTGGGTCTTGCTATGTTTGTAAGAGAAAGTTCATAGTAATAGAAGCTCTGGAACAGCATTGAGAATACTACCTGTACATGCAGTCGAGTCTTGATTATATTGTTGTAGTCTTGTAGATTTCATGATATTGTGCCCCCTCGTCCTGCTTGCTCTTTCTAAAGAGAAATTCTGGAAAAATATAGTTCTGGTTGAAATCCTTTTCTATTTCTTAGAAGCAAACATCTGCATGCTACAGTTTTAATTTTTATCATGTAGTATTACAAAACTTTAGTCCCCTTTTCGGAGAGTTGCGTCAGGAAGGGCATCCGGCGTCAAATGCGGTATATAATTCATGCCGCCAACCCCAGATAGCTGGGATAAGGCGTATGATGATGAAGTATTACAAAACTTTAATTCGTATTCTGGTTTATATTTCTGTGTTAATAATGTTTTGTTCTTTTATTTTTGAGGCTTCTGTTCTATTTTTTCTTTTGGGTCGGTAAATGGGGCCTAGCCTCTTCTATTAGGTGTTTGTTGGATGTATTTTCTTCCTTTGTAGAGAATGAAGTATATACTCGTAATACATGTAAAAGTTTCCTTCTGTTTGGTGCAATGGAATGAAAATGAGTTGATGGGAGCTGAAAGAATTTGATGATCTTGCTTTGTTCTGAGAGAAAATTCATAGTTTTCCAGATAGTGTGAGGCTCTGACACGCTGAGAACGTGTCTATCCTACTTGGTCTGGTATTTTGAGAAGGACTTGCCTAGGATGTTTCAACACTGGGATATAGTAGGGCCTAAGTTATTTGAAATTATTATCAACACATTCCTTTGGCCATATTTTCTCACTAGAAAAATGTTCAAATCAGGAAGGAGTTTGCGTTCTCTAAAGATGTACCATCATGAGTGCGATATGTTTTTTCCTTTTCTAATGCATATGCTATCATTTCAAATTGAGCATGCTCTGTTACAAGAGTTGGCAGGCTATACTCTTACAAAAAGATGGCACAAACAGGCTAAAATGGAGATCTAGGATTCATCTAGCGACCATAACTTGTTGGAAAGATGTCGTATTGATTGTGTATTCCGATTATTTAGTACCATATACAATTGAAGGATTGAGTTAAACGGAGAATTTGAGTAGCTAACTAATATCAATCACGAGACTAGTTGATATGTCTAAAAGGGTTATGCTTGTGATTAGGCGTCTAACTTCCAAAGTGAATAATGCCAGCATCAGTCAAATGTCTTCTCCATTTTTGTAAATAACTGAGACTAGTTGTGGAAATATATATGTTTGACGTTTTACTTGCATTATATTCACCCTTTTTTAACAAAATATGCTATACCAAATCTCTGCTGTTATGTTATAACCTGATATAATGAATCACAGCTGCTAAATTCTTAGCTACAAACACTAAATCTTCAAGTATAAAGACTTGGGACTCCTATTGAGATGAAATGTCGTAGGACCCTAATCTAATAGCTAGGCGCAAGGGGAAATGCAAAGCCCGTTTGCCTGCCCAGCATGTAGACTTGGGCTTAGCTTCTTGCCGCTGCTCGCAGCGGCAAGTACCTGGATCTCTCTTTTTCAACTGGTGGGGATGACAATGGTAGGACCCATCCATATCTAATGTAATTAACGAGTGAAACTATAGTATTTTTCTTCCAAACTAGTGTTGGAATGAGAAGGGAAATGTTTTAGTGACCGAGTTTGAGGACCAGATTAAATTACCCCATGCCTTAGTGACCGAGTTTGAGAGTGGCATGGGGTAATTTAATCTGGTTCTCAAACTCGGTCACGCTAGACTCCCTCGAATAAGAAAGACTCCAGCAATCACTATACTCCCTCGGCTGCATTTAATAGTTGATTTGAAAATCAACAATAAAAGTGTCCGGTTTGCGAAGTAGGAGATCCAAAGACCATAGGTATAGCAAAAGAAAAAAGAAAAAAAAAAGAGGCTAAAGACCAAATGCTGAATGGAATTTACGGTGAGGTCAACGTACAATCAGTGACGAATGACGATTTCCCTTGCCATCCACAACCACAGGAGAACACATGCGCTTGTCTCATGAGAATTGCAGCCCTACATTGGCTAGGGCTACCAATCTTAAGCAGTTCTGAACATTACAGATTTCTTGTTCCAACATAATTCACGAGTTAAGACATGCTATCTTCGGCTTCCTAAAACAACTAAAACAAGCATTACCCAAGCAAATAGTCGTCTTCGATAAGGTCACCCAATAGTATGAATGGCTGTAACTTGCTACTATGAGAGTTTGCAAACATTTTCTTTTTAGTCGCACCACCACTACATCAATGTATGTTCTTACTGGAACCCACACTTACATGTTACACGCACGTATTAGGCATACTTAGATGCATTCTACACCTGTGGGTCAGTATCGAGGACAGAGACATTGTGGGACCAATGTGGTTTGTTTTTGTGTGCCCATACTTTTTTGTGTGAAATACTCTTGTAAACCCTTATCAATACTGTCACTTGTATGCTGCGCTCATACAAGTTATCCCCACATCTCAACTGCTCAAATATGCTTCGCTCTCTACCCTTCCACTGCGCTGCTGACCATTAGTCACTTGTAATCCAAATTTAGATATAAATTACTATGTTCTTTTCTCACTTGAATGAAGTAAACTGAGGCAGATAAGCCTTACCTTCTGGGTCTGTCATATGAGGGAATGACAAGATCATTAGAGATTTGAAACATGCATAAACATCATGATTAGAGCTAGATGAAATTATGGCACCTACAAGATTCCTCGTCTAAGTGATATGATCACTCTACTTTATCACCCTCCTTAATTGCCTTTGACAAATAAGATTTAGGACAAATTTGGTCGACCAAAACATCCATCCATGCAAACAAACTTATTTATTTGTGATCGTGGGCTTTTGGCCTACCTGGATCGATTAATGATGAGAACCTATACCGTCTCACTTACCAAACATAAGTTTGATTATTTGAACTACTTGCAAAAGGTTTGTTTCTTTACCAACATAATCAAGATAAAGATCTTGATAACAATGATTAGAGACACAAATCTTAGGATTTCAATCTGACAGTTCCTAAGAACTCTTGCTTTAGCAGACCGTGAGATACTCAAATGAAAGCCAAATCCATTGCTTATTATTTCCAAACCAACATGCAAAAGATAAACGTACAGAAATCACTCATCCATTGACTTTATAATTCACAATTAATTAATTGTCAATATGAACCATATAAAAAGGAATATAAACCATGTAATGACAAAGTTTGGTATCTCTAATAACTTGGACAATTGGTGGATGAACCTGTTGGGTGACATGGTCAAGGAAACCTGTCTTAACGTGTGTTAATCAATAAAATCAGCCTAACAGTTTCTTTTTTTAGCACAAGATGTAGGTGTTTCGTCTTAACAACACCTTTCTTGGTTGCCAGGAAAGAGTTGTATCATAGCCATCTAATCACTTGTGACGGTAAAACACGTTTGGTTGCGAATTAATAAGTGTCATTCAAAAACTTAGGAGCCAACTGTAATTTTCAAACTTCTCATAAAGCAAGACGCTTTAACTTTAATTGACTTAATGTGTAACGTCAGCTACATGAACTGAGCAAAATTAACAATTGTGAAAAAAAAACTTGGGGTTTTGTGACCAACTAAGTCGTCGCAGAAAACCCTCAAATTTGTCGCAAAATTAATTAAACCTTTACATATATAGGACTAATAACAAGGAAGCACCGGTACATAATCACTACATATACGGGACA
This sequence comes from Houttuynia cordata, assembly GCA_039654745.1. Taxonomy (NCBI): domain Eukaryota; kingdom Viridiplantae; phylum Streptophyta; class Magnoliopsida; order Piperales; family Saururaceae; genus Houttuynia; species Houttuynia cordata. Next base: position 59,640,232 of record CM077504.1, on the reverse strand, counting down.
CAGGTACGATATGATACGGGTGTGGCCATCACCAATTTTCAAGAAACTAGAATGCGATACATGGGATATAGTTGTATAATGTTTAGGTACATTTTAGGTTAGTTCTTGTATTGAAAGCTTAATTACAATTGAAAATAATGCATTTGTTTTATGTTTGTATTACCTAAGATTTGATGAAGAATTTAGACTTGGTGTCTTATAAAGGCAGGACATGCATGCAGCTGTATCCGATGGGGACACTGGTACAACGGCTACCATTTTGGAGTATCCGTGTTTCCTAGACTAACAATGTTCAATTTAGTCTAAGATGGTGTGTTGTTAACTGTGTTAGGCTAAAAGCAAACTGACTAACAATGTTTTTTTATTTTGAAAACTGACTAACAATATTTACGAGTACATAACTCTTTTTTATTAAAACTTTGCAAAGGAAGACCAAGTATTGATGCATTCTACTGGCCTATAAGAAATTTCCACTAACCTTATCCACATCCCGCAATACCTTCCTGCAAATCTGCAATCTAATTCCAAATTTAACCTTAGGTTCTTTCTGTTTAACACGCATGGCTCTCCATAAGCTAATATAATTGTTGTTTTGAACTCATGAAGAGCCTCTCTTTCCCAGACAGCTTAACTTTAGAAAACAGGCAATTATGGATCATTCAACCGTGTCAGCAAACTACTTTGACGGCTAGCCTTAGATTACAAGATGTTTGGCAAGGTTGGGATGTGCCATGCCATGTTGATAAAATTTAGTTTGAAGATCTCCCCATGGGTGCATCACGCGTGACACAATTGCCTAATTATGACTTAATTGTCTTCATGGTGTGTTAACCTATGTTAGCTTTTTGGTCTCCCTTTTTGACGAAAATCGTTGCGCCTTTTTATATTCATAGGCTTGTCTACTATGTCTAATATATATCGACACAATGTCTCTCAATGGCAGTCATTTTAACTTGGCCATTAGAATTTTGCCTAAAGTTGTTCTTTTGTAGTACTATTTTAGTAATATGGTTATGATAACAATCATTCCAAAGGCATAGACCAGAGTAAAAGCCAGTTTTTCTCGCTTTTATGATCCATTTTGGTATTAAAATAAAGAGGCAAATACTCAGTATAAGCTCTAGTTAGCCATTGCATGAGAAAAAAGCTGAGCCACAAAAAATGATATATGTTTGAGCAATGACAGTATTAGAAAAGTATATTTCTTCATGCTCTTCATAAATTTTATCATGTCCAATTCCATGTATGGGTTGTAGCCTCATTATCTCTTGAATTTCACTTAATTCGTAATCCACACACTTATCATGGGAAGGAGGGGGTATATACATTTGCGTAGTAATTTCAGTAGCCTAGCTATGAATGGAAATAAAAAGGCTAGCTTAACTTGACTTTGTTTAAACCTTAAGTGGAGGTGAGCTTGAGGCAACCAGTACCTGTCACTCAAGTCGATTCACCTCGTTTGCAAACTCAACCAAGAGTTTGAGCCAAGAAACAAATGAAAATAAACTGTTTTAGATTATCACAAATTCATGGAGACGCCTTAGTAGTAGTACTTATGATATTCCGTTATAGGTTAACAAGATGCCACTGACGACGCTTACTTCGGTGGCCAACTTAAATCATCTTCAATAATGCCAACATGTGTGAGATAATTGGCAGTCATATTAAAATCACTACAACTTTTGAATTGTTCAGTAAATTAGGAAGAATGTGAGCCAATAGCCGAAATATAGGATTTACCATAAGCAAACTATTCTTCACCTTTCCGACTTTCCTTTCTGTCTCCCCTATTTTTGTTGTCCAAAACCTATGGTTCAACCCAATTTGAATTAAATAGTTGGGTATTGACAAAATTTCAACCTACACTGCTATGCATAAAAGCCCTCAAGTCTTAGTCAAGCCGCCATCTGCCACTATGAACTTCTAGGGCTCCCAATTATAAGTGCCCCAGCAGAACTTTACTCGGTGTGCTTTCAGCCTTCTTCAACAAGTTGCGGCAGCAGGGAACAAATGCATAGATTCTTTTGACTATCTATGGAAGCATGATGGAACTTTTTGAATGGTCACCACAGGCCTCATAGCATATGAACAGTGGTTGTGATCCAATATATCATGCATAAAATTCGGCCCCTTTTTTTGGCTAAATTTTTTAGATGTTTAGTTTTTTAGGTAATCTCCAACTTTGGGAAGTATCAACTATTCTATGAAGTATAAAGATTTTTGATGTGTTTCTTATTTACTAGTCCATTCTTTTATGCTTATTTTGGTTAATTATCTTGCTAGCCCTTAAGGCCTACTGTAGTTTTTTGTTATGCTATGGATTAACCCAAGCACACTTCGTGGGGGACTATGTAAATGGCTTATGCTCACTCTCGAAGGTCATGAATAAGCATTTACCCTAATCTCTATTTTCTCTTTTGCTTCACCTCCCTCGTCTCCTCTCCGCGTGCGCCTCCATGGCCTGTAGAGGGGTTCCCACGACTTAGCTTCTGATCACCTTCTATCTTTCTCGACCTTTATCCTACCATAGCTAACGAGATACATCATTGGTATCATAGCCATAAGTTTCTTGGCCGCGTTCGTCTACCTTCGCGATGGCAAATACCACTCAACGGCACGAAGTAGATCAGCACTCCCCGATCAAACCGGCAACACCGGGCAACATGAACAACGAGGCTGCGCCAACTTCACCCATGGAAGAGGGCTTTTACGGATTTATGACAGCCTCCATGACTCGTCATGATCAATTGCTTCAGGTCCTCTTGCAGGACCAACAACAATAGCACAAAGATATGATGCTCTTCAGCAAGTCCCACGATCGGCTCTCCCTAGCAACTGCAGCGGCCTCTCATGCCAACCGTTGACGAGCAAGCAACAAGAACCTACTACCATCCTCTTTGGCTTGCAGACAACAGCCGTTGGGTAGTCCTCCGTTGGAGTAGGTGTACCCAACATGCCAGATGTTTGACAAAATGCTTCCTCCATGCCTTTCGTCTAAACACATGTCGGCCACCCACAAGGAGACGAGGAACCAGAGATGGACTGGGGGGCAACCGGACCTACCCCAATTGGACAAAAAATGAGTATTCGTGAGACGAGCACACCAACCATCGGCTAGTAGCAGAACCCCGTTTGGTGTGCTTTCAATTGCCCAAATACTCCGGTAAGGACAATCCGGTTGATTGGCTTTATCAAACTGACAAATTTTTTTGGTACCAAGATACTCGGACTGACGAGGACAAACTCACAGTGACCTCCTTCCATCTTATTGGCAGTGCATTCATATGGTACCAATATTTTGAGGCGGAGAATTCAGCACATTGGTGGCAACAATTCACAAGGGAGTTATGCATCCAGTTTGGGTTGACTGAGTATGCGGACTTTCATGAGCTAATTAGCTCTCTCCGCCAAACTACCACCATACGTGCCTATCAGATGGACTTCATGTGCATTGTCAATCACCTCCCTTATTGGACGCAAGAGGCTTTGGTGGGCAAATTCATGCATGGGTTGAAATTGGAAATATCATACGCCATCTGCCATTACCCGCGAAACTCCATGGCGGAAGTCATTAAACATGCGCATATTGTTATGGAGCGCCTTAACAGGCAACGACAAACATGGCGCCCCCATACTCGGCCATCCTTATCGCCACCACTCCGACAACCACATCCCTGCTGTTTCTCCGCCCATCCGCCACCTGACTCATGCTCAAACGGAGGAGAGGCCTTTGCAACTGTGAGGAACGTTATATGCCTGATCACTGTTGCAAATCCCCCCCCCCCCCCCCGGCTCCTTTGGAAGGAGTATGGGATGAGAGCTTTGAGGAGGACGATGGGACCAGCTCTCCAACACCATTGGAGGTTTTGATATATACTCAAATTATGCATTTTATTAGCTTCGAAACTTATGTTTATGTTAGTATTTTGATTATATTTAGTGATGCTTTAATGTAGTTTTTTGTTTTTGTAGAAAAATAAGCGTAAGTTGCAGAAATGTATGAAACATGACTCTAATGGTTGAATCTTTATAACTTCATGTGTATATCTTTGATTGGACTGATTCAAGTTTCATGTTAAATTTCAAGAAGCCATTTTCCAACACCATCGACCGCATGCAATTCGGAGTTCGGAGCCAAAATTTATGATTATTGGAAGATTGTGATGCAGAACATGAACAGTAACCGATCGATCGGCCAAATTTACGCGATCAATCGCCTGAGAAAAAAACGAAATTTTTGCGATCAATCGTAACCTTTCGATCGATCGTATCTATTGGAATGTTTTCATGAACAGTAACCGATTGATCGGTGAACAGTAACTGATCGATCGCCGTATGCACAGAATTGAAATAAGGCCTATATTGACTCGGATTTAGAAGGGGATTTCGTGGTTTTCCTTCACCCCTATATATATGCCTTAGGGGAAAATGTATTGGTCATTAAAGAATAGATCATGAGCTATATTGGAGGCTAGAGAGGAGCAAGAAAATGAGTCTTTTGGAGCCAAAGAAGAAGAAGAGATACATGCTAATGGAACTATTAAAATAGGCTTTTCTTTTCTCTCTTCCTATATGTAACTAAATTCTTTGTCAAGGCTAGATAGAGCCCTAGATATGTGTATTGCTACTCTTGTTAGTTTCATTTAATAAAGTTGATATGATTTGTGCTTAATGCTATTTCATGAGTATTCTTTTGAGTGCTTAACCATAGACTTGATAGATATGAATGAAATTAGATCTTTTTAATCCTTGTGTCTGACCAAGAACAAGTTTGTGATTGATTCTATGCCCGACCAAGGATAGGATTGATTACGCAATAGTGGATGAACTTTCGTGTCCGACCAAGAACGTTAGTGAATTCATTAGTGATTCGTGTGTCCGACCAAGAACACGAATTACCATATCATGTCTATCTGCGTGTAATAATAATTAAGAGTAGTAATTGCATGTCTAGTAGTGGATTCATTGCTTTGATAATTCTTTGCATTGATTAAAAACTCAACTTAGTTTAGTAAAGTTCATTGTTTTCTCTAGATTACCTAAAACAAACTGTAATTTTCTCTTGAATTTGGTAAAGTATTTAACCGTCCCTGAGGTTCGACAACCCTTAATACTCACTATAGTACACAATTGCCTGGTGCACTTGCAAGGGTTTAATTTTAAATGATCAGGTTCCTCCAGAGATTTCCTTCCATGCTTTTTCTAGGGCGTATATGCCACAAACTATGCGCGTATAAGGCCACATAAAAAGCAACAAGTGTATGTCCTTATTGACACAGGAAGCACCCACAATTAAGGATGGAATTGGGGTGGGTTTTGGTCGGGTATTGGCAAACCTGGCGCCGGAACCATTTTAATTCTTCAAACCCGGAACCGTCCCAAACCCACCACGGGTACAGTTTCAAGGACCCAGAACTGCCTCGGTACTAGAACGTAAAACCCAGACCCGCCCCGCCCCGATACTAGAACTTTTATATCTACAATATCATATATATTAAACTAGTAACTCATTTAATTTTTTTTATGAATAACATAAATATTATATATATATAAATAAATATCATATACCCGGATCGGGTCTAGGTTTTCATGTAATACCTGAAGCCGCCCCGCCCCGATGGGTCGGTTCCTCTTTTAAACCTAGAACCGCAACTGGGTACTGCATAAGCAATTCCAGAACCGGCCTAATAAGGCCGGGTTAGTCACCACTTGTTTCCAGGTTGACTATTTGGGTCATATGATAACTAATGGCGTTGTTTCAACTGACCCATCCAAAGTGGCCGCCATGCTCAATTGGCTTGTGCCCACATCAATGAAATCTCTCTGGGGGTTCTTGGGCCTTACAGGATACTACAGATAGTTTGTCGCCAACTATGGCTCCCTCGCTTCCCCTTTGGCCAGCCTACTTAAGAAAAAGGCCTTTTCGTGGATTGATGTCGCTCAACGGGCATTTGAGACACTCAAGATTGCTATATGCTCTACCCCAATGTTAGCTCTACCAGACTTCTCTCGACCCTTCGTTGTTGAAGCTGGTGCGTCTGACCAAGGGTTAGGTGCGATACTTTTGCAAGAAGGCCACCCCATTGCATTATAGAGCAAAGGACTATCTGGACGGTCTCTGTCTCTCTTGGCTTATGAGAAAGAGATAGTGGCAATTGTACATGTCGTTACCAAGCGGCGACCTTACTTATTGGGATGCTATTTCACTATCCGGATGGATCACCAACCCCTGAAATATTTCTTGGACCAGCAGATTGCCACCCCGACGCAACAATGCTAGGTGACTAAGTTGTTCAGGATCGTCAGTGGAGTGAGCCTGAAGGCGGGACAACAAGGCAATCGTCGCGGGATCATCTGTATAAGCTCTCTGTAAGTTAGCCAAAAATGGAAACATTGCAGCAGGCATGCCCAAATTGGTGGCCTCTTCGAATTGACAAGATAACGCATCTGCTACAATATTCTTTGAACCATGTTTATAAACTAGTTTGTTTGCAGGATAACATTATTTATTGGAAGAAACAGTTGTGGGTTCCCAATTGTGACAACATTCGTCATACTATTTTGGAGCATTTTCACTCAACCCCCGCAGCCGACCACAAAGGGTCCTTCTAGACTTACAAGTGCGTCACCCAATACTTCTTGTGGTGAGGTATCAAACAAGTGGTACATCGCTTTGTGGTAGAATGCGAGATTTGCCAACGGGCCAAAGCTTCCACCCTGGCCCCCTTCAACCTCTTGCAACCTCTGCCTATTCCGGAACAGATATGGAAGGACATGTCAATGGATTTCATTGAAGCCTTGCCACTCATTCAGGGGAAGTCGGTGGTGATGGTTGCGGTGGACCGTCTTTCCAAATATACTCACTTCTCCACCTTGGAACATCCGTATACGACAAAGGTAGTAGCTGAGATTTATGTGCGGGATATTGCCAAACTCCATGGGATGCCACACACCATTATTTTTTACTGTGACCGCATGTTCATCTCTTAGTTTTGGAAGACATTTTTCATCTTACAGGGTTCTCGCCTTCTGATGAGCTCGGCTTACCACCCACAAATGGATGGCCAAACCGAAGTTGTTAACTGTGTTGTTTCGTAGGTGACAATCCCCGTCGTTGGTTACAATTCCTTCTGTGGGCCGAATGGTCCTACAACACTGCCTTCCATACTTCTACGGGCTTCTCTCCCTTTCAAGTTATGTATGGCCGGCCATCACCAACTCTACTTCATTATGTGCCTCAACTTGCTTCTGTGAGTGAGGTTGACCATGCACTGCAAACACGTGATGAAGTCTTGCATCAATTGAAACACAATCTGACTGTTGTACAGAATAGCATGAAACAACTTTACGACAAATGCCACTCCGACCATGAATTCCAAGTGGGTGATTGGGTGTATGTGAGTTTTTTTCATGCCCGACAGTCTTCCCTATACCAGTCGACCAACGTCAAATTGGCTCGTCGCTTTCATGGATCCTATCAGGTCACATCTCGCATTGGCCCCATCGCCTACCATCTGCAACTTCCGACTGAGTAGTAGATCCACCCCATTTTTCATATATCCCGTCTTTATCAGGTTGTTGGTGATCCTTCACGTATTGTTGCTACTCCGCCCCCACCTACTGATTCACCATATCTTCTATTGGTGACAGCTTCTATTGTGGATTCTCGTCGTGTGATTCGCTCTGGCCGCATTGTCATTGAGGTTCTCATTGCTTGGCAGGGTCATCCTTTAGAGGATGCTTCTAAGCTTCGTGAGGAGGAGTTTTTGGCCCAATATCTTGGATGGTTATCTTGAGGACAAGGCTAGTAGCGGCGCATGGTGGAATGATGTGTTTCTTATTTACTAGTTCATTCTCTTATATCTATTATGATTAATTATCTTGCTGGCCCTTAAGGCCTTAAATAAGTATTGTGTTATAAGCTCTTAAGGCTCAGTGTAGTTTTTAGTTATGTTATGGATTTGCCCAAGCCCACTTCGTGGAAGACTATGTAAAGGGCTTATGCACTCTATGGAAGATCATGAAGAAGCATTTACCCTAATCTCTCTTTTCTCTCTTGATTTACCTCCCTCATCCCCTTTCTGCATGTGCCGCCATGCCTGTAGAGGGGTTCCTTCGGCTGAGCTTTCGACCACCTTCTATCTCTCTCGATCTTCATCCTACCATAGCTGACGAGATACATCAATTTTGTTTTTAACATAAAAGTCTCCTAATTATTGGTTTTGTTAACTATAAGACTTCTGGTCCCATAAGTTCATATCCTATAATTTTTTAGACTGAATTATCTAATTAGCCAACCTAACAACTATACTTAGCCGTATGTAAGCATGAAAATTCAGCTATATAGATATATGCTCTTCAACCTTCATCACTTATTGATTTTGCGGTGGAAGTTGATTAAAGTGTATTCCATTGACACTGATACACACAGAAAGAGATCATTATCTTTGTTTTTGTTTTATTAGATTGTTTCTTGTATATTTATGTGTAATTTGCATTAATCACTATTTAGTGTTAGACTGAATAACTTAGCACCTCTTGAAAAATACATAAAATGTGGCATGTTAACCACACATCGTCTCATCGATGCATAAAAAAAGCATCGGTAATATATGTATATTATACATGCATATTGTACATAAATTTTCTATTATGTCTTATTTACCTTCTCCCAATGCCTCCCAGTGTGCAGTAATGGTGCAACCTACATATCAAATTGTAACTTCACCTTTTCCATGAATATGTATATTCCTCACTTGGTTTCCATATATCCTATAGCTTGATCAATATAATTTTTGAGGTCCATATCGGGTTGAAATCCTTCAAAAGATAGCACTTGATTCACATGACAAAACTTTTTAAGAGTTGTTGTTCTTTCCTCGTGATGATCCTGACACTATTTTGAGCAACAACAATATTATTTTCACGTGGTCGGAGTTGGGCAATGTGGATATGCAGTCCCACACAAAAGGGCAAAAGCAAGTTCTGCAACTGCCTCTTGCCCACCTACTTATCTAGTTCCAATCGATTTTGTACCTAACACAGTGGCAATGAAGTCCAACGAGATGATGATATATATACTACATAGCTCCTTTACAAGAAAATCATATGAAACATAGCTGCATAGGAAAGTCACTATTTTCAGCTTTCTAAGATTGCTTGGTAAATGTTTCATGGTTCCTTCATATATTTTTTTTTTCACTAGATTAATGCTAAGCTTGGTCCTACCGTCCTAGCTAGCCTATACTTCAGACTGTTAAACCTAAACTGAACATGCACATAGAGAGTGGCTATATTCATCAGACCCTTAGCTAGTACTTGATCCAATTAACCATCTAGGGTCTGCTATAGAACCTTTAATAAAAAAAACAATCAACTTGTGTCTATTATGCCTTGTTCGTGGCTCACACCTTTGGCGAGTGTTCTTATGTTAATTAACCACTTTTTCTTCTATATAGACTGCTAAAGAAAGGAAAATTATAATCACCCGACGATTCTGTCCAACAAAAGCCCACGTGGGAGTTGGATGGTTTTGGTGGACAAATTTGTAGGACGAGTAGATCTCATTGTACTCGTAAAGAACCCTACCAATTACTTAAATCAGGCATAAGGGTCATCAGATGTGTCCAACCAAAACCTTCCATGTAAGAGTTTGAGGGTTTTGTTTGACAATTTCGTTGGACAAATGGATCTCCTAGTCCCTATACTTGTGACAATAAGTAAATCCAACTACAAGGTCATTGGACAATCTCCATCACGTTAGTATTTCACTTGACTCCAAATCAACAAGTCCTTATCATACAAACCTCATGAACTAGCTAACTGGTCCTAAAACTGTATACTTGCCTGCTTGTATGACCAGTTCAGAGTCTGAAGATCAATTAGGATCCACATTGGGTCAAACCAGAATCATTCTTTGCTTTACAAGGAAGGATAAGAGTCATTTCTGCCTCCCTTTCATGCACCAAAAAAGGTTCTCCAACAGGGACACTTGCCTTACAGCCCCCTAACTTATCAGGTGTACCATCCAACCGAATTTTAATGGGTCCCAAGTAGAGATCTCCTGCATGATTGAACTAACCATGTTGGTCTTAGTGGCCTCCCCATCACTTTCCTACGTAAAGTTGCATGGCTTAGCTGTGAGAGCTAATACATTAGGTAAGTACTTCAGCACGTAATAGATATCATTCTAGTGCATGCATCTAAAGTTTCCTATTGCTGCATGAAAAATGAGAAACAACCTGCTCTTACATGCCTATTACGTGCACAGAAGTAAAAGAGTCGCATAATCCGATGTCATCACATCCTTGAACATGTAATGGGCACGCTCTGTACACCAAATATGTACTCCAAATCATACTCTTCACACAGCTTCCCCATAAGAGAGGGCCAACTAGAAAACTAAAGGCTGCAATGCATAGGCATGATACATAAGAGCACGTTGTTTAACATTACTGATCTTGCTTCATGACCTATAGAAATGATTGAAATGAAAGTTTCTTCTTTTGACTTGGTATTCGGTTGACTAGTCTCTCACCATAAAAGAGAAGGAACTGAAGTGGACTAGACGTTACTCACAAAGCACACGCATGAAAGTCACTAATTAAGACTTGATTTAGCTGTTCCTAGTCCGTATGATGGAAGTAGTTGTCCAAGCTCCAAAGCTTTGCAATATCTTTTCTGATTAGAACAGGATCAGTATTTCCTTTCCGTTGCTTGTTGGCTACAGGGGATTCTCTTTCAGTTCCTTCACGCGTGTTCCAAACAAATGTGTGTTCACCGACACTTGTAATCTAGCTAGATATTTGGAGCTTCAGACTTTCATTGCATTATGCTAGAAGTTTGATGATTAGAGAAGATGTGCTTGTCAAGATGTACTAGATTGCATGTGTTAGATAACCGTTGTTCCTCGAGTTGTTAGGGAACAAATTATCAATATATTTACTTCGTATTCTAACACTCCCCTTCACGCACAAGCATCCAGTACACTTTGCACATGAACATACATAGGGTGCATACTTTTGCATCTGCATGAGACCTACAAACTGGGCTCTGTTACCATTTTAGACGTTCATTGTTCCCAAAAGCTCAAGCTGCTAAGAAGCAGATTATTGGAATATTTTTTTCACTGTTCCAAAAGATTGGTGGAACTGGTTGTTAAGTGCAATGACTCTTTAACAGTAATTTCAGCTGCTAATTAGCCTGCAAGCATTGCTTTCTGAGCTAGGGACAAAGGTTGATTTAGAGATCTATCTCATAGGCAGACATTTAATGGCTGCCATTTCCTCTCTTGACTTACAATCAACAAAGAAGAAAATGACGGATGAGCTACTCCACTATCAACTTCCACATAAGGATTAACAGAGTCAAATCTCCCACTACATGCAACTCCTATCTATAGATATCACAAGCATCTACATGCATTTAATTCAAGATAATTGAGAAGACCTCATCCTAACGCAACCTAGAATGGTATTCTGCATTATTGGGGTTCACTCTTTTGGCTAATACAGATCTTTTGCCATTTGAGGTGCCGACTGATAAGCATTGATGAATGAATAGGCTTGTGATGCTCTCAGCCTTCCTCTACTATGTAGATCTGCAAGCCATTTGGACCCCACGTCCACACACCCAGAAGTGGCACTGCCAAATTTCCCACAAATGTCATTCAAAAGGCATCATCATTTGATGGGCAAATGTCACATGATGCATGCCCAACTGGTACACGTGTTGAATCACCATTCCCAGCAAATGGTTACCATTGAAATGGAACATTTCATATGTGTAAATATCCTGTGACTCCTGTGCCCAATTCCTTTCACATCCCCGGATCACCAATTCTATCAATTTGTGCTACCAGGTGTAGAAAGATTGATGGTGCCGAGTGTAGGTCAGATGCGTCCAATGTCTGCTAATTATTTGTGAATATGGTCCTAGGGGCCAGGTTAAGTAACTTTCTGTTTCTAGTTAATCTCCAACATTCCTTCTCCTAGAGGCTGAGGTACCTTTTCTTTTGTTATGGGAAATATTCTCCCACAACAATATCTCACATTATATAGTCCTCTTCCCTTTAACAATATGCACTGGCAAAGGAAAGGATGAAAAGGACATTAATGATAAGAATTTGACAAGTTGTTCTAGATGTATAATGTTGTTATTTGGCTGATTACAAACTAAAACGAAAACAATATTTAATTAGCGATTTCGTACAAGGAAGCCAAGCTCTAATGTTAATGGAAAACCAAAACACCAATGCGGTGTAACCATTAAAGAAGAATCCACCAAGATAAAGGACTCTTGGCCTAAGTCTTTGCCAAACACTTCATTGTTTTGAAGGAAGCTGTTTAAATAAAGAAAGACCATTTCTTCATATGGCTTTTCTTTGTTTGAAAGGATTACTATTAGTTTCATTCTTTTCATTCATATCAATCTATGAGATTGTTTACTAATAGCTTAAACCATTAGAATGGATTAAGGATTATTTATTTCATTCACATTATGTACATGTGGAAACTAGAAGTTGGAACCTCTACTTCAATATTTTCTAATCTAACGGTTGTTTTCCAAAAGCTTAGGCTGTTAAGACATAAATGATCTGTATATTTCCTTCAGCACAACCTAATCAGTTAATTATTGAGCTAAAACACTTCCTCTAGCAAACATATATGGCTGTAGCTATAGAGAAGAAAATGGAAGAAAAGGTATATGAATGTGGACGCACTCGCATTCGTGTGCCCCGAGCACATCACATACAACAAGGGCTGTGTATTGCACTGTGCACCGGAGCACAAATGCCTCTGTATCTAACTTTTTCGCACATAGACAAAAGGGAAATCTATCTACCTTTTTGGGCTAAGTGAGTAGTATATATAGGATATCCTCGTGACTGATAACTAAACTAGGAGCAAAGAGGCCCATTCTTCAAGGTAATACTTTTCAACATCCCAAAATTTCTCGGTTACACCCATTTTCATAAGAAGGGTTAGAAAAAAAATCATATTTTCTAGTATGGTCAGAAACACCCCAATGTTATATTTTGACGGTAGATGTTCACCGACAAAAATTTCACTATTTATTGTGGTATTCCACCGATAGAAATGACGGTCAATATCAACCATTTGATTGAGTTCAATTTGGCGGTAGAGATCCACCGTCATATTCTCAAAGGTTGGGTTGTACCGTCAGAAACCTCAATATTTGATAGTGGAGACCCACCTACAATGTGGTGTTACTTAGCAACTCTAAAAAAATTTTGGGTTCCACTTAGAACGTGATGTTATTAAGAAAAAACTGGAGTGCTGAAAAGTATCACCGTTCTTCAAACTTTGCGTTAACCTACTAGCTGATGTGGGCCTATGCATTCCACCATGTAGGCATGTGGGGTATGATAGGGACAAACAAATTTCCAACCAATAACCAATGGCCTAACAAAGCAGGACTGGAAATGTTCCAGTTTGTCAACAAGCCTATTACTCTAAGGAAAGCTGCCTAGATTTGAAAAGCCAACAAGCTGTGACTTGTGGACAACCTTGTTATGGCATTGTGCTGTCTTTTATTTCTAAAAAGGTAACTGAAGTTGCAAAAGATATTTTTATTTATTAGGTGAATGAGCAAGCATGTGATTTGTTTATGTAGAAACAAAAGGGTCATTGGCTCCTTGGTGACACAAATGACCACTGCCATGCAAAAGAAACAGATCGTACATGTATAGACTTTTGACATAAAAGATGTAAAGGATACAAGAAGTGGCTTCAATCTTCAGACTCGCAAAGGAAAGAAGATAAAAAAAGGTTATGCAGCTCTTTTGGGAAGAAGTTAGGCAGGCGAACAGTGAGAGAGAGGGAGAATCACATGTAGTATCTTTTGTAAACTATTCATATGTACTCCACTATGATTGAGCTCTATTATAGGTATTTTCTTATTCATGAGCTCTAATATAGGTTTTTGCTTATAAAACCATATAAAGCAGCATGTGATAATTGAAAGTGAAAATATTAAATTTAAAACAGACACATCCTGATGCATCATGTTGATCCTGCTAGTTAAGGATCAACCCAACCAACAGGGTGTTGGTGTGATCTGTTGGTCAGGTGGTTATATCCCGACTTATCCGATGCATAGATAGGTAGGCCTTATATGTGCCCGAGGGGATTGGTCCCAAGATACACTGCTCTAAGAGGCCAGTTGCCCTCCTCATTCTAGTTGGGTCTTAAGGACTCAAACACCCATCATTATTAGATAAAAAGGTTAGATCAATGCCAATGCTTGAGTTGACATAATAAAAACTTACAAATAATTGTGCTGGTAAGTTTAGTGATGTCTAAAAAAATTATAGTCACTTTATGGTCATTTGCTAGTGATTACCAAAATTAGCGATTTTCTTCTGTCACTGAAATTCCGTTTTATTGCCTACTTCCTTGTGCAGAAGAGTTTTACGCTACTGCAATTCCTTTTTCTTATTTTGTAACTACGTAGTTAGAAAGTATGAATACATAAATGATGTATATTTTAGATGGTGCCTTGTAACTTTGGGACCATTAATATCTTTTTCTTCTTCAAATGCGGTGTTAAAAAAATCTTCCGCTAATTTCATACAATGTCTTGTCTCCCATTTGCATGCTACCAATGATATGAAACCCAAGAGTTGTGTCTTTGTTGAGACCTTTCTTTTTTTCAAGGGAACAACTTTCTTTTCTTGACATTTGATTTCGATTGAATATTGCCACTTACTATTTATGAGTTGATACCATTAAGAGTTCACTTACTACTTGCAAGGCACCTAGGATACAGCTAGGGTTGCAAACAATTGGACAACCTTTTTCTATTTTATGCTATATCATGTATTTGTTTGTTTATGAATGTGTAGGCACTTTAATGGACATTGCCAGGATATGGACACAAACAAACAAACCAAATAATGAAAAAGGGAGGCAACTCCTTAGTGACATTGACAAAGGGAGGGAGGCAACCTAAAAGAAAGGGGAGGAGAACCAAGGGACTGCTAGCTAGCCGGTGGGATGGCCTGGGCCACGGCTCATGAAGTGGAGGTCCGGAATCTGAACCTCACTCAATTTGTTGCCTGCAAGTATTATGTACCAAATGTTCTAGTATGTTGTGCATTGTGCATGCTCTATGAGATAGGTGGCAGGATACAATGCTCTAAGAGGCTGGTTGCCCTGTCCCTCCTAGTCGAGGACAACCAAGGTAACAATAAAAACCAATCAGCAAAGGGAGTAGTATATCCTAAAGAACTTGGACAAAGACAAGAATTTGTCCAAGACCATACCTGTGGGAGGGCATTTGTTTGAACTCGATCTTGGACATTTTGCTAATAGAACGAGTTAATGATGTGTGGGAGGACCCACCTATACAGGAATGCCACTAAATTTGAATCAGTGATTATAAAAGAAATAGATAGAAGAATTATGCTGATAGGCTTGTATAACACAATGCTTGCAGGAGATAATGGATGCAAATGGCCCCCCCCTTACGGTGAGACTAGGGACAACAAGACATGAAAAGAGTGGAATATACCAATATGGGAAACATTACAAGAGCTGTAATATTTTCTTATTTCAATCGTGTTTCACTGTGTCCTACCCACGCTCAACATCAATTAATTTAGTCTACATGGCATTATGATTATGGTCGAAAAATCGGGTCCCACTGCAACGTGGCAATTGCCAATGAGCCACTTACATGGCCTCAAGTATGGGTCCCATTTAGCACAATCCCATTTGTCCACTACCTACAAGATGGAGCCAACTGTATGCTTAATTAGAAGGCTACATTGTTGGTCAAGGATTAGTTCATGCTGGCCTAATTGCCTTCTCCTTTGCACTTATGGTCTCTTTCTAAAAAGCATAGTTACTAAGTTATTATTAGTGGATTAGTATTCTAATCTTTCATATTAGACACAATCACTGGTTTCCTGTCTAGACCATAGATCACCAAAATCCTCATTCAATCCCCAGTCAAAAATTTCAGAGCTAGCCCAAGAATAGACTGGTCCCCAACAAATACAACAACAATACCCTGCACAAGTCAGTTCTTCAGAGAAATTACTATCAGCAGTACACTACATGAGACAAGATTTTTCAAATTTTAATCATGTTCATCTTAGACAAGGAGATACTAATTGGTTGTTAAGCCTCCAAGCAAGGTTCTCTTTCATAAATGTGAAAGGTCTCAGCATATTCTAGAAAGATGAAATCAAAGCAGCCATTGGTGGCAATCAATGGGTCTCGCCTCTTTCCCATATGGGTCCCCATCATCTGACCACAATCAACAAAAATACCATTTTGGTGCAAATCATGGATTAATAAGCCCAACTGCCGTGAATCAGAGAGGAGGAAGGAGGGTCTTGGCCTACAATCAATGTGTGTCTCAGAAGGCTAGTGGTGTTCCTGTCATCAAAAGTTGTCATATTGTTGGCCAGTTCTCTCCTTCATCAGAGTCCTTCCAGAGGCCTAGACCCCGGCCCCTACCGGACGTCGACCTCCCGGACGGTCAGGTGCACCCACACCCTGCACAAGGATCATCACGTGGGACTTAGCCCCATGTCTCCTCTACATGCAGATGGACCCCATCTATCAATGCACAAACCCATTACCCTTGATCAGAACATGCAGATGAACCTAATTCATTATCTAAGTCCTTTCTCTTCCATATCACTACCATGTCTGCAACAATCCAGGCTTTTTAAGAACTGGATAAGTAGAGCAGCCTGTTGAACTACTTTTTTTGTAATTTTTAGTTAATTCATTTATGTACTGTATTTTTTGTAGTATCAACAAAAATCTATGTATTGTACTTTTTACATGCTAATGAGCTGTTACGCTTGAACTGACACATGCCCACATGAACAAACAGCACAAAAAAGTCAGAATTGAAAGCAAAATTTTTAAAATGCTCACTCTTCCTCCACTGACCCAAGTTGGCAGTCTACATACGGATTCTCCCTAACCCAAAAAATTGAGTTGACTAAGCCACCCAAAGCTTTCCTCTTTAAATACTCTCCTTCCCCCCCTCATTCAATTGCTCTTCCACACACAACCCTCCCCTCTCCTCACAAAAGAAACAAAAATAAAAAACTCTGTCTCTCCATCCTCTCTCTTCATTTGCTCTCAAACTCCCTCCTCTTTTTCTCCTGCATGTCCTTAGCCAAAGAAATGGAGACACCACCTATGTATTGTATTGGACAGAACAATATCAAGCTCATAAGGTTTCTCATTGCCTTATTACTTAGTAGCATCACTGCCAAGATCAATCTTGGGTCCAATCTTCCAATACTTCCATTAACACCTCTAAATCCAACTGAGCACACCTTATTGGAAGGCCTAGCTCTTGATGGGCATTTGAGCTACCATGACCTCGATCATGCAGCTAAGGACTTTGGTGACCTCTACCATTCCCTCCCTCTTGCTGTTCTGCACCCAAAAACTGTTTCTGACATATCCAAGACTTTGAAGCTTGTGTATGAAGCTGGTCAGACTTCAAAGCTCACTATTGCAGCCAAAGGTCATGCACACTCATTACAAGGCCAAGCACAAGCAGCTGAGGGGCTTGTCATCAACATGGAGTCTTTGAAAGAGCACAAGATGCTTGTTGAGCATGGAGAAGTCCCATTTGTGGATGTATCAGGCGGTGAACTTTGGATCAATGTTTTGCATGAAACCCTGAAGCATGGGCTTGCACCCAAGTCCTGGACAGATTATCTCCACCTTACGATTGGTGGAACTCTTTCAAACGCGGGGATCAGCGGCCAAGCGTTCAAGCATGGGCCTCAGATCAGCAATGTTCACCAACTTGAGGTTGTGACTGGTATGTGACCACATTACACAGTCTTGTCCCCTCCTAATTTCAAGGGTATTCTGCGTAAAAGCTTGCCACTATTCTCCTTTGCATGGATTTTTGTACCGTCATTTTGATTCTGAAAAGAGGCCAATGTAGTATAGAATCCAAAATCCATGTTGTCAGCCTCAGATAGCTAGGATAAGGCGTACCATGACATGGATGAATAATTTCGAAAAAAAAAAGATCAATTAGCTAACAATAACACTGTGTAACTACATTTGTGCAGGCAAAGGAGAGGTATGGAACTGTTCGGCGGACCATAATGCAGATCTCTTCCATGCTGTCCTTGGAGGATTGGGTCAGTTTGGGATCATAACAAGAGCTAGAATTGCACTTGAACCAGCACCTAAAATGGTAAATAAAAAAACTATTCGACCACAATAAATAGAATACAACAATATAAACTGTTATTGACATTTCTTTTTCTTGATATAAGTTATTGACATTTCATCTGTGTATTGGAATTATTATTGGCAGGTAAGATGGATTAGAGTCCTCTACTCTGATTTTTCTAGCTTTTCCAAAGATCAGGAAATGCTGATAGCAGCCGACAAGACTTTCGACTACAGTGAAGGCTTTGTGATTATGAACAGGACTGGTCTTCTAAATAATTGGAGATCTTCTTTCAACCCACAAGATCCAGTCCAAGCTAGTCAATTTAGTTCAGGCGGAAGAACTCTTTTTTGCCTAGAAGTGGCCAAATACTTCAACCCAGATGGAGGAGAGCTACTGAACCAGGTTGGACCCACTTCTTTTTTTCCTTTCATATGAGCCTTTAAAAACATATGCACCACATGCTTTTGAAAGTAGCAAGTATCTAACTTGTAATCTGCACCTCTTCTTTGATTGCAGGAAGTGACCGGCCTTTTGGCCAAGCTAAGCTACATTCCTTCCACTTTGTTTGTATCAGAGGTACCATATCTTGAGTTCCTTGACAGAGTTCACATTTCAGGATTGAAACTTAGATCACGGGGGTTATGGGAAGTTCCCCATCCATGGCTCAATCTTCTCATACCTAGAAGCAAGATCCATGAATTTGCAGAAAATGTCTTTGGCAGTATTTTCAAAGACAACAATAATGGACCTATTCTGATGTACCCTCTTAACAAATCAAGGTGAGTTTCTGAAATATCAATTCACTCAACATCACTATTAGCATACTTTTCTACAAGTCCAAACTCATGACCTAAAAATATGCTGTAGGTGGCATGACGAAACCTCGGCCGTTACTCCCAAAGAAGAAATCTTCTACTTGGTGGCTTTTCTTTCTTCTGCAATACCTTCTGCATCAGGTTCCAATAGCTTGGAACACATTTTAGCTCAAAACAGAAAGGTATTAGAGTTCTGTGAGCAAAACCGCATAGGAATGAAACAGTATCTGCCACATTACACCACAGAGGAAAATTGGAGAGCTCACTTTGGTGACCGTTGGGGAAATATGGTCCGCAGAAAATCCGCATATGATCCATTGGCCATTCTTGCTCCTGGGCAAAGAATTTTCAAAAGAAGAAATCCCTCAAGGGGGCCAGACCTGATGTTATATTCATAACAGTTAATTACATTATTGGAATTATTTAACTAGTAGCAACAAAAGGCAGAATACAACTTGAGGGGTTTTAGACCATAGCCATCAAAGTGATGTACTTTCTACTGCAGACTAACAGTTTGATCGGCTAGTTAGCCATCACTGCACTTGTACATTACGAAATTCAAGAATGATTAAGCTAATACCATCAAATACTTGTTGACTTATCAAATACTTGTGCAAGACTCGGCTATATAAGAAAGTAAGGTGTGAAAATGTCATCTTTGCACTTTTTGTCATGCCTTCAATAGTGCAGGACGTGACCTTCATGTTTATATGGAACTTTTATAAACCATAACACAAACGTAAATATAAAAGCAAAGCAAGCTAAGAGAGAAATAAAGGACCGCTTGACATGCCGTAATACGCTTCTAACATGTAGCATCAAAAGTATACAAACAATCCGCTTATATAACAGAACAAACAAATGGAACATTCAGGTATACAGAAATTTGAGAACTGCAGGAATAAGAGGAGTTTAGAATGGCATACCATATACTTACAGCATAACAGAACTATCATATTGTTACAGTACTCAAACTGCTTCTGAATACAAATGCTACTTATGATTCTCAAAACTTTACTGTAAACCGTACAAGCATCTCTACTACATAACTACATATTCATTCGTTCACGTAGATTCTGCGTAGCCCAGACCAGGTCTGGATATTGCCTTTTGAGGTTCTTCAAAATCTCGGGCATCCCGAAGTGTACACTCGAAATCAGTACAATCCATTGCAACAGGAAGAAAGCTGCTTATACCGTCTGTGGCCCCAAAACCACCAGCTCTTATAACATCGTCAGTAGTTATATTGGCCTCCATGTTCACTTCTCCTTTTGTTTCCTCATCCTTGGGGATACTTGACACGCCAGCATGCTCTTCTGATAGCTTTACAGTCGAATCTCGGGTATCAACATCTTTTCTGTCAACTTCGGATGGATTAGATTCATGTAATTTACCCTGCATGCTGCTTGGTTCACCATCTGAAAGAATCAATAATTCACTATCAGAACAACAGATATACTTAAACTAAAACAGCTCAAGCTAAGACGATGCAGGAAACACCCATGAATTCAAAGAACAAAAATAGATTAGAAGATGAGACGTTCTTCAGATATGTTCTTCAACATGTAACAAAGTTAAACCTCAGCAACATGGCATGTAGAAGTGAACAGGTTGAGAAATATCAGCCTAATTCATGTCTCATCACATAAAATAAAAAGTGCACAAGGATATTTTGTTCACTAGAAAATCTACAATAACGAACTACTCTAAACTTATTAGCGATGGAAACATTTACAATGCTGCCTTTTTCCTAGGTAAGACGCACACAACCTCACACACTATACGCCAATGGGATTCGAACCTAGGATCTCTCTCTCATAACCGGTAGAGTCCAACCAGCACAACTAAGATTAGATTGCCAAACGTTTTCCATGGCACTTATTTGTCTTAAATGATGTTCCACCCTTGTCTTACAAATCATCAAAATTGGTGAGGCCAATCATGTCTTCGGTTGACTAAAACAGAATCAGAATACGAAAATGACATCTGGTGTAAGATGACGAAACGTGAACATTTATTATTTTCTGCACATTTATTTACAAAATGTTACATCAACATCGCATACAAATTGACTGATTAGATTTAAAAGGCGCAGTAGCATCAGTTTAAGAAAGCTGAATGAAACACGAACAATTATTGTTTTCTTCATTTATTCATGAAAGCTTAGATCAAAATGGCATACAAATTGGCTGATTAGACTTAAAAGGCCCAGTAGCATCAAATTGATACAGCTGGTCCCATCTTAACTCCTTCAAAATCTGAATTAGGAGCGACCTTCATATACCATAAAATCACATCTCAAATTAGCCTGTTCAGATACAACTCAAAGGTCACTTACCGAGTCCCCCCTTTGTAGTAAGAACTACTAAATGTCAGATGGTCATTAAGTTTTTGTTGTTAGGTGCATCCCATGACTTAACAAAATGGGTTAAGTTTTTTTGGTAGGTGGACTTTCTAACAAGAAAAACTTTCTAGTATTAGTGTGATTATAATTTTTTACGAAAGTTAGTGTGATTAATATTAATAACCCTTCCCTAACAACTAACGCTTTTAAGGGGCAGTTTGGATACAAAATCTAACCGAGTTTGGAGGTTCTGAGTGGATTCTTGCAAAATTTGGTTTGGCAATCAAATTTTGTATGAATAAAAAATTATGCTAAAATTAGGATGCTGCCAAATTTTTTAGACTGGACCTATTTTTTACTAGGATCTTGCCAGAATTCGTAAAAAATCTTCACCAAATGAAATTCATATTTTTAAAGATTTCAAGAATTCATTTTGCAATAAGATTCTGTATCCAACAGGCCCCAAGGGAAGTGGATAACCAACATAATATCGGAGACCAGGTTATGGGTTCAAGTCTGGGGAAAGCAAAGTTCCCTATTCAGTTTGTGGGTACACGTGTAACACAGTGGTGCTTGCATATAGGGCAGTGTTATACTAATACTAATAGCTAGTCCTACCAGCTTAGGCTTTTAGGAAAAGTGGTTAGTGGTGGGCAAACAAGTTAAAGTATCGTCCATGGTAATTCAGATGCCAATGTAGTCGAAAGTACAGAACAGGGAGGCATAAGAGTCAGCCATACCAACCCAGTACTCAATAGGCTCGATAAGGTTCAAACATTTGAAATCATGATAATTCCACTGAATTTTCTACATTGAAAATGTAAAATATGAAAGTAAGATAGAATTTGCAAAGTTTTAAAAATAAGAGTTAAAACTACAAGGCCACCCACTTTTGATGGCCTTTCTATTTTTTGCTCGGATGGCTAAATAAACAGCAAATTTTAACGTAAGTATAGTATTTGACCTACATGAAGATGATTTATTTACAAGGAGAGGCTGTCATGTGGCGACCGTTCCCATCAGCATATTTTAAGACATTAACTATGCAATTGAAAATTTTCATTCATTTACAAATTAATGGAAGCTCCAAGAATAAGCTGTAATCACCATTGATGGGTTTGAACTTAGGTAATCTACATGTCTTTGAACTCATGACTTTAGACTCAATCTCTCATTAGTTTATGGCTGATTTGAGGTCTTTGCTATTTAAGAGATTATTTCATGAATGCCAACTAAATGATATGAGTTGAATGGACATAGCTTAAATGAGTTGGACTCTCATTCTAAAAGGGGCAGTGTGCTTGTACTCACTTGGGCTGGATTTCTTTTTGTACTTTCACGGGTTATGTTCTTCATCTTTGACGACTTCATCCATTGTATAAGCCTACAAAAAGAAATCCAGCCCAAGTGAGTACAAGTACACTGCCCCTTTTAGAATAAGAGTTCAACTCATTTAAGCTATGTCCATTCAACTCATATCATTTACTCATGAATTATTAATTTCTTAAATAGCAAAGACCTCAAATCAGCCATAAACTGCTGCGAAATTGAGTCTAAAATCATGAGTTCAAAGACATATAGATTACCTAAATTCGAACCCATCAACCATCTTGTAAGTGCATGCATGTCACAAATTTTCCAAAGATTAAAAAAAAACGAAACCTGGAATACACAATGGGTAGATACTTCAGGAACTCTGAGCTTGTATTTGGAGGAACTTCCCCTTAATAAGTATCTAGATATGATTTAAAGAATTATGACAATATATGTCGGACATAAATTTTTGCTCATTATACCTGTCACACCATCAATGTCCATGAAGAAACTGGTACAAAATTGGGCTGCGAAAAATTTCTACTCCTGAAACACATTCTACTGCACAGATCCAAAAAACTGATTGGAACACTAAATTAGCGAAGAGAACATCAAAGATAAGAAAGGTATTATTAGAAATATCTAAATTGAACTGTATTAACGAAATCTGATTACATTTGAGGAGGATTGATCCTCATATAGAGTTCAGACCTCTGCAAGGCCTAAAATTGGAAATTATTTGATAAACAAATAAACCAAACTTGACTAAACTATCCTCTATAATATAATGAACTAACAATAACGACAACAAAATTACGAGCAAATATATCTCACACCCTCCCTCAGTGTCAGTGAGTTTTGCATGAAAGAGGACAACAGCATCGGACGGCAGAAACTCAGCTGTGGAGCCAGATAAAACTGGTAGTGGCGGATGATTTGAGAAGCTAGAACAAACGGACAGGATCACAGGATCCCTGCTGAAAAAACATTCAGATTCAGATTCATGCAGATTCAACGGATCAACGGATGGCGTAGTATAGATTCAGAGCGGCAGCATTCAGGGAGGCAACGGAGTTCAGAGTCAGCTGCAATGGTGGTGGACGAACCAAAAGAATTCAGAGTGGTAGTGGTGGGCAAACCAGTGCATAGACTAGCACAGAAGTGGTAAAACTGATGGTGGGTGGCGACAGCTGATCACGGTGGCAGACAATAAAACAGAGAAGCAGAGGCAGAGTGAACCAACACCCAGCAAAACAAATGGAAGCAACCAGAAACGCTGGCTTAACAGGAGTCAACAGGATGTACAGGGATCCAGCTCCATGGTTCGGGGGCTGGTGTGGAAGAAGGCATGCAAAATCCCCATCAGCTTCTACCTTCTGAAGCTCTTATTCCCTCTTCTTCTTATTTGCTTATGATATTAAGCTGTAATCAATCTGAAAGTCTTCGTTGTTTCGGTTTGACCAATGTTAAATTCCCTAAGAACTCGTACTTCCACGATCTTGTGTTCGACTATAGCTAATTAGACATTTGGGCTTCAGCCCAGGTTGAAAATAACATCAAGTTATTTGCAACCACACAACTTCTCCTGTGCCTTTGCCTCTACCAATTTGTCTGAAAATTTCCCATTTTCCAGAATTTTTTTACTTTCATTTGAATTAGATTTTTATATGGAAACAAAAAGGGGAATGTTTTGATTAAACAAGAGGGCCATCACCACACGCTTGATCCTAATTTCCTACCTCTGCTTAGGCCATAACCCACCTCCGTTACCCTAATTGCAAACCACTATCTCCTAATATAAAGAGCAAGGGCTAATGGTGGTGGTCCTTGGCTAGAGCAAGGGTGGTTCCCGACAAGCGCAGGTAGTAGATTTTGTTGCTAGCAAGAGGTGCCATAAACCAAAGACTTAGGGCGGGTTCTACGTATATTTGAGAGGCTCAATATTTACAATTTGAATTTTAAAATATCTCTATTTTGTTAAACTCGTATTTTATACTCCTTTTTCCACGTTCTATGTACCGTTTAAAAGCTAAGAAACTCTAGTATTTAATAATACTATTTTCAGTTATAATTACATGGGTGCTTTAATTAGACCATATTAAATGCATCAATGTAATGGCTGATCAATTATCTACAATAGCATCGACATGCTTTTTTTATCTGAGATTGATCTCTATAGCACATGCTATTCACTTTGGTATTGAGGTACCTAATTCACTGTCATGTATTACCATGTGTAGGACAATGGTTGTACCATGCTGGGGCGTGTAGTAACACACACGAGAACTACGTGGATCTGATTCATTTGACCTTCAAGTGATACATAGCTGGCAGCCACATCATAAATCTGGATGTATCTTAAGATATTTAAGGATCTACAATAGATTAAGTAGAGAAGGCTGGATGAAAGAGGAGAACAATGAGATGAAGAGTAGAAGGAAAAGATAAAAGAAAAACTAAAATCTATTTCTCAGAAGTACTGTTCACGTACTGTAGGCTAAAACCCTATTTATAGTATCAGGAATGTAGTATTACAATTACTTAATTCTACTATGGATAGGAAAGTAATCAAACTAGGAAAATAATAACTAATCCTACTCCAACTATGATTAACTAAATTAGAAATGTATTTTAATCCTACTCCAACTAGGATTAACTAAATTAAAAAAGTATTCTAATTAGGGATCATAACATCCCACCACGCTCCGCTTACGCCTTGCCCTCAAGGCAACCAATAAGGAAACTAAGCATAAAAGTCATCTTCAATCACCCAAGTAGCATCCTCTGGCGGCTAATGCAACCATGAAACTTAATCTCTTAGACCACACGATCTTTACGCCAGATGCGTCGTCTCTGTAGTATAGCATGAGGTACAGGCCGTGACTGTTCTGGTGGTAATGGCAGTAGCATCGCAAGAGTGACAGCGGATGGGTCACCAACATATTTCCAGAGTCGAAAAATGTGGAAGACAGAATGAATTTACAATGCGTTTGGCAACGTGGATTTAGACCCTGCGATTTTAAGAATCACATGATTTGTTTAAATCCTGCGTTTGGTAACTCCTTTTTGGGTGAGATTTGATTCTTCCCCAAAATCTCACCTCAGAATGACGTGATTCTTATTATAACATGAAAGAGGGTCGCCCAAAATGACAAGCCCAACCCAGTCATTTGCTAAATCACACGAGATTCTTTCAAGGACGTGATTCTAAGAATCACACCTCTAAATCCAAATCAAGGTTGCCAAACGCACCCTTAGGACCCCGAAAGCAATTGCAATTGATAAGCAACATCCCAAATCCGCTCAATAATAGGATATGGCCTGTGGAAGCGATGGGAAAGCTTCGCGTTTCCTGGCTGATAGATGGACAACTGGCGGTACGCTAGAGGCGAAGATAGACCAAGTTGCCAATATGAAATTCCCGATCTCGATGGCTACGATCATAAACTTGCTTCATACGATTTTGGGCAGCCACTAGATGTTGGCGAAACTGGTAGAGAACCACATCTTGAGTTTGCAAAGCATTGTCCACTTTGCTAATTGGAGACTGCAATGGAACATAACTCATGATGGTGGGAGGAGGCCAACCATACACAACCTGAAATGGTGTAAAACCAGCTGCAGTGTGATAAGCAGAGTTATAGGACCACTGTGCCCAATGCAAAAATGATAGCCATGTCTTAGGTTGGTTCCTTGCAAAAAAATATTGCTCCAAACATCTATTGACCACCTCGGTCTGACCATCAGCTTGTGGATGATATGCAGTGCTCATACGAAAGCTAGTGTTTTGCAGTTTGAAAAACTCTTGCCAAAACTTCAATAAGAAAACCTTATCCCGATCACAAACAATGGTGCATGGCATCCCATGGAGGCGAGCAATGTCGCGCACAAAAACTTCTGCAACTGACCGGGCTGTATAGGGATGAACAAGAGTAGAAAAGTGGGCATATTTAGAAAGTCTATCGACAACCACAAGTACAATGGACTTTCCTTGCACCAATGGTAATGCCTCAATAAAATCTATAGAAATGTCCTCCCAAATATGCTCAAGAATAGGGAGTGGCTGAAGTAAGCCCAAGGGTGTAGTAATATCCGGCTTCGCACGCTGACACACATCACACTGAGCAACAAAGAGCTGCACATCACGCTTAATACCACGCCAAACGAAGTTTTGCAACACCCTCTTATAAGTGCGGAAAATACCCTCATGACCAGCCATAGGTGTGCAATGAAAATGATGAAGGATATCATGTCGCAACTGGTCATCCTTGGGTATCCACAAGCATCCGTGGTATAATAGAAAATCATCCTGCAAAACATAACCCGGTAAGCATAATGGATCTACTTGAAGGCAGGCAATAAGAGCAAAAGCATTTGGATCCTTGTTGTAGGCGATACGAAGATCATCAAGGAAAAAAAAATTGGGGCACTCAATAGGGAAGAGCTTTCAAACTGTCTAGATAAAGCATCAGCTGCTCAGTTGTCAGTGCCCTTCTTATAGATAATCTCATAATCATACCCTAGCAGCTTCGTGATCCATTGTTGTTGTGCCGGAGTAAAAATACGCTAATTCATCATATATTTAAGAGGATTATCATCAGTCCGAATGATAAAGTGTTGGCCAAGTAATAGGGACGCCATTTTGTAACTGAATGCACAATGGCTAGCATCTCGCGCTCGTAAAGCCTTACTGAAGAAGGCAATGGGGCAGTCATCCTGCATAAGCACGACACCCAATCCGACATCCGAAGCATCACTCACAACCACAAAGGTCTTGGTAAAATCCGGAAGTGCCAAAACTGGGGCTGATGACATTGCCTCCTTGAGCCTACTAAATGTGCGTTGAGCCTCATCCGACCAAGCAAAAGCCCCCTTCTTCAAGATGGGGGTAAGTGGGGAAGCTAGAATGCCATAGCCAAGAATGAATCTCCTATAGTAGCCAGTCAAACCTAGAAAACCACGAAGTGCTTTAGCATTTTTTGGCGTCGGCCAATCGCTCATGGCAACAATCTTGGAAGGATCGGTTGATACACCCGAGGCAAAAATAATATGGTCGAGATACTCAACCTGCTTGCAGCTAAAAGAACACTTGGAACGTTTGAGGTAAAGCTGATGTTGTTGTAAGAGAGAAAAAATAGACCTCAAATGCGTTAAGTGAGACTCCCAGGAAGGACTATAAATCAAGATGTCATCAAAGAAGACCAATACAAATTGCCGTAGAAAATCCCGAAAGACATCATTCATCAAATGTTGGAAGGTGGCAAAAGCATTGGTCAACCCAAAAGGCATAACAAGAAATTCATAATGCCCATCATGGGTTCTAAAGGCTGTCTTATGCACGTCATCAGGTTGCATCCGAATCTGGTGATAGCCGGAGCATAAATCCAACTTGGAGAAAAATATGTCACCCGCAAGCTCATCAAGCAGCTCTTCAATCACAGGAATAGGGAACTTGTCCTTCAGAGTAATAGTTTTGAGAGCCGGAGAGTCCACACAAAATTGCCATGTGCCATCCTTCTTTCGCACTAATAAAACAGGAGAAGAAAAAGACGACTGAGAAGGGCAGATAATACCTGCGTCAAGCATCTGACAGACAAGTCTC
The DNA here is from genome assembly GCA_039654745.1 of Houttuynia cordata. Taxonomy (NCBI): domain Eukaryota; kingdom Viridiplantae; phylum Streptophyta; class Magnoliopsida; order Piperales; family Saururaceae; genus Houttuynia; species Houttuynia cordata. The sequence continues at coordinate 59,611,965 of CM077504.1, read as the reverse complement.
TCAATCTCATTTTTCTAAATCTATGGGTAGCGGTATGGTCGAACATTAGCAGGGGCAGCAGCAGCGGAATCCGATGGTCTAGTGCTCATGGTTGAGGTAAGCCAGATGGTTCCTCAAAGAGATAGGAAGGCTCATCCAAAAGAGCAGACAAATCACTAGGAAGCTTAGGTTGGGAAATATCATCCAAGGGCCGTAGATGCATCAAGTATCCTTGGCAATTTGACTTGTCGAAAGTCTTTTCAGATTCAGCTGATTGCAACTTCCTAGGGGGCTGAGAAGAAAGTCGCACAAGCTGCCCCTTATAAGTAAACTGCATAGTCATGTCTTTGAAATCCTAAGCAACCACACCAAATTCCTGCAACCATTGGATGCCAAGCACTACCTCGCAAATATAGGTCTAGTGGAATGTATGGCCCTGTATAAGCATATCCACTTTAGGGCAGATACCCTTTGTAGGCACTTGCCATCTCCAATAATCACATCAAATGTAGCGAAATTCCGAATAGTACATCCCAAGCGACAAGCAAATCTGTCATTAATAAAGTTGTGGGTGCTACCACTATCAATCAATATCGACACTCGTTGCTTTTTAATAGAACCATAAACACGAAAAGTCCTAGGGTGATAAGTACCAGAAAAGGCATGCATAGAAATCTCCACACCATCACCCTTAGGCACAACTATATCATCATAATCAGCTTGGTCAGTAATCATCAGGCATATAATCCTCGAGGTACTCATTATCCCCCTCAAAAGCATGAAAAGACTTGCAGCAGTGTTCTCGAGTAAATTTCTCATTACAATAATAGCAAAGACCTCTAGACCGTCTATCCTCTAACTCAGCTGGAGATAAATGTGGAAGAGCAGCATGCGACGAGTTACCTGGAGGGGGTCCGCTGCGAATGGGCTGACCAGTAGAAGGTAGTAGTGGACGACGAGTAGGGGGTAGCCGAGAAAACTGAATAGGTGCACCCGAATGTCGAAGCTTTGCCTTAGTCATACACGCAAGCTGAATGGACTCACGCAAGGTCCAGGGGCGAGAATAACGAACCTCAAATTGGATAGGCTCACGAAGACCTAATAGAAAGACCCCTTAAGTGCACACTCGGGCCATTGAGGAACGCGATCGGCAAGGCGCTTAAATTCAGCTTGGTATTCCTGGATAGTTCCCCTCTGGATCACTCGAGGTATAAGAGAGTGAAAATTATCATACTCGGTAGGACCAAAACGAAGACATAACTCATACATGAATTCTTCGCAAGAGATACCCAGATGACGCCGTAAAAGCCACCTAACCCATCGCACTGGATAACCTCGAAAATGTAATGAAGCCATTCATACCTTTTTCTCATTAGGTGTATTCTGAAAATCAAAATATTGTTTAGCTTAAAAAATCCAGTCAATTGGGTTTTCAACATGATATTTTGGAAATTCCAAGCGTTAACGCTTGCTTGGAATCCAGAATCAGCACCCTGACGGTCATCATAATGGCTTTGGTCGGTTCGGCCTCTATCACCTCGACCACGTTGCCAATAGTGGCCACCTCGTTCTGGAGAGCGACCACCCCGGCAAGAGAAGTGACTAGCATCATGTCGATCTTGTTGTCGGCATTCTCGGTCAAAATCAGTATAGGCTGCATCAAGGTCAAGATGTCCCTACAAATCTTCATAACCCAATTCCTCTTGATGCTGTAATTGTTGGCGGCCAGGGAAGTCGGGTGGATAAAACTGAGTATGGTTTAGATTATTGCCCACAGTTGCAGCAGGATTAGCAAGTGATGCTGCAAACAGAGGATTAGTCATGAAGTATGGTTGTTGGTTGCGTAATGCACTAGCATGGTCTGAACCTGTTGAATCAGATTCATGGGCTCCTTGTTGTTGAACTCAATGTTGTAACGATGCAGGAACTACCTTCGACTGAGATGGTATTGGAAGTATGCTGCTCCTGTCCACAGAAGACGAGTAAATCGGTAGTGTAGTCATGTGACTAGGCGCATAAGTGCCAAATTGAACATGTGAAACACCCATGGTAGTCGGATTAGGGGCAGCTGATTGCAATGTGGCTGAAATTGAGGTGCCTAAAATAGGGGGGGGGGGGGGGGACAATGAGATGAAGAGTAGAAGGAAGAGATAAAAGGAAAACTGAAGTCTATTTCTCAGAAGTACTATTCACGTAATGTAGCAGTAGGGCTAAAGCCCTATTTATAGTATCAGGCATGTAGCCTTACAATTACTTAATTCTACTATGGATAGGAAAGTAATCAAACTAAGAAAATAATAAATAATCCTACTCCAACTAGGATTAACTAAATTAGGAAAATATTCTAATCCTACTCCAACTAGGATTAACTAAATTAGAATCATATTCTAATTAGGAATCATAACAGTATGATCCCTTCCATGCATTTGCATTCTTTTGTTTTCTACTCTAATGCTTACAGTGAATACATTTAATTAAATGCCGACAAAGTAATCATCTTAACCTTTGATCACTGAAGTTCGAGACCCGATCCTCTTGAGGTGGTAGATAAAGGTCATTTGAGTTATATGATATATTGCTGGAAATCCTAGGGAAAATCAGGTCGTGACAATGTCCTTGAGAGTCTTGTCAAGAGTTTCCACACTTCCTTCCATCAGTGTTAGATAGATTGATATTTCATGGAGATTTTTTTGTAGATGAACTAAAGAATAACCAAATTAAAATTGGATTAAAACTCATGGGTTTGAGTGTGGGCCATGGGATGGTCCCCACCCCCATTGGGTGAGAGGTGCTAACTAAAATTGGGTCGGGTTATACCTTCACATATATATTACACTTTATGCCACTACATTATTCGTATTCAAGTCTTAAATAAGAAAAATATTTTCCACTGCTTAAATAGGAAGAGTATTGGTATAAAATGTAGTTTCTTCCAACTTCACAAATTACCCATAACATGTATATTTGAGGGTATAACCTTGCCTAATCCTAGTTCCTGCCTCACCCATTTGCTGGAGACCACCCCCCCCCCCCCCCCCCCCCACACACCTCTAGTTATGTAATCCACTTTAAAATGGTTTTTCTTCAATTTTCTATAAAAATATCCTTAAATACCACAAAATTACGACAAAATCTCGGGTGTTATATCGTCCCCCCTTAAATAAATGGCATCCTTGCAATTCGACTAGGTCAATCTCGAATAAAATTAGCCATCCGAACAAGGAATACAACCCCTCTTCTTCTCCTTCGCTTCCCCACCCCCACCAAGAAGAAAACACTACCATTCCTTTAATTCATCAAGTCATTTACTTGTCCTCAAAAGACCTCTTTCGGCATACTAAATACGATGTAAATCCTAGGATCGCAGTATTAGTATCTAAAGCCTCTATTTTCCTAAATGGTTATTTCAATTATCATGGAGCATGCATGCAAGTTGAAATCCACTCAACACAATTTGCTAAGCAAGCCCAACTTTTGGATATCTTGAACACTAGTAGATTCCATGAAATTCTAAATAAATAGACTGAAATTTTAAAAAACATGTTAAGGTGGCTGAGGACCTCCCACTTCTTGCAAATGGTTGCTAAAATTGAACTGGCTATCAACAACATCCAATTTATCATCCTTCTCTGTGACAATTTTGCAACTAGGGAACAAGTCACCACAATCTGACTAACGATGTATGTGGGAACAAATGGACCTCTTGGAAGAGGCTTCCTTTGTTTGATCCTTCACAAGGTCAATGATAGGAAACACCATGAGATTCTCTTCCCTCCATTAGTTTTAGATGGATTGATATTTCATGGGAATTTTTTGGAGATGACCTAAAGAATAATTAAATTCAAATTGGATTAAAACTTAATGGGTTTGAGCGTGGGCCATGGGGTAGTCCCCACCCCTATTGAGTGAGAGGTGCCAACTAGGATTTGGTCTGCTTATACTTTCAAATATATATGTTTTTGGTAACTTGAAAAGTTTGAAGATATTACACTTTATGCCAGTACATTATTCGCATTCAAGTCTAGTAGAATAAGAAAAACCTTTTCCACTAGTTAAATAGGAAAAGCGTTGAGGTATAGAGTGTAGTTTCTTCCAACTGCCCAAATTACCCATTACATGCCTTGCCCAATCCTAGTTCCTATGTCATCCATTTTGGTAGGGAGCACCGCCACTGCCCACACTCGCACCTCTAGTTGTGTAATCCACTTTAAAATGATTTTTCTTCAATTTTCTCCAAAAAAAATCCCAAAAACATATCTTTAAATACCACAAAATTAAGAGGAAATCTCGGGTGTTATATCGTCCCCCCTTAAAATAAATGGCATCCTTGCAATTAGACTAGGTCAATCTCAAATAAGCTTAGTCATCCGAACATTGAATACAAACCCTCTTCTTCTCCCTCCCCTCCCCACCCCCACCAAAAAAAACACTACCATACTTTTATTCATCAAGTCATTTAACTTGTCCTCAAAAACCCTCCTTCGGCATACTAAATGAGATGTAAATGCTAGGATGACAGAATTAGTATATAAAGTTTTTATTTTCCTAAATGATTATTTCAGTTATCATGGAGCATACAAGCACGTTGAAATCCACTCAACACAATTTGCTAGGCAAGCCAAACTTTTGGATATATCGAACACTATTAAATTCCAAGAAATTCTAAATAAGTAGATTGAAATTTTAAAAAACATGTTAAAGGTGGTTGAGGCCCTCCCAATTCCTACAAATGGTTGCTAAAACTGAATCGACTATCAACAACATCCAATTTATCATCCTTCCACAATGACACAATGATAGTTTTGCAGCTAGGGAACAAGTCGCGACTATCTGACTAAGGATGTTAGTGAGAACAAATGGATCTCTTGGAAGAGGCTTCCTTTGTCTGATCCTCCACAAGGTAAATGATAGGAACCACAATGGGATTCTCTTCCCTCCATCAGCTTTAGATAGATTGATATTTCATGGGGATTTTTCGTAGATGAACTAAAGAATAATCAAATTCAAATTAGATTAAAACTTATGGGTTCGAGTGTGGGCCATGGGGTGGTCCCCACCCGTATTGGGTGAGAGGTGCCAATTAGGATTGGGCAAGGTTATACCTATATATATATATATAATTATCTATATATAATATATAGTATATATATACCCCTATTAGGTGAGAGGTGCCAATTAGGATTGGGTAAGGTTATACCTATATATATATAATTATCTATATATAATATATAGTATATATATATACTATATATTATATATAGATAATTATATATATATATATATGTTTTTGGTAACTTGGAAAGTTTAAAGATATTGCGCTTTGTGCCACTACATAAGAAAAACTTTTTCCACTGCTTATATCAGAAGAGCGTTGAGGTATTGAATGTAGTTTCCTCCAACAACTTCCAAAATTACCCACAACAATTGTATGTGAGGATATAACCTTGCCCAATCATGTTTCTGCCTCACCCATTTTGATGGAGACGACTGCCGTTGCCCACACTCGCATCTCTAGTTGTGTAATCCACTTTAAAATTATTTTTCTTAATTTAAAAAAATCCCAAAACAATATCTTTAAATACCACCAAATTAAGCCCTTCCCCCGCCCCTCGTTGACGATTTGCAAAGTAGCAAAAGCAGAATCACAATGATTCTGATTTATGTGGAAAAGTTAGGGTTTAGAAAGAGGAAGTTAGGGCTAACGGTATTTCTGTAATACATGTTGGTGATGAGGACCTTTCAGTCATTTTTCATGCATTTTCATCCTCAAAACGCGTGAAGCAGCTAGACTTCTAATTCTTTTCGGAAATCTCCTCCTGAGGAGAGTCTCTATGAAGTCAAAATTCCCCTCTCTCCCCTCCCCTTAACTTTCTCGATGACTTCACTACAAAGATGGCTTTTCCTCGATGACTTCACTACAAAGATGGCTTTTCCAAACTAATGCCTACAAAACAGGCTATTTCCGAAATTGAGAGCAGAAAGCAAAATCTAGGGCAATAATCTACAATACCCTAGCTATTACCAACTATCATGCCCCAAGTTTTGAAAAATAGCTTTTGAAGACACGTGTCGTGACATTTTTGTGTCCAATGTGCCAGTTAGAATGCTTCCTCTCCATCATCTTTGTTGTTGGTGGAGCTCAAAATTGGAGAGATTGCTTGCTGGAGCTTGTGAAGCCTTCCACTATGGATCGAGACTTCAGAAAGAACACCAACCTCCCTGACTTTCTCATTAATCTTGATTTTGCCACAATCAATAAGAATTCAACAAGAATAGGCCAAAAAAAAAAAACTGCCCTAACCACCAAGATTAACCTTGATTTCACCATTCCTTTTGTATGGATAATCTCGCAAACTGCCCTAACCACCCCAAAAAGAGGGCTTCCTCTAATCCACCTTTGTTCACGCAACACTACAACACGAAACACCATTTTGCTAGCCTTTTCAGAATTGCCTTTGCCATCGGCATCATTGTAGATTGGTAAATTCATCTCTACCCTAGTTTCCTTAAAGACCTTTTACAAAGCAGAAATCATTTGGCATGATTTACCAAGCTAGATTACATGAGTATATAATATTGGACAATTTGATGTTGGGCTCAAGATGGGGATTCTATAGACAATATGTGGTTTGTTCCTTCTTCAGTGTATCCTTCTTTTAATAGAAAGTCATGCTCTTAAAATCAATCATTTTATATTCCTATTCCACACAAATAATTTATATGTCCAATTCAGAATTAGGCATTTCAAAAACAGCTAAAAACCTGGCATACATGACTGAATTCTTTTTTCCCATTTAATAGAAACATATATACTTTCATTAAATTCTTCAGTCATGCAAAAAAACAAACAGATAGACTTCAACATAAAGCAAACCGCTAAAATAAGGGGAATTTACCAAATAATTATTAAAAAAAATTACCGATCGGGAACATTTCAAAAATAATTCCCGATCTGGGTTATCTGACCAGCCACACAGGCGCTAGCGTGGCACTGGAGTCTGCGTGGTTTTTTTTAAAACGCTAACCCGAAAGGCGTCGGTCATCTAAAGTGAGAGGCGTTGGTTAAACCAACACCTTTCGTTTACAAATAAAAAGGTGTCAGTTCAACCACATCTTTTTTTCCCATTCTCATTCGCGCCACTCATTATAACCAAAAGGCGTCGGTTGAATCAATGTCTTTCAGATGCTACATGATGTTGAGCCTGAACGGAATCCAGCTTGAGCACGAGAATGGGGTAGGAATAGGGAAGGAGAATTGACTGAACACTTATATTTCGATGCATTATTTTATTTATGTGTAAGTTAATTGATCATTGAGATTATTTATTTTGCTTATATTGTGTTATCAGGTTTTAAAAAATTTGTATTTCCTATTATATTTTGCGTTATATAAAGTTGTATGAGAAGATGTCAGTTTAAGCGACACCTCTCTCTCTTTAAGTAGAACCGACGCCTCTCCTTAAATAAAGGAAAGAGGAGTAAGGATGGAGGGAAAAAGCTAAGACTCTCTCTTTAAGTAGAACCGACGCCTCTCCTTAAATAAAGGAGAGAGGAGTAAAGATGGAAGGAAAAAGCTAAGTGAGCGAAAGGCATTGGTTCAACCGACGCCTAAGCTAAGGTACTGAAAGGTGTCAGTTTTTTCTATTTGTAAATGAAAGGTGTTGGTTCAACTGACACATCTCACATTAGATGAAATGCGTCGGTTCGGGTCAATATTTAAAAAAAAAGTGACACCTCTCTCTCTCTCTTTAAGCAGAACCGACGCCTCTCCTTAAATAAAGGAAGGAGGAGTAAGGATGGAGAGAAAAAGCTGAGTGAGTGAAAGATGTTAGTTCAACCGACACCTTAAGCAAGCTAAGGTACAAAGGCGTCAGTTCTTTCTATTTGTAAACGAAAGGCGTCTTAACCGACGCAGATGCGTTGGTTCGGGTCAGCATTTAAAAAAAAAACCGCGATGGTGCCAACACAGTAAGATAACTGGATCGAAAATTATTTTTAAAATATTTCCGATCAATAATTATTTTTTTAAAATATTATTTAGTAAGTTCCCCCAAAGATAACTATAAACTGTAGCATAAACCACAAACACAAAAGAGGGTGTTGAAATGCGTACCGCAATAGTAGCCGACAAAGAAAACTACATCCTAAGAGGATTTAAAGAAACGGGATTGGAAAGTGGAAGGTGATAGTTTGTCATCTGCTTAAATATCTACAGTCACAATAAGATTGCCAGACTCAAAAAAGAATTCATCTCGGACTTCTGTCGTATATTATCCAGGTGGTCCGAAGCTCTTAACCAAAACACCATTCAGACTAATTCAACTGAAATGACAGAAAGATTACTAATCATCTTGATAAATAAATCCCCGCTTAACAACTCAGCTCAAATCAGAAAGAAGAAAGCTAAATCGACCCAATTCAGATAATCAAGTTATCAACAAAATTGGAACCAAAATTTTACTCAGGACCAATAAAATTTAAAAGCAGAAACTTCCATACAATACAAACCAATCAACATCAAGCGAAACTGAGAAACAAAGAGACACACATGAAGGTTTTAAAAAACGGAACCGGATAGATATAAAAAGCGATTACCATGCTTGTATAATTTGAAAATTCGATAGAAAACGAATTAAAGAAGGTATGGTTTTTACCAGATAGATGAAGAAGTGGTGCTAGGGTTCTTCCAGTTCAAGAGAAGCGCGTTGTTGAAGCAGGGCACCATTGCCATGATCTTCCTCAGATAGATGACGCGTGGGGCTATCGGCATCGAGCCGGACACGTCCGTGCCCAAAATGGGTTGCCACGTCCGAGACTATCACCGTGCTCTGGCTAATCCAGTGGCCTCTAGGCCATATTTGAAAATCATAAGGGAATTAATGTAATTCTGAGCCATTGGATGACAATCCAACGGTCCCTAATGGAGCCGTGTACACACCGTGCTCAGGCTATTTTTCCTTGAAATTAACCATGCTAGGAACTTTTATAAAAATAAAGCATGCTATTGCCCCCAAAAAAAAAGCTAAGAATGGAGAAAAATCATGCTGAGAATTAATCTCTTCTGATTGTTAACACTTTCTCCACTCCTCCTTCCTATTTTTTAGATGGTCCATCTGGAAAGATGACCGTCCTGTTTTAGAACATCCTCATATATAGGGGTTTCCACCATCCAACAAAACTCTTTCTTTCAGATGGAGCTAATAAATTAGGACGGAGGGATTAATTGTTTTCTAATCTAGATTATCAAAGTAGAACAACAGGAATACACCCTCTGTCCCATATTAATATCTCCATTCAACTCAATTTAAGTGGGCTGAGTCTCAACCTAGGCACAAAAAGGGATCATAGAACCCTAAGTGCCATGTGGGGGGGTTCGAATTGCCTTGAGCAATTGCGGGAAAAAAAAAAAACAAATCCTGGGAAACCACACAAAAGCTAAACTATTACTATAATTGAATTGCTTCAACACCCAACAAAGGGTGTGTTTGTTTGTTGAAAAAAAGCATATTTCAGCCCTGAAAGGTGAAAATTCTCACCTTTCAGGGTGAAAAGTGTTTGGAAGCTGAGACGGTGAAAAATGGTCGGTGATGGTGATAGGTAAAATTTTCACATTTTTATCTTTCACCCCTGTTTTGTGTTTATTTGCTGAAAGGCTAAAAAATTGCCCTGAAAGGTGATAGGTGATAATTTTCACCTTTCACCATTGAAAAACTGATTCTCATCGAAGTGAGAATAAAGCTGACGAATCGATCGTCGCGCCTCTTCAACGAAAAAAATCAACTCTCTCCCAGAGGTTCGTTCCCCCCGTGAGTACCTCCACCTCGACGGTGCCCCGTTGACCTGGGAGAGTGATCTATACATGAAATATGCATTTTATTATCTCCTAAACTTATGTTTATGCTAGTGTTTGATTAGAATAACTACTACTTTAATATAGTTTTTGGTTTTTGTAGGAAACAAGAGTAATACACAGAAATGAGGTGAAAAGTAACTCGAATGGTTAAATTATCATAACTTCGTGTACAAATGTCGGATTGGACTGATTCAAGCTTCATATTAAAGTTCAAGAAGTCAGCTTTCCAACGCCACCAACCACGCACAATTCGGAGTTTAGGACACAAAGTTATAGCCATTTGAAGTTCATGAACAGTAACTACGATCGATCGGAAATCACTGCGATCGATCGCCAGAGCCGCTAAAGCAGTGTATTAAAGGAAACGATCGATCGGCATAAAAATGATCGATCGTATCTACTGGAATTTTTCAATCGTGCAAGACAGTAACTACGATCGATCGGTATCATACGGCGTCGATCGGCCAGCGATCGATCGGAAGAAAATAACGAAGGAATAGCGATCGATCGGACAGCGAACGATCGTCAATACGGACGATCGATCGCCGTATGCGGCAAACCGGAATTAAGACCTATTTCGACTTGGATTTGGAAGGGGACTTCGTGGTTTCTCTTCACTATTATAAATAGGCCTTATGGGAGAACGTTTTGGGCACCAATATTCAACCTAGAGAGCAATTTGAGACCTTGGAGGCTAGAGCAAAGGAAGATGAAGATGAAGATGATGGATTCTCTTCCCATGCTTGGCTAAACTCTTATCTAAGGCGTAGATGAAGCCCAGTAATCTGGTTGTGTAGTTTCTTTTCTCTCATCTTATGTTTTTACTCTAGTTGGTGTATGAACCTTTGTTATGCAATTAAAGTTAATTCATTGAGTTTATTCTTTGTGCTTGAGAGAGACAAGAGTGGATTTTATGAATTTCAATCTGAAAGATTACTTGCATGTCTGAGAGGAATGTGAGTGTTCTGATTTGTCATATGTTAATAAAGTTTCATTGATTTATGCTTGAGAGAGATAGATCACAATTCCATATGCTTAATTGATTTATGTGTTACGTCCGAGAGGAGAGCACTATAATTTGAATTGACAGGTGTATGTCTGAGAGGAATACAGCAGCCAATTGGAAATCTTTATTTAAAAGAGAGAGAGAGACTTTACATTAGTTTATTGTGGTGGATTCGAAGCCTTGGTATTCCACATATTGATTAAATCTCAGCTTAGTTTAGTTTAAAGTTCATTGCTTTCTTAGTCTAAAATCAACACTGCTATTTTCTCTTGAAATTTGGTAAAATATTCACTGTCCCTGAGGTTCGACAACCCTTATCAATACTCACCGTAGTACAATTGCCTTGTGCACTTGCAAGGGTTTATATTTAAACGATCAAGTTTTTGGCGTTGTTGCCGGGGACGGCACAATAGTTTACTAGATTCTTAGCATAATTAGTTTTAGAGTAATTAGTGAGTCTTAACTTAGATTATTTGTCAGTAGCTTAATTTGTGTTTTTCTTTCTTTTTGCAAGGTTAAGAGAAGACGTGGAATTCTCGCCAACGAGGAAGGGCCACCCCTACCCCTAGTTTGCATTCTTTTTTCCTTATCTTTTTAGATTAATTTGTGTGTTTGGTGTTTTCTTTTCTTTCTGTGATAGTATGTTGTGCTAATTATAGATATCTAGGGTTGTTTATCTGATTTGTGGATGTGTGATATTTTGGTTCGATTGATGAATGCATGGTGAAGAAATGTCTTCACCTTTCTATGGATTTAGCCATGAGAACCCATATAGGAGCTTTAATGATTATTGTTCTTCACACACACCTAATCCCCTTCCCTATGAAGTGCCCTACCACCCACGTCCTTTATATGCTGATTCTTACAACCGTGGTTGGGATAATCACTCTAATTTTGGGAGTGGCACATCTTCCCTACAATACACAACTCCTTATATGTCGGAACCATGTGCCCTCTGTTTAAGTCCCATTCACACCCCAGTGGAGTGCCCTTTCGCCCATGAGTACCCTGATTTTATAAAAAAATATGTTAATGAGGCCCAAAGTCTTCATAGGTGGGAGGATCATCCCAATAACCCTTGGGAGCAACCCAACCCTGGGCCCACTCTTCATGAAGCCCTTAGACAAGATTTCCTAAGCCAACAACTACCTTACCAACCAGCCTCTAATCCTCAGTTTGGCCAAACCAATAAGAAACCATCCCTAGAAGATCAAATGAGCCAAATGCTAGCCACCCAATCCACTCTCCTCTCAGCTTTCAGTGCGCTGGAAGCCAAGATGGACACTATGATAGACACCAAATATAGAGAGCTAAAAGGTGAGCTGAGTACCCATGCCCAGATTGTCCATTCTCACACACAAGCTCTTGCCAACATTAAAATACAGTTAGAACAATTGGCACAGGCCATGAATATTAACGAAGAATGCATTTTACCTGTCGAACCCCAATATCCGAAGGGCCAATTTTCTGATGACGGGATCTGTTTTTCCTCTGATTATGATGTTACATCCCTTCAGAATGCCCAAAGGTTTAACAATGAGCTTGAGTGGGCTTTACATAATGATCAAGAGGGTGTAGAAATTAAAGAAGAAGTGAGTGCGTTGATAGAACCAAATTTTCAACCTTCTTCTATATCTGAGGAGTTGCAGTCTACAATACTATTAATGGAACTTTTTGTTCATGAAGCACCATTCATACCTTGTCTAGCTCAATCTAACTCTTTGTTTATTGACAGTAACTTAGATTGTTTCATAGATAGTTTAGTTGATTCACTAGTTGAGGAAGCTTTCCCAATTGGGTTACTAGAAGAGGCCCCTAAGGCCAAAATGGTTGATGTGGGGGAGGAGGTTCCCTTTATATTAAAATTCTCTGATGACCTTCTTTCATGGTTAATGCAGGGACCCCTCTTTCCAAAGCTTCCCTACCAACCACTCCATCCTTTTATTCCACGATGTGCTCCATACTTAGGCAACAAGGATAGAAGTGTGTGGTGCAATCATTTAATTGATCCAGGTTGATGACTTGATAATTTGGCCCCTAGAGGATCATGGCTCCGTCTAGCTGAAGATGTTAAACTTAGCGCTTGGTGGGAGGCAACCCACGTATTCAGGTGTATTCTCTCCTTTCTCTGATTTTCTTTATTATATGCTCATTGTCATGCTATATTTTGTTCACATTGAGGACAATGTTCATAATAGGTTTGGGGGAGGGAATATTACTTATAAAAAATTAAAAATTGAAAAATAAAAAAAAAAATTGATTAGTTTTTAGGTTGTTTGTTAGTACTTTTTCTTAGGTTTTGATAGTTTATCCCGTAATGATGCATGTTACAATCCTTAGGAGATTAATTTGCATTGGAAGTGTGAGTAAGTATACTGGAGGATAGATACACTTAACTGAGCATATCTTTCTATTACAGTCCTCTTGGAACAAGTGCTTGAACTAAGAAAACTCACTCACACACACTAGTACATAAAGTAATACCATCTAGAGATTTGTTGAATGCTAATTTACAGTGGGATGTCTTTAGTCATAGTCATTGGATGATGTGTAGTTGTCTGTTGAGCTTAAAAGATCATGATAGACCATTTACTTAGCTATAGCAAGGGATTGGAACCAGAAATAGGTTGAGAGTATAATACAGCCTGGACAAAATAAAGATGTGCTGAAAATATGAATGCTGAAAATGAAAATGAAAACAAAATAAAAACAAAATGAAAACAAAATGAAAGAAAGGGGCTGCTTGACTTTATAGGATTAACATTGGCTGATGCTCGGGCCCGAAGCGGTCTCTTAAAACCTAATGCCCTAAGCCAAATTGGCTGGGAGTCATTGGCCTGAGTCATTGCTAAACCTAAGCATCTTGAAGTCAGGCCTTACACAGTCCTAGCGAAAAAAAAAAGAAAAAAAAAGTCTGAAAGAAAAAAAAAGTCTGTAGTGTATTATCCTCTCAAATCTAGAATGTTGGACCCGAATGAGGCACGCAGATTTGTGCTATCATGAACCTAAAGATGACGATGACTATGTAGATTCTGATGTTCTTTGGTTAATGGGTAACACTGGATCTGTATAAAATAGAAATTTAGAATGTATTGCTACAATGTTCTACACTTTCTACTATTTACATTATCATGCTATATAATATTGAGCAGAAATTTCCAAGATGAAAGTGTGGAATAAAACCACTTACTTGTGGGCTTCTATATTCCTGTTGATTATGAACCAAGTACATGTGGTTGATTTTCTTAAGCATTGTAGTGTGTATTTGTCGGGATAATAGGTTTGTGTGTTTTGTAATGTTTTAATTTTTGCTTTGATTTTGCACTTAGGTTAATTAGATTAATAAATACATGTTTGTGGGTAGCATGGCTGTAAACCCTCACGAGACAACACTCGTCCTACTAGGGACACCTAGAGGATTAACGGCTTGTTGCATACGCTCAATGCAATCGTGTTCCCTACGAAAGTGGTGTTTACTTTTATGCATTAGTTCCTTAGTTTGTTTGATTTTATTTTATTTTGTTTTGCTAGGGACTAGCAAAATCTAGGTTTGGGGGTGTGATCTATACATGAAATATGCATTTTATTATCTCCTAAACTTATGTTTATGCTAGTGTTTGATTAGAATAACTACTACTTTAATATAGTTTTTGGGTTTTGTAGGAAACAAGAGTAATACACAGAAATGAGATGAAAAGTAACTCAAATGGTTAAATTATCATAACTTCGTGTACAAATGTCGGATTGGACTGATTCAAGCTTCATTTAAAGTTCAAGAAGTCATCTTTCCAACTCCACCAACCACGCACAATTCGGAGTTCGGGACACAAAGTTATAGCCATTTGAAGTTCATGAACAGTAACTACGATCGATCGGAAATCACTGCGATCGATCGCCAGAGCCGCTAAAGCAGTGTATTAAAGGAAACGATCGATCGGCATAAAAATGATCGATCGTATCTACTGGAATTTTTCAATCGTGCAAGACAGTAACTACGATCGATCGGTATCATACGGCATCGATCGGCCAGCGATCGATCGGAGGAAAATAACGAAGGAATAGCGATCGATCGGACAGCGAACGATCGTCAATACGGACGATCGATCGCCGTATGCGGCAAACCGGAATTAAGACCTATTTCGACTTGGATTTGGAAGGGGACTTCGTGGTTTCTCTTCACTATTATAAATAGGCCTTATGGGAGAACGTTTTGGGCACCACATATTCAACCTAGAGAGCAATTTGAGACCTTGGAGGCTAGAGCAAAGGAAGATGAAGATGAAGATGATGGATTCTCTTCCCATGCTTGGCTAAACTCTTATCCAAGGCGTAGATGAAGCCCAGTAATCTGGTTGTGTAGTTTCTTTTCTCTCATCTTATGTTTTTACTCTAGTTGGTGTATGAACCTTTGTTATGCAATTAAAGTTAATTCATTGAGTTTATTCTTTGTGCTTGAGAGAGACAAGAGTGGATTTTATGAATTTCAATCTGAAAGATTACTTGCATGTCTGAGAGGAATGTGAGTGTTCTGATTTGTCATATGTTAATAAAGTTTCATTGATTTATGCTTGAGAGAGATAGATCACAATTCCATATGCTTAATTGATTTATGTGTTACGTCCGAGAGGAGAGCAGTATAATTTGAATTGACAGGTGTATGTCTGAGAGGAATACAGCAGCCAATTGGAAATCTTTATTTAAAAGAGAGAGAGAGACTTTACACTAGTTTATTGTGGTGGATTCGAAGCCTTGGTATTCCACATATTGATTAAATCTCAGCTTAGTTTAGTTTAAAGTTCATTGCTTTCTTAGTCTAAAATCAACACTGCTATTTTCTCTTGAAATTTGGTAAAATATTCACCGTCCCTGAGGTTCGACAACCCTTATCAATACTCACCGTAGTACAATTGCCTTGTGCACTTGCAAGGGTTTATATTTAAATGATCAGAGAGTCTGTGCCCCCCATCCCTGCCGCCGCTCGTTGAGCACACCCCCCCCGGTCGCCGCCGCCCTATTGAGTCGAGGGAACCCGTGCCCACCCCTCCTGGGCAACTGCTCGGGTCGTCCGAAGCCAGTCACCCCAGTATTTGCCTCGATGCCTCCACTGCCTCACTATTAAGCTGAGGGACCACCCCTCTCCCCGTCATATGTCCCTCATTTTTAGTCAGTTTTTGGACAATTTTTCATTATTATAAGAAAGAACATTGAAAATAAGGAAAAATGAAAAAAAATGGGCCAAAACGGATCATAAATGAGTAAGATACGCATCGTTGAAGTTTGTCCTATTAAAAAAGTTATCGCATAATCGATTACTCGATATAGGCAGTACTATAGTGTAACCAGTTACTCAATAACTAGTATTATAGTGTAACCAGTTACTTAATAGCCAGTACTATAGTATAACCAGTTACTCGATAGCCAGTACTATCATGTAACCAGTTACTCGATAGCTAGTCGTATAGTGTAATCAGTTACTCGATAGCTAGTACTATAGTGTAACCAGTTATTTGATAGCCAATCTTATAGTGTAACCAGTTACTCGATAGCCAGTACTATGGTGTAACCAGTTACTCGATAGCCAGTACTATCGTGTAATCGATTGCACGATAACAAACTGGATCATGTAATTCCCAGTTAAAATGGAACAAACTTCAACAGTTCATATCTCCCTCATTTTTGATCCGTTTTAGCCCATTTTTTTTCATTCTTCCTCATTTTTAGGACTCTTTCTCATAATGATGAAAATAACAAAAATGGATTAAATTTAAAGGAGATATGACCGGAGGGCTCTCTTGGCTCAACGGTGCGGCGGCAGAGGGGTAGTCGTGCACGCACACACCAGGGTGAGGGTGGTGGTAGCGTCGAGGTGGAGGGCTCAACGAGGCAGCGGCGTCGGCGACCGGGGGAGGGGGGCTCAACGATGCCGCCACTACCATCACCACCGGGGAGAAAGAGGGCGACATCAACGTGATTTATTTTTAGTTCCCAAACATATTTCACCTTTCACAAATCAGGCCTGAAATTTTTCACCCTGACACTTGTTTACTTTCAGGTTCCAAACGGGTTGTCACAAATCAGAAAATATCAGTGTGATAATTTTCAGGCTGATATAAATTTTCATTCTTTCTCCTATCAGCTTCCAAACGCACCCAAAAAATCACTCACAAGAAATGTTATGGGAAAGCCCCAACGGGATAAAAAAATCATTTGACGGACTCAAGTTGTCACGCCCCAAAATTCCCGGCCTCGTCGGAGTGCGAAAGACATTTTTTTTTCATGAGTATGTTTGAGGCTAGAAACCCTGAGATATGACCGAATACTCGAACATCCCGTCTAATACATCACCATGAATAGATGTGTACTCGACATAACACAACTGAGTCTTTAAATAACATCATTAACACATATGAAATGAGAACTTAACAATCTTAAATTAATCCATAATACAAGTCAATCAAAATCATTAAAATGCTTTGGCCAACATGCCAATAATATTAACACTAAATTTAAAATAACAAAGATAGCTTTATTTTCCACGACTGTCTTCGAGTCTTCCATTATCTGCACTTGCCATAACTATACTTTCTTCATGCCTGCATCAGAGGATGCATGAGTATTCCGAAGAAATACCCAGTAGAATGCAAAAACCCACAAGAACAAAATATACAATATAGGACAAATAGTAGGGTTTAATATGAGACAGTTGAATAATCAAGAATATTTGAACTAAGCAACAAGAATTCTATTATAAGAGGAAATAACATCATCAATGAAGACTCCTAAACATCCAAAGTGGAAGGAGAGAAATTACTATAATCCAAGACTCCGAACATCAACAATTCCTGACTCTCAAGTATAGAGCAAAGACAATAAATTATACGACTCCAAACAAATACCGGTGTAAGGAGAGAATGGTCAAAATACTAAAAGCTCCAGGCATCTATAGTGCAAGGAGTTACAATTTCTGCTTGCTGAATTTACCAACCCTGTGTGGTAAAATATACCAGAATCATGCTAGAGATTCTCCCTTTGGAACCCGGCCACGCGTCTAGGCATGCTGGCACCATCTGTGCTTACGGGCACAATGGGCGGAGAATGCAGACCTTCCGTAATATCATACAGCCTAAACGTACATATTTGCCTTCCTTCGGGCAATAAGGAATCAAAATTTCATAAATATTGAAGGTCACGTTGGATCTAGCAATGGCTCGTGAGCATACTATAATTCCACCGAACAATTAGTGGAGAAATAGGTCAATGTCAAACTGGACAATGTTTCAACAATAGCAGAGGTCTCAACTTTCTGAGAATAGGGTGACTCTTACTTCAATGACTCACTCATGGAGTATGAATAGAATATCAAAGTCTCTTTGACAATATATGACTCACTCTCTAAAGTATAAATAGAACAGCAAAGACTCTTAATAATGACCATATTACATATGCATAGCCCTAGATAAGACTTATGAAGAAAGACTTGATCAAGAATTGTCTTTCAAGACTCCAAGAAAACTCAAGTTATATCATGAAGAATATTAAGTTCTCGTTTCAAAGAAGACTCGACTCAAATAGACTCAATAACATGTCAACTGAAGTTTCTCAAATGAATAGAAGTGCATTGGTCAAATAGAAATAGATAGTTCGGTTTCCAAGTGGAAACACGAATCGAGTGAATATCACCAGTGGAACATATAAGACTTAATGAACATCAAACCACTCACCATTAGCCCATGATACTATAGTGTTATACTTAATCCATCCTACTGTAATACTTACTTAAAGTCTTATATAATACATATAAAGTTCTTAGTATACTTATTATAACATAGGCTATTGTTTTGATAAAGTTTTCCCAACCTTTACCATAATTATAATGTTCTATTTTTTACATATTAGTCAAATTCCGACCCTTACCAACATCAAAAAAGAAGGAATTAGACTCTGAAAATTTTACTGTGATACTCCTATGTGTCTAGTTTACAACCAATAAACGGCATATTTTTATAATTTTTATATAATTAGTTACAAATATTTTAATAAAGGTCGTTAGTACAAAAACAGTTCTGGCCGAGACCCTTAATTATAGTTCTAATCAAATTGTGAGTGTGTTTACCCCATAATCCATTTAATAATACATAGTATACTTAAATATCTTCTATATCTTACTTATTCCAGAACTTTATTAAGTATGATATGTCATAATATTTACAAGGATTGAGGTGTACTTTCATTATCTTAATTCATCTCACACACATACCATTTTTTCTAGTTGAATAAGGCAAATTGGACAACTAATTAAGGACGTACCAAAACATAAGGTCACAGAACTGACTTGACACAAACGCTCTATCGAACAACCAGTAGGTTCATGACACCAATTTATAAAGTATATTCTAGTTATAATCCCCTTTAGTTCCCATTAATGAACATCATCAACTATTAAAGACTTATATTGAGGAAGTTGCCATAATTCCATGATGAACATTAAAATTTGGACAGCAATGTCAGAGACCAAAAGGGACACAAGGAAGCTTCAAAGAGGACTCCAAACAATTCAAACTTCCCATCATTGGGCTAGCATGTGTAACAATTAGGATTTGGAACATCAAGGTTCACACGATTGAGCAACAACATGTAATAACTAGATAATTCAAAAGATTGGTACTTAGCGATTGACTCTCATGAAGATTCACAATCATAAATCAATATATTGACACAAGAAGCACTTGAAGAAGTTATGAAATTCAGATCCAAGAGTGGGAAAAATCATCCTACCTAGTCCAAACATAGTATCTTCTTGCTTCCTTGCGAAGGCTTTTGATTCCTCTACACGATGCCGCCCTTTAGCACTTCGATCGTTGACTCTTGAGATGAAGGAAAAAGGTGTAAAGCTTGCTGGAAAAAAGGAGAAGGAGAAAGTCTTAGGACGTTCACAAGGAATTTGGCTTGAAAAGTACCAGCCAGCCCTCTCTCTTGTGCTTATATAGACCCAAAACCTACTACAATTAGGATATCTCCAAATCAAGACTCCTTCCTAATCCAAACTCTCACTACCAATTAAAAGCTCTCCCTCATTAGTAAGGGACGTTCATCCATGTTAATCCATTGGGTTTTCTTCATTTAATTAGGATTTCAAATCTCTAATAAGATTCGTTCACTATCTTAATCCTAATTACAACACACTGTCATACACATAATAGTCCATTTCCGACTCTTTTCACGGTCAGTACATTTGGACTTAGACTTTGAAATTTTTATTAGAGTTAGCTCTATGAGTCTAGTTTCTAACCCCACTGATTTTATATTTTTCCTATTTTACTTGAATTAGTTATGATTTAATTACTTTATACTGTCGACACAAAAATAGTACTCGCCGAGCTTACAATCTTAGGGGCCGTTTGGGGCGTGATTAATAGCAAAACATCCAGATTGGATGTTTTGCTACACTGTAGCACCTGGATATTTTATATATCCAGCTGAAACACCTCAGGACGTGTTTCAGCTGGATATAAAAATCCACCTGGATGCTACAGTTTTTATCCAGAATCCAGTCTGGATGTTTTGCAATAATCACGCCCCAAACGGCCCCTTAATCATACTTTACATATCTCGTTCCAAACTAGGAAACTACCATATCTAGGCCAACCAACTAGACGTCCCCTTCCTATTGGTTGATTAAAAAGTGAAATGTTTATCTCTTTTTAATTAAGATTTATCTTCCCTAATTATCTCAACCAAACTGATACTTCCCGATCCTCCACGATACTTACCATATTTACCGATATTAGGTCAAATCGTAGATTTTTGCTCCAAGATTCACTTCCACCTTCCGAAGATCATCTTATGGCATGGTTACCCACGTTCATAAATCACCCCTGGGCCAGTGCCACGTGGCTCAGCACCCAGGTCTTGCGTCTTGGCTTGAGTCCTACGCGCATAGGTCTCTGAGGTCCCGCAGTTGCACTACTCGTCATACTAACACGCGTACATCACTAACCACACATCAAAACCAAATTCACTTTACTAATTAAGAGTAATCCACTGAACACATGCCCTGGTGCCTGGCCCCACTCCTGGCGTCAGGTGTTCTCAGACCCTGGCGCCAGGCTGGCCTCAGCGCCAAGTTGTGCCTAGCGCCAGGACCAACCATCGCGTCCTGGTTTTCTATTACTATTAGCTATGCGATTAACAAATTATATCACATCATTAAATCGAATAACACATCAAAGCACATCACGCAAGTAGAAATCAAATCAGGAAATGAAACTTTCCTATTTAGACCAGTTTCCTAAAATAGATGCCTTTAGTTAACATACCAATTTTCTGGGTGTTACACAAGTCGACTTAACCAATGTAGTAGAAAACCGAATTTTAGACTCTGAGACACAATACCCGAAGTAATCCCCTATACTCCTTGTCCCAATCCTCACAATATTCCTCAAACTGTTTTGCTTCTGCTCCAATCAATGCGGCTTTGTCTTCTATTAAGGCGCCGATTGGGGCGTAATAAAAAGCAAAACATCCAACACTGGATGTTTTACTTTCATTATTTATTTTAGGTTTTTTTAACTTTCAACTGAAACACCTCAGGACGTGTTTAAGCTAGAAAGTAAAAAAAACGTGAAATGAATAGTGAAAGTGAAACATCCAATGTGGATGTTTTGCTTTTTTCACGCCCCAAACGGCCCCTAAGTGTTGCGGTCCCCCTCTTGATCATCAAATCTCTTCTTGATAGCAATGATATGATTTTGTTGTGCAGTGTATCTCTCATACAACTACTTATCTTACCCCAAATGGTTCAGCTAAAACACAAAATGTTGGCTGAACGAGGGCCTGAACGACATATTCCAACTGAATTTTCCATTCATTCGATATCGGAACAGCCAGGCGGTCAATATCGTAATTTCCTTGCAAACTGGAACAAAACCACCTTCCTCTTCCTTCTCGCTCAAACGTTTCTTCAGAAAAAAAAAATAAAAAAAAATTGAAAAAATTTCAAATTAGCGAGATAAAAAAAATCCATTTTTTCATCCATCCGCGGAGAAATCCGAGAACCCCGCCGCCATCTTCTCCGCCGCCGACCACCCTGGGCACGCCGGAATCCTCCGCTCTTCGCCGGCCGCGATTCATGAGGCGGCCGCAGCAGAAATGGTGCCGGCGTTGGTAGATGTGCGGTCCCCGCCCGCCTCGCGAAATCCTACTCCTCGTACCGGAGGTCAGTCCTTCCCTTCCTCTTTTTCCTCGTTCGATTCCATGGATCCTCCTAAGGTCTCCTCGGCAAGGAAGCCGCGGCTCGTGAAGCTGCGCCGGCACGGGGTTGGTTCGGTGTCCGACGATGGGGCCGGGACGTCGGGGAGGTCTGGGGAAGTGCAAGATCGGTTGCGGGAGTGGAATCCGTTTGCCACTGATGCAAATGTTGCCGCGTCGGGCAGCGGTGCAAGCTTTGTGTTTGGAGCTAGTGGGAATGCGGAGTTTGGATTTGGAGCTAGGCATTACAGCGGATTGGGCGCCTCGTCGAGCTCGACGCCAGCTGTTCCCTCTGTAAGTGTGGAGAAAACGCTTCCAGATGATTTGGAGAGGAAGTTGAATATTGGAAGCGATAGCGCGCGAATAACTAAAAATGGTGCTTTTGTTTTTGGAGCTGAGCGACAAGATGAAACGAAAGAGAGTTGGGAGAAGCTCGTTCATGATGAAATGGGGAAGCTTTATATTGGAAATGTAGCTGGCCAGTCGGCCGACATTGGTTCAAATATAAATTTGAAGGGTAATGTAGTTGATGTGGGTGCTTCCTCGAGCTCAACGACATCTGTACCATCTGTAAATGTGGAGAATACGCTTCCAGATGATTTGGAGACTAAGCTTAAGATTGGAACTGCCAGTGCGCCAATGACTAATAATCATGTTTTTATTTTTGGAGCCAATAGACATGATGAAACAAAAGAGAGTTTGGAGAAGCTAATTCATGATGAAATGGGGAAGCTTAATATGGGAAATTTAGCTGACTGTGGTTTAAATACACATTTGAAGGGTAATATACATGATGCAGGTGCTTCGTCGAGCTCAACAGCATCTGGTCTTTCGGTGAGTGTGGAGAAAACGCTTCCGGATGATATGGAGAGGAAGTTGAAGATTGGAAGTAGGGTAAGTGTGGATAAAACGCTTCCAGATGATTTGGAGACGAAGCTTAATATCGGAAGTGATGGTGTGCCAGTGTCTCATAATCGTGTTTTTGTGTTTGGAGCCAATAGACATGATGAAAAGGAAGAGAGTTCGGATGAGCTAATTCATGATGAAATGGAGAAGCTTAAAATGGGAAATTTAGCTGACCACGGTTTAAATACACATTTGAAGGGTAATATACATGATGCGGGAGCTTCGTCGAGCTCAACAGCATCTGATCCTTCGGTGAGTGTGGAGAAAACGCTTTCGGATGATATGGAGAGGAAGTTGAAGATTGGCAGTAGGGTAAGTGTGGATAAAACGCTTCCAGGTGATTTGGAGACTAAGCTTAATATTGGAAGCGATGGCATGCCAGTGTCTCAGAATCGTGCTTTTGTGTTTGGAGCCAATAGACATGATGAAAGAAAAGAGAGTTTGGATGAGCTAATTCATGATGAAATGGGGAAGCTTAATATGGGAAATCTAGCTAACCAGTCAACTGACCGTGGTTCGAATGTAAATTTGAACGGCACTGTATTTGATGAGGGTGAACCAAAGACTTCTTCCAGTGGTAACACGGGGTTTGTTGAGGCAAGTGCTTTAGAAGAAAATTTAAATTTGAAAAGCAGTGGAATTGGAAGTTCAAATTTTTTGAGGCAAGTGTATGGTGGTGGTGATGATGATGATGAACTCCAAGAAACTGCTTGTGATGCCACTTTTGTGTTTGGGTCAGCTGAGTCAAATGTCTTAAATGAGCAGTCAGAGACTAGGCTTTCCAGTGACATGTGTAAATTAAACCTGGAAAAATCTTCTAATAGTGAAGGTTTGGATAAGGCTGAGGATAAAGATCTTAATGCAAAAAATGACGTGAATGATGCTTTTGTTTTTGACAGCAGCAGAAATCGAGCTTGTTCTGCAAGTGGGGAGTTGAAAAAGAGATGCTCAATGAGGTTCACTTAGAGACTGAAAGGCAGTATCCTGCATTTGCTTTTACTAGTGTTAGAGATATGTCAGACATGCCATATAGGGGTCCACATGACCATCAAACTCCAAAACATGATACTTCTTGGTCTTCCAAAGAAAAGTGTTTTGATGGTGATTGTCAGAATGCGAATTTTAGCTCTACGAGAGGGACAACACATAAAGACACAAAGTTTAGGAATCGGCGGGGTAAGATGAAGGCGAAAGCTACTGTTCTTCAGAAAGAGTCCATTTCAAGGGAAAAAAACCTTCAAGGTAATTCTGAGATTGGTTTGACCGAAAGTTTTTCACCCATGGATTTCTCTTCGTATGAAGAAACTTTGACCACTGAAGAACTTTCGACAAAAGCATCCATGCAGTCCACTGAATCCTTTGACAGAACTACTTTTGTGGATGAAGTAGTTTCTATGGATAGTGTGAGCTTTTCAGGATCTGAATTTTTTGTTCTAGAATCTACCATTAGCCCTGAAAAGGAGCCATTAGCTCATGAAAATGTGGTCTCGGACTTGAATAATGAGGTGTCCGCCTCATATATGGAGAAGCAAACAAGCAATTGTGGTGATTTGCCTCATTGTACTCCTGGATTAGAAGATAGCAGTGAGATAGGATTTAAATTTTTGGCGTCTTCTTCTCAATGTGCAACAACATCTGCTAGGCGCAAGTATAGAAGAAAAATTCGAATAAAAGGCTGTCATGAATCCACCTCCCACGACACAAATCGCATGGTTCCTCCCATGGAGCAGTTTTTACCGGTTTCTAGTAGTGCTAAAGGTGGCGCTGTCTTCTCTATCCCAAAAAAGGATGCTTCTAAAGAGTCACAAGTTAGGCAAGGGTCTGTCTCCATGGCTGCTAGCAGCTTAGCCTCTCAGCAAGCCTGTGAAGAGTGGAGATTGAGGTAATATATGTTAGTTATGTTGCATCTATTGTTTTTTTTTTTTGGTTAAGTTGACCCACTTGATGTCCATTCATGAACTTCATTTACCTGGATGATTTATGTTGCTTTAAACGGTAATAATTTATAGTCCACTAATTATATACTTACATGTTCTTCAATGGACTTGGCCTTTGTGGTCATACCTGCCCATGTAAGTTTCAAGGAGGAAGGTTGGAGACTTGGAGTTGAAATTCCTCCATTTTTCATGTATTTTTTTTTTCCTTATCACCATTTAAAAACATAGATCATCTCCTTAATTTTTGGAAGATTTTATCACTGTATCCTTGCCCAGTGATACAGTGCTTATCATTGATATCATACTCATAATTAAGCTAGAATGTGTGGTGTAAGATTCATAAAGATTGACAGAGTTTTTACAGCCTCCTTGGTCTGGGCTTGGGACCGGCATTGTGAGACACAATGGTGGAGTTAGTACTTACCAGTTGTCACTGATCCACAAAAACTATTATATGGCTATATCCAAATTTAACAAAGACGAGTAAACTGGACTTTATATGTAAGTAGAAATTTGGTAAAAAAAAATTTAAATATCGTGGAAAATTCTTTGCTCTGATTGCCTGAATCTTATCATTCAAGGTTGACACGTATCTGTCCATATATTCTGTAGGTGTCTCTTATTAATGATGTCCTAACTAAAGTTGTGTTGACTAGTTATTTGTTTGTTGCAAGTCTAATTAAATTGCAAGAGCATTGGACCCTTATACACTACTGATTTTGTCCTGTTTGGTTGTTCATCAGGGGAAACCAAGCTTATAAAAATAGGAATCTAGCTGAAGCTGAGGAGAATTACTCATGTGGGTTGAATTGTGTCTCTCCTGATGAAACTGATACAAGCTGTTTGCGAGCTTTAATGCTTTGTTATAGCAACCGTGCTGTCACTAAAATGTCCCTTGGAAGAATCAGAGAAGCACTAGAAGACTGTATGGTGGCTGCTTCAATGGACCAAAGCTTTTTCAAGGTTCAAATTCGAGCTGCTAAGTATGAGCTTCTTCTCTCTCTGTTTTTATTTCTATTTAATTTAATTAATTTATGCTTGACTTACCTTGTATGATATGGTTCTACTTGTTTCAATGGTGCATGCCTTACCTTAATTGTTTGGATAAAATAATGTTAAGCTTATTTTTTCATAATCATAATTCTAATCATAATCAAGTAGCGTATTTTCCCAACTATTTGGGGTCAACAACATGGATCTTACTCCTCCATTCAGGCCTGCTTTGGGCTACCTCTTTTGTAAGAGATAGTAAAGTCAAATCCTTTTTTATTAACTCCATCCAAGTTCTCTTAAGTCTCCCTCTCCCTCTTTTAGCATTATTTACATGCATTACTTCTAATCTTCTCACACGGGCATCTATTGGTCTTTTTTACATATGCCCATACCAACGCAACCTACATTCCCTTAGCTTCTCCCCTAAAGGAACTACCCCTAAACTCTCACGAATATATTCATTTCTAATCCTATCTCTCCTAGTTATCCCACTCATCCATCTTAACATTCTCATTTCGGCTACATTCAACTTATCTATATGATTTCTCTTTGTTGTCCAATACTTTGCTCTATAAGAGTATTGCAGGCCTAATGGCTGTTCTATAGAACTTGCCTTTAAGCATTTTTGGAATACGCCTATCACACAACACTCCCGAGGCCGCCTTCCACTACTTTACCCACACCGCATTTATCCTATGCACCACATCACTATCAATATTGCCTTCTTTATGGATAATGGATCATAAGTAACGGAATTGATCACACCTTGGCACTTCTTGTCCATCTATTTCAACTAAGACTCTACCTTCTTTAAAATTAAATTCCATGCACTTTGTCTTAATCCTACTTATTTTAAAACCTTTTGATTCTAGAGCCTCCCTCTAAAATTCCAATTTCACATTCAAACCTACTTTACTTTCATCAATTAAAACTACATCATCTGCAAAAAGCATACAACAAGGTACATTATCTTGTAAATGTCTAATAAGCTCATCCATAACTAAAGCAAAAAGATAAGGACTTAAGGCTGACCCTTGATGAAGACCTACCGTAACTGGAAATTCCTTGGTTCCCCCCCCCCCCCAATAGTTCGTACACTAGTCACAACCACTTCATACATATCCTTAATGATATCTATGTAACCTCTTATGACACCCTTCTTCTTCAAAACACTCCAAATGAGCTCTCTTGGCACTATGTCGTAGGTTTTTTCTAAATCTATGAAAGCCATATAGAGGTCTTGTTTTCTATCCGTGTACCTCTCTACTAACTGCCATAATAAAAATATAGCTTCCGTTGTTGACCGCTCCGGCATGAAACTAAATTGATTCTCCGTTACTTTAGTTATTTTTCACAAACGTCATTCTATTACTCTCTCCCATAATTTCATAGTATGTCCCCTAACTTTTATACCTCTATAGTTTTTACAACTTTGGATGTCCCCTTTATTTTTATACAAGGGTACGAGGGTCCTTCTCCTCCACTCCTCTAGCATCCTCTTAGACTTCCAAATCTTGTTAAACAAACCAGTCAACCACGTTAAGCCAACACCTCCTAGTGTCTTCCATACTTCAATAAAAATTCCATTGGGCCTTAGAGCTTTACCTTTCTTCATTTTCCTTAACGCATCTCCTACCTCCTCTATGGAGAATCTCCTAAAATAAGTTATCTCTTTAACAGGATTAAACTTAAAATCTATCTCACTATTATAATTTTCATTCAATAAACGCTCAAAATATTCACGCAATTTCTCCCTAATTTTGTCATCTTTCACTAAAACCCTTTGATCTCCACTTTCAATACACCTAACTTGCTCTAAGTCTCTACTTCTCCTATCCCTTCGCTTAGCTATCTTATATATGTCCCTCTCCCCCTCCGTCCCTAGCCTATTATATAAGCCATCAAACGCCTTAAATTTAGCTTCACTCATTATCTTTTTAGCCTCTCTTTTTACCTTAACATATCTTTCCAAATTCTCTTGATTTTTACATTTTTGCCACTCCTTAAAGAAACACTTCTTTTCCTTGATGACTCTTTGAACTTCCTCACACCACCACCATATTTCTCTCTTGATGTCCCTTCCCCTCCTCACTTCACCAAGTACCTCTTTTCCCACTTTTTTAATACAAATAGCCATATTACCCCCACAACAATGTTGGTTCCTCATTTAAGTTCCAATTTCTTTCAATCCTCAACCTCTCCACAAAAGTGTTGAGCATCTCGCCTTTCAAGTTCCACCACTTGATCCTAGGCTCCACTTTATCCGAACTTCGCTTCTTTTACCCCTTTATGTGAATATCCAAAACAACTAATCTATGTTGAAGTGCTATAGGTTATCTGGGTATAACCTTACAATCCTTACATTTAGTTTTGTCCTCGCTTTTAACTAAGAAAAAATCTATTTAGCTCTTGTGAGATCCACTCTTGAAAGTTACTAGATGCTCTTCCTTCTTTTTGAAATAGGTATTTGTTATACTTAGATCATTTGCTATTACAAACTCAGGAATAGCTTCTCCCATTTCATTACGCTCCCCAAAACCCCTCTCATATCTTATATTCTTCTCCCCTACATGCCCATTTAAGTTGCCTCCTATAATAATCTCTTAACTATTAGGTATCTCTTGCATTACTAAATCCATTTCCTCCCAAAATTGCTTTTTAAGGTTCTCTCCTAATCCTATTTGAGGAGCATACGCACTAATAACATTAACTAGAATGTGTGGTGTAAAATCCATAGAGATTGACATAATTTTTACAGCCGGCAATCAACCTGACACTAACCCTCCTTTTCCCATACTTGGGACCGGGCATTGTGAGACACAATGGCGGAGTTAAGCTTATTTTTTACGGAACCTTTAGTTGTTTCTTCTTACTTCGTCCCTCGACTTTAGTATTTCTCTTATCAAACACCCACCCCATTTATCCTTCATCAGAATATTTGTTATACTATGTATATAAAAAAATAATTTTTATTCTTTGTCATATGCTATAGTTGTTAATTGCAAGTGATTGGTTCATTTACTTTAAGATACATTCTTTTATATGAGTATCAGAGTATGCGCTATGATTTATTTGGCACAAGTTAATAAATGATATTATGATCACATTTACTAAGATTACAGAGTTCATTTTGGAGAATAAGTTCTTTCCTTAATGATTTTAGAAGTATTATGATGGAAGCGATACCCTAGGTTTTTTGTTGTAGATCCTTCTGGCTGTTCCTCGGATGGATGTCTATCCTCCAAAGGCAGCAGGATGCTTTAGCAATACTAGTTCTATTTTAGCTGTTGCCTTTACATTTGCGAGTGATAGGGTCTAAGGCCATAGGCTACATTTCGATAAGCCACGTATCATCACAAAGATGGAGGGCGTTTCTCTTAGTAGTTATATTTGATTTTAGTTTTTTATTTGAGAACTGAATATTTCAAGCATTTGTCATTTCTGTTCCATCGATACTTTATGCTTAATGGTCTCCAAAACTATGGATAATCAGTTCCATTTGTTTTACATAATGTTTCACCAGCTGTTATCTTGCCCTTGGAGAAATTGATAATGCCATGAAGAACTTCGATAATTGTCTGCTGTCTGGTGGTAATCTAGTTTTGGACCGAAAACTTATTGTAGAAGCATCTGATGGTCTTAAAAAAGCTAAGGTTTGTATTATTTGTTAGAGACATGCTAATGTTACATTGGATATTTCTTATTTTGATCTTCTTTCAAGTTTTGCGACTGCTCCACTAAATTAGTGTCTGGCTGACAGCACACAGCATATTGTTTGAATCGCTCAGCTGAACTTTTACGGCTGCGGCTTCCTGATGATGTATCTAAAGCACTGGAGTTTGTAGAGGAGGGTCTTTCAGTAAGCCCTTATTCTGAAGAGTTGATTAGAATGAAGGCTGAGGCGCTTTTGATGGTACTTTCCTAAAATGCTGTGGATCTTTGCGCAATTTCATTTTTTCTTATCACTTGTTTGGGAGCAATTAGACAGAAAATTGTGGAAGAAACAAGGCATACACGATCATGTTAAAAGGGTCATTTTATTATACATGATTTTCTTTTTACCTTTTAGCATTCGTAGAACTCAAATGCGGGAAATTTAATGTGAAGGTAAGTGCTCAAGTGATTTTTTAATGAAGATCGGAAAATTAAAGCTAATAATCAAGATATGGTCTAATCCAATTCATATATGAATTAAACAGGTGACATTTGTATAGTTATTTCAATTGCATTCTTCACATTCTAATGGAGTTTTATAATAAAAAACCTCTTGTGGATAAAATTTACTTTCTTTAGCTTCTTTTGCTGACAAGCTAATGAAGATTAAAACCATCTTCCTCTGTTTTTCTCACTGCAGCTTCGGAAGTATGATGAGGTAACTCAGTTATGTGAGGAGACCTTGGAATCTGCAAGGAGGAATCATGGTTATTCTAAAAATGGGGATGGTGTTGACAGTGTTGAGGATGCTCACGTAAGATTTTGGAGGTGGAAATTGATTGCAATGTCTTATTTCTATCTGGGAAGGCTTGAAGAAGCCCTAGATTTGCTTCAGAAGCTTGAGAAAGTGGGCCATTCAGAGGACAAGTAAAACAACCTCTAATATATTTACTTTATGTTTTTTGTTTCCTCATCTTTTCCTCTAGACAGTCCAATATATTTTCAGTGACATGGTAGCCATCGCAGGTGCGGAAATAATATTCCGGAATCATCCAAATCATTTGCTGTTACTGTGCGAGAGCTATTGAGCCACAAAGTACGTCTGAATAAATTGCATGATCAGTTTGTTTCATGAAGATGGTGCATGCGGGTATTTGAAACTCAGTTAACTGCTATATTGGATTGTCCAAACAACTTTGAGTTAAGA
The DNA here is from genome assembly GCA_039654745.1 of Houttuynia cordata. Taxonomy (NCBI): domain Eukaryota; kingdom Viridiplantae; phylum Streptophyta; class Magnoliopsida; order Piperales; family Saururaceae; genus Houttuynia; species Houttuynia cordata. The sequence continues at coordinate 59,581,183 of CM077504.1, read as the reverse complement.
GGGTATTAGGGGTAGCTATGAGCTGAGCTGGGATTAATTTTTTCCCAGCTCAATTTTATAAGCTCAAACAGAGTTGATCTGAGTTGAGCGGCCTTGAATTTCTTATATTATATTATACATAATATACTTACATGGTTGCATAAATTCAACTCGTATAGATTAGGAAATATATCTTATTGTATTTATATCATAATCATAATAATAATCAAAATCAAGTAGTGCCTTTTCCCAACTATTTGGGGTTGGCGACATGGATCTTAAGCCTCCATTCATGCCTGTGTTTTGTGCCAACTCTTTTATAAGAGATGGTAAAGTCATATCCTTTTTATCAACTCCATTCAAGTTCTCTTAGGTCTCCCTCCCTCTTTTGGCATCATTTACATGCATCTCTTCTAATCTTCTCACAAGGGCATCTATTGGTCTTCATTGCATATGCCCATACCAATGCAACCTACATTCCCTCAGCTTCTCCCCTAAAGGAGCTACCCCTAAACTCACGAATATATTCATTTCTAATCCTATCTCTCTTAGTTATCCCACTCAGCCACTTTAGCATTCTCATTTTGGCTACATTCAACTTATCTATATGATTTCTCTTTGTTGTCCAATACTTCGCTCCATAAAAGTATTGCAGGCCTAATGGGTGTCCTATAGAAGTTGCCTTTAAGCCTTTTTGGAACACACCTATCACACAAAGCTCCCGAGGTTGCCCTCCGCATTTATCCTATGTACCACATCACTATGAATATCCCCTTCTTTCTATTCTAGTTTTGCATTCAAACTTTACTTTCATTAATTAAAATTACATCATCTGTAAAAAGCATAGACTAAGGTACACTATCTTGCATATGTCTAATTAGCTCATCCATAACTAAAATGTAAAGATAAGGACTTAAGGCTGACCCTTAATGAAGACCTACCATAACCAGAAACTCTTTGGTTCCCCTAGTACACTAGTCATAACACCCTCATATCTATCCTTTATCTATGTAACCTCTTATGACTCCTTTCTTATTCTTCAAAACACTCCAAATGAGCTCTCTTGGCACTCTGTTGTAGGCTTTTTCCAAATCTATGAAGGTCATATAGAGATATTATTTTCTATCCCTATACCTCTCTACTAACTGTCGTAACAAAAATATAGCTTCCGTTGTTGACCTCTCCAACATGAATCCAAATTGATTATCTGTTACTTTAGTTACTTTTTCCAAAAGTCCTACTACTCTCGCCCATATCTTCATAGTATGCCCTATAAGTTATATATATCTATAGTTTGTACAACTTTAGATGTCCCCTTTATTTTTATATAAGGGTACTTCTCCTCCACTCCTCTGGCATCCTCTTAGACTTCTAGATCTTGTTAATCAAACTAGTCAACCAAGTTAAGCCAACACCTCTCAGAGCCTTCCATACTTCAATAGGAATTCCATCGGATCCTAGAGCTTTGTCTTTCTTTACCTTCCTTAATGCAACTCCTACTTCCTCTATACAGAATCTCCTAAAATAAATTCTCTTTAACGGGACTAGACTCAAAATATGCACGCCATCTCTCCCTAATTTCTTCATCTTTCACTAAAACCCTTTGATCTTCACTCTTAATGCATCTAATTTATTCTAAGTCCAAACTTCTCTTATCTCTTCAGCTATCTTATATATATCCCTCTCCCCCTCCTTCGTCCCTAGATATTATACAAGTCATCAAACGCCTTATATCTAGTTTCACTCACTATTTTTTTAGCCTCTCTCTTAACCTTATCATATCTTTCTTAATTCTCTTGGTTTTAATATTTTTGCCACTCCTTGAAGAAACACTTCTTTTCCTTGATGACTTTTTTAACTTCCTCACACCACCATGCTTCTTTCTTGATGTCCATTCTCCTCCTCATTTCACCGAGTACTTATTTTCCCATTTTTAATGCAATTGGCCATGTTACCCCACATCACTGTTGGTTCCTCATTTAAGTTCCAATTTCCTTCAACCCTCAACCTTCACAAAAGTGTTGAGCATCTCATCCCTCAAGTTCCACCACTTGATCCTATGCTCTATTTTATCTGCCCTTCGCATCTTCCACCCCTTCATGTGAACATTCAAAACAACTAATCTATGTTATAGTGCTATAGGTTCTCCGGGTATACTTATAATCCTTATATTTAGTTCTTTCTTCTCTTCTAACTAAGAAAAGTCTATTTGGCTCTTGTGAGGTCCACTCTTGAATGTTACTAGATGCTCTTCCCTCTTATTGAAATAGGTATTTTCTATACCTAGATCGTTTACACTATTGCAAACAATAGCAAACTCAAGAATAGCTTTTCCCATTTCATTCTCTCCCCAAAACCATACCCTCCATGCACCCCTCTTGTATCCTATGTTCTTATCCCCGACATGCCCATTTAAATCGCCCCACCTATAATAACTTTTCCCCCGTTAGGTATCCCTTGCATTACTAAGTCCATTTCTTCCAAAATTAATTTTTAAGGTTCTCTCAAAAAGTCCATTTCTTCCCAAAATTATTTTTTAAGGTTCACTCCTAATCTTACTTGAGGTACATAAACACTAATAATATTAATTATGAATTCCCCTAACACTAGATGCACTAATATAATTCTATCACTAAATCTCTTAAAACCTACAAGATTTTTTCTCAAGTCTTTATCAGCCACTATACCCACTCCATTCCTATTTGAATCTTTACCTATATAAACTAGTTTAAAGCCCTCCCCCAGTTCCTTAGCCTTCTCTCCTACAAACTTAGTCTCTTGCAATGAAGCTATGTTAACCCTCTTTCTCTAACTCTATAGCCTTACTCTTAAAGGTTTCAATATTCCACGTTGCCACTCTAATCCTACGCTCTTGGATTAACTTCTTTACTTGCGCCCGTCTAGACCAACGTGAGAACCCTTGCTCACTTTCAATTGCAACCGGGCGTTGTTGCAACACGTCGCTTCTAGGGAACACCCAAGCCAACCCTTGCATACTTACTATTGCACTGGGGTTTTAGCACAGCGCGTCGCTTCTAGGGAACGCCCTAGCTCTAGCTAGCATGTGTGGTGTAAGATCCATAGAGATTGACGGAGTTTTTATAGCCGGCTATCAACCTGATGTTAACCCTCTTCCTTTTCCCAGACTTTGGGACCGGGCATTGTGAGACACAACGGCATAGTTATCTTATTGTATTTATATGAATAAAAAAATATTCTATATATGGAAAAGATAAACGTTTGGTTTGAGGTGAAATTGGACTTGGCTGGTGGATCTGACTTTGGAGCTACGGATTAGGCCAAACGAAGTCATTAGAAAAGCTAACTCAAATTGGCCTGCTATTACCACTTGGAATAGATTTTTCTTACTGAAGCAACTTTTAGCAAGATGTGCTTGATTGGATAATTGCTGCTGCCTTGGCAAAGCGAGAAGTGTACAACTATGAAACCACTAAACTTTTGTATCCTTTTCTTCTTAGATGCTTGTCGTCTATCACCAGAGTGAGAATTGAATCAAGAACTTAACTTTCCTCCGTCCTTCAGCTCTGGAGCTCTTGGCGTGTTAGTTAGGTACCTAACATTCAAGTAGGTTGCAAGCTTCCTTGATAAGCTTGAATTTTTAACTAAGAGTGGTTGGCTGGGAGAAAGTAAATCACCTTCAATCAGGATCCAATTGATCAGAACATTCAATTGCAATTTGGTAACTAACTCACATAAACCGCGAGGTACAGGTTTCCAAGCATAACTGTAGTTCTAGTTCCATTTAGTTGCAGATATTACAGTCCTAGTGCAATTTACACAATGACTAGTCACACCCTGAGAAATATGTAGCTAGAGCAATTAGAGGCGAAGTGATTGAATACATGATACTGTTTCTTCTCTGCTAATTTGCACAAATCCGCATTATTTCTTTGCCACCATTGACATGCATTTTTTTTACTAGTTACATAAAATGGTATCAACTTTATCTTATGCCTTCCCCTAGCTCCATCTGGATATGCAATACGATTTTATTCTAACTTATGACAATGTTATTCAAAAAGACTCTTCTAGAATCATGTAAGATGTACTGTCAAGAACATCTGACACCCATTCTAATGCAGTCAAAGTTTGACTACTGAAAATATTTTGGGAGGAATGATTGCAAGAAAAAATTGATACTTTCCCATGCAAAAATGGCTGTTAAATAATGATAATTTACTTATGCACTAGACCCCAAGTCTAGCATAGTCCAGATAATGACTGATCTAGAGCACAACATTTTGGTGTGCTTGTGAGCTGCCAGTTAGACACCAAGTTTTACTAAATTGTGGAATATTCTTTTCTAGCACCTAGGTCGTTAACTCAACATTAGTGCTCCGACTTTATATTATGTTTGTGCATGGATGATAGTCATTTTTCACTCAACGCCAACGGGATTTGACCCTGGAACCTATTCCCAAACCGGAAGAGATCTGATCACCCCGACTAAGGCTGGTCTGGGTCTATTTTTATTTCTGTAAGTGTCATGCTTCTAAGAGAAAGCAGGATGGACTCGTTATGTATTTATCTTTGGGTTGGGAGATAACCGTAGGAAAATTAACCACCATCTCGTGAAGCCAATACCAAATATCCAGGAAAGGTGTCTGATGTTAGTGGTGGTGTTGAACTTCATCTCACTATTCCTGGTTATGTTCAAAGTTTTTTGAAATATCTATGCTTAAGCCAAAACTAAATGACTTGGAAAGGCAAAGGACGATGGTGGGTGGTGGTTGTCATTTTCATCTTCCCTCCTTTGAGATTCTGGCATCAGGAACAGTATTGGGCAGAAAATATTGCCACTTTTGTTCTCTCATTTATCTGTATCATCATTTTATATAACTATAGTTAGATAGTGATCCATGTTCCCTACTACGGATAGCTTGGGATGAGGCATAGATGGTGAACAATGATGAACTATGCTTATTTCCACTTGCTCTAATGAAGTACTTACTGGTATTAGTATTTTTGTTTTCTGACTCAGGCTGCTGGGAATGAGGCTTTCCAAGCCGGAAGACATTTGGAAGCAGTTCAGCATTATACTGCTGCTTTAGCCTGCAATGTTGAATCACGCCCTTTTACTGCCATCTGTTTTTGTAATCGTGCTGCTGCGTACCAATGTTTAGGCCAAATAACAGATGCAATTGCGGATTGCACTTTAGCTATAGCTCTTGACTCAAATTATCCAAAGGTATATCACCTCTCTTTGTTTAGGCTAAGCTTATTTGAGAATTACTGATCTGAAAACTTAGACAATGCTTACCTTCTTTTACCAGTGGTTATGTAGGATAATAAAATAGCACTTTGAATGAAATTTAAGATTGTAAGCACTTTAAATGAAGTTCTGATCCGTTCATTGAATGCGCATTTCGGAACTCCCATAGGCAGGGCCAAGTCAATGTGTTTCCTAAAATAATTACAGCTGTGCTACATATTGAAATCATATGTACAGTAGTGCATCAACTGTGACTTTAAGTTGTCAGAGGTTGCACGTGAGAAATAGGTGGTAGTTGTGCAGTTTTGCTTTTCATTTCATTTCATTTCTTTTCTTTTCTTTTGAGTCTGTATGCTTATCCCCTTTTCCAACTTAATGGAATTAGGGCTGTGCCGTAGCTGAATGATTTGAAGAAAAGTTATCAGAGAACTTCTTTCAGTTTTTTCTTTTAGTTTTTTCTCTTAACAGAATGTCTGAGTACCCTTTTTTTAAAGGCAATATCAAGGAGGGCCACCTTGCATGAGATGATCCGTGACTACAGTCATGCTGTTACTGACCTTCAAAGACTTGTATATCTTTTTGAAGAGAAGGCAAAGGACAAATCTAATCAGCATTCACAATTGCCAAATGTTGCAAATGATCTAAAACAAGTCCGTTCTCGCCTGTTTACTATGGAACAGGAAGCCAGAAAAGATACCCCTTTGAATGTGTACTTGATCTTGTGAGTCTATTCGTTTATCCAAATGCCTCTACTATATGATAAAAGCAAGTTCATAAGCGCTTTCGTTTTTGTTTGGTAACACCTTTTCAATATAGCATAATGTAATCAACTGCATGTATGTAGAGGAATCGATCCACAAGGCAAGGCTGTGGAGGTCAAGAAAGCGTACCGAAAGGCAGCTCTTAGACACCACCCGGACAAGGTAAGTTAATCATCTAGTTTTCTGGTACGTGTGCACTTTCATGCTTATAGATGGTTTCTAGAAATTTGATTAGTCCTCGAGTTGCGAGTCTTGTGACACTTGTTGGATGCAAGATTAGAAATTTATGTGCATACAGTGCATGGTAAAACAGTTTGTCTAAACAATTTTTTCTTTCTTTATTTGAATGGTAGGGATTGATGCACAACATGGCTCACGTATTTTCACCTCAATAGATACATTATGTTTTGCTGTCTTGTCCGATGAAACCCACACTTATTAATTTTTTTTTATGGGTTTTTGTGAAAATTGTCATATTGCTTAACATCTTTGATGGGGTCAAATGTCTCTTTGCTTATCATAACAATCTTGTCCGGGTCTCACTATTAGGTGAGCCATGTTACCTGTGTCATTATGTACTAAAACTGACTGCTTCCTTGGGCAGGCATTCTGAAGTCACGTGATATTATACCTGAAAGCTGAAAATTGAAATGCTTAACATAGTATGTTAACACTTTAAATGGAGGTGAAAGGACATATACTTAAATCAAGGGGCTCTTTTATCTTCACCAAGGACATGTTACATCATTCTCTCAATGCGTCCATGTACAAGCTAGTGTGTATTAAGCTTGTTATCTACTTATATCAAGTTACACCTGTACGCTGTCCTTTTTGCTCAGCCCTTGTCTATATTACACATTACGAGACTGCATTTTTGGGGAAAAAATTATTGCAATTTCATTTCACTTGCAATATTTGAGTAGATTTATGGTGATTCCATGAAATAGTGTAATGAAGTTTGATATGGTTTGATTTTATTGGTCCAGTGTTTTCTCCTTCATTTGATTTTGTTCCTTTTCACAGAAACAGGAAGTAGGGGAACAAAGGAATTGTTGAACCTGTAAAATTTATGCCTCTCGTTCTATCTAGTGGGACATAATACAGTTATCACATACTTGTGTGCTACATGTGTTATAGAAAGTTACTTTTTCATTAACCACTTCTCCTACGAGCAAAAGCTATTTTTTTCGATATGTCCTACGAGCTTAAGCTGCTAGGCAGGGACTAGCTTATTCATATTACCATGCTAACAGAACCAATAATAGCTGAATTAAGCTTTTGTAGTGCCCTTTTGCTCTTTCAGTTGCCTTGACAGTTATAAGCTTTTGCACAGGCTGGTCAGTTCTTGGCAAGAAACGAGAATGGGGATGATCAGCTTTGGAAAGAAGTTTCTGATGAGGTTAACAGGGATGCTGAGAGGCTTTTTAAAATGATTGGAGAGGCCTATGCAGTGTTATCAGATCCTACAAAGGTATTTTTTGTCGTTCTAACGGTGCTATTTTTTTATATTTTGTATAGTACCTCACTGCTTGGTGGTGATATGGAGATGGCTTTTTTGGAAATAAGGTTAACTACAAAAATTACACGGAGAGTGACGCCGACTAGAGGTTGTAGAAGTTCAGGATCTATGAGGAGAAAGACAAGAAATAATAGGAAGAAAAGAGTTGGTCAGCGTGTCAACTGACTGCCTTAATCATCATCATGCGCCTTATCTCATTTGTATGGGGTTGATGCCTAGGATTCTGCTTCTCCATCCAGCCCTATAATAGACCATTTCCGCATAGTCACTAGTTCCCTCCAAGTCATCTGGGGCTGGCCTCTTTTTTTCTAGAGATTGTTTATAAACCACTACTAAATTTTTCGTACGAAAGTGGTGTTGGTGGTCTCCTTGGAAACATGGCTAAACCACTTTGCTTTCTCTCGATATATCACTGGTCATTTCTAACATGTCATTTAATTGTATTCCCACTCACTCATCTTACCCCAGTTATCTTATCTATACAGTTTTTCTTTGTTACCCAACATGTAGCATTTGAATTGTAGGTATTAGTGCCGTCCTATGGTATGCACCTTTTAACATGGTAGGGCTAGACTTAATTGCCGAGTTATTCATGAAGTTGCTCTCCATTTCAACCACACAACTCTAATCAGTCTTTAAATATTTCTCCTTCTGCAACAATCATTAGATCAAGATATCTATATTAATTACAGGTAGCATTTCTTGTGCATCGAATCTTAGGGCTGTCAACGGGGCAGGTATAAATTTGCTAAGCTTTGCCCGCCTGCAGAGCACGCTTCCTCATTTCTACCAGTACCCAATTCATTATCCATATCTCAATTCTTACCCATGTTCCACCCATTACCGCTTATCCATGGGGTTGACAGGGGTAGTTGGCTAGCACCACATATTTGCTACGATTACTTTATAATGTATATTTCAATTACTCATATTTTCTATGATATGCTCCTGCATGACAATTCTAGTAATTCACCCGTCACTGTTTTAAGTTTGCTACTCGAAGCCGAGACATCCTTACCTTCTTTATCTAACATGCACCAGAAGTTTCTCGTTCAAAATCTAGTACCCTTTTACTAACGACACTGATAATCATGTTCCTTCATGTAGCAGCAAGTAAAAAAAATCATCCCTAATCACCATTCCAGTCAAATAAACAAACTCAAGCAAATAAGAAAACAGAAACAAAGGAGGGAGAAATTACAATATGAAAAGGAACCAAGCTGCATAGAGAATCCTACTGCCGAAAGATGCTGAGATAAGGTCGAAACATGAAAGGAGAAACAAACAGAGACCTGCTGCAATGCCTCCAGAATCATATTAAAAACAAGTTTTTGATAAAACTTTGGTATGGTCTCTTATAATTTAACAGATTCAAGGCTTGCAAAGTTTAGCATTTAGAGTTGTTTCTATTAGTGTTGTAGTATCAGAAAACAAAAATTCCATGTAAAGTCACTACACACTGAAGTATGCCAAATGGTATAATACCATTTGTTCTTAATGCGAAATTTCATTATTGGAGTCAAACACAATCATCACCTAAAAACCTTAACCAAGCAATATCAATTTTGCAACGGGGACTCTACTGCAGTGTTCATGTAAGGTATTTCATGTTGAGCCCTTGGAGGAAGGTGTTGGTTGCATCTAAAAACCAGTTTGGCTTCAGTCTATGCACCTCAATTTTTGTAAACAAATGCCTTGTCCATCTCCTCCACTTGAATATCATCAGAATAAATTTGTTTACCAAGGTAAGTTACTGGTCATTCGTGATTTTTTTCCTGTAAGATATCTTTTGCATTTACTGGTCTCCCTTAGCCTAAAACCAATGCAGACTATCTTTTCACCTTCTATAACTGTCTACTAACACTTAAATTCACAAAAATGGCAAGCTAGGAATGCACGATTTTGAATATGTACAAATGAATTTTCTATACTTCCTTATATTTGTGACTTCCATTAGGCTTCATTTTGTTTTTCTTTCAAATGTGTCGCATATTCTAATGAGTTCTATTCTTTTGGCAGCGGTTAGAATATGATGCCGAGGAAGAAATGAGGAATGTACAGAATAAGCGAGGCACTATTAGAACTACAGATGTTCACAGCTCATATGAGAGAAGTCCAAGCAGGAGACAGTGGAAGGATGTTTGGAAGTCATATGAAAGCCCAAAAAATAGGTGGAGTGAATCCTCCTATTCAAGTAGATACTTCTGACCTGAAGATATAACTCAGTTTAAATCTACAATATCAAAGGTTCATGTGGTTCATATTAGCCATGCTCTTCAAGTCATTTTTGGTGCATTAGAGTTGAATATATAGTCTCTCATAAGGCAGTTTAAAGTACAGTTGAAATTGGAAAGGTTATACAGAAAATTTGAAATATAAGAGCAAGAAAGCTGACGAAAACATCAGCCTCCAAATTTACACACAAGCCGACCAAGAAAGGAGAATACATTACAATTTATTTGCTATTAAGGTAGAAGTCTCTGCTTTCTCTCTGTGTATGAGTGGCAGCGGGGTCGGTGGGGGTGTAGTAGGGTTTTTTTTTTTAATTTTATTTTGATGGTTTTGTGGGGGGGGGGGGGGGGGGGGGGTGGGTGTTAACTTAAACTTGTAAATTCTATTTTGTTTGTCAGATATTGTTTGTGAAACATATTTTCCTTTAACTCTTGTTGGGGCTATTTTGGTGAAAATATGTAAATTGATATCATTCTGTACATTGTTCTTCCATATTGGCTGTGTACATCGGGGTGATTTATTACATTTTTTGGGATGTTGGGAAAAACGAGAGATGTTATGTAAATAATTTGTTGAATCTGAGTTGATACGAAAGTAGGGCAATTGAATACTGTTATATATTTGTGCTTATACATTCCTTTCGCTTATGTCGTTCTCTTTTTTAAAAAAATTCTTTATTTTTTTTGGCAACATAAATAATTTGTTGAATATGAGAAGATGTGGAGTAGGGCAACTGACCACTGTTATATATTTGTGCTTATAATTCATTTTGCTTATGCCGTTTTGTTTTTTAAAAAATTCTTTATTGCACTGTGAAGCTGAAAGGGGGTCTCATGCTAGAGCTCTGGATGATGATTTATATTCAGTGTTTTTCTATTACTAATACACACACACACACACACACAATTTGTAGTATATTGGAAGGGAAATTTGTTTTTTCTTCAAAGCATAAAAAAATGCATTTTGTGATCATGTGATAGTTTTGTTTGATAATGATGATCATGTGATGCTCGGGTATGCTCTTTTTCGGGGGTTAAGATATTCGATTAAGTATATGGCTTGGCCTCACTATGTAAAATTTAAAAGAAAATTGCTAAATACTTCCTCTAATGAAGTTCTCTGCATTTGAAAAAACACAAGTTTACCGTTACATGGCTGACTTTACTCCGCTCCCTCACAATTAAATGCACGGAAGGAGAGGGCGGGCTCTTTTTTTGCACAGGTCTTAGAGTCTAATAAATTTTATTCACTTTTCAATGCAGACAAGTATAAAAATAAGACAGGAAAGTTTAACTATAAAAGCAGCCTTTAATGTAAGTTATGGTTACCATATGGTTTTACCAAATAGAACATGTATGTAACTTACTGCTGTCATTATGGAATTTATTAAAAGCAGCCTTTAATGTAAGTTATGGTTACCATATGGTTTTACCAAATAGAACATGTATGTAACTTACTGCTGTCATTATGGAATTTATTATTGTAGATCAGCCCGTCGCCCCCCGCCCATGTCCAGGTAAAGAGTGCCGGGTTTGGTGGGAGTTGGTGGAGGGTTAGAAACATTCTGTCGTGGGAACTAAAAAAAATGCTTCCCCAATTTGAAAATCAAAATTTTCCGCATACTGCTTATACATCTCCATTTTCTCTCCTACAATGGGTGTTCTATCCTGGGCCCACATTTAGGGCAGCCACACAAACTACTCAATGTGCTCCCTAATGCTAAAAAAAGCCAGAGAGAAATGCAAAGCCAAAAATAAAGAGTACCGGTGTAAATTTACCTTTGTACAAGGGTAAAATGAAAAAGAGTGTAGAAAAGCACGTGACCCGACGATGGACACTAACTTGCAGGCGCGTCGACGGGGAGCAACACGCGGTTAGGCGTCTGCCACGTTTCTCCCACGTGCTGGTTGACTTTACTTTGCATTTTCAAGAAAAGCTAGACCGTATGTATGTTTAAGGCTCGAACGACCAAAATGATACTCCATCCGTTCCAAAATATTATGTACATTCGAGAAAATTCTCATTTTTATTAGACCATGGAGCCCACAAGGAAGTCGCATGACTTCTTCTCTTGATTAGCCTGTCCAACTCGTTTGCTCGTTCACGAACCAAGTTCAAGTCAATCCTTCTAAGTCTTCTCTAATTTTAGAAAGAGGAAGTCACCTGATTTGACAAAATGTATATTTTTTTAGAATAATGAATATTTTCAAATGTATATAGCATTTTAGAATAGTGAATATTTTTAAATACACATAGTATTTTAGAAGGAAGAGAGTATGATTATTGCTAGAGGACCACATTATGTATCAAACAAAAGGATGGACCACATTAATTAATGACACTAATTGTAATGTATGTCTTTAGTTCTTTTCGGTACATGGTGAAAACACCCCTTCCTAAACCTACCCCCGCAAGGTGCCACCATCTCCGAATACAGCTCAAACCTAGGACTCTCCCTCAACCCGGAAACGACAGACATGATTGGTGGTCCTCCCACGTTGGAAGCTTTACCAAATATCTTGACATCGCACAAATGGGAGAACCACGCTAACATAGTCCTCCGCGAGCATTGTGTAATTTCTCATAGAAACAGGGGTGACTGCAGAGTGGTGAATTAGTACTCTCCAATTTGCATTCACTCTTTTTTTTTTTTTTGCATTTTTAGGTTTTACACCTTTCTTCTCACTATTGTTGCCTTTTTGGTGTCCACTTTCTCTTGTTCTTTTCTTCTCTTTGGCAGAGTGGTTTGCTTTATTTCATGTTAGGTGAAACCCCTCTATTTTCATGTGTTATGCTTCATTGTGTATTTAAGGATTTTTTTCATAATATATGTGTTTCTATTTATATGTGGCAGTGTAACACCCGAAAAATCGGTATGAATCATTAAATATTTTAGGAAACTGACTTAAATTAAGAAAGTTTGATTGCCTAATTTGATTTATGATATGTGGAGCGTTTGATGTATATGTGATGCATTAGAAATTGATTTAACAATAGACTAAGTTTAGGCAGGTTACCTGGGTGCAAGGCTAGTCTCGCACCAGGGCCTTTGACGCCTGGTGATGGGGCCAGGCGCCAGGGTGGATACGAGACACGTGGTGGGACGCGTGTGTGTGTGTGTGAGATAAAAAAAAAAGTGGGTTAATTATGACTCGTAGTAATGTGATTAGTTGTATGGTCGATTTGTGTGCATATGTGTTGGTCGTCTATTGTGAACGTCACGCCAAGACGTCAGTACACTGACGTCAGCACGCTGGGCTATTTCTGAATAGGATTAGATTTGCTTTTGTGTATCAATTAGTGGAATAATGAATGTAATAATGGCCTGATGGCCTGTAATCTTGGCCCATTAGTGGCCCAATTAGTGGCACGCCTCTCTAGGAGCCGCGCCTCCCTCTTCTTGTTATAAGGGGACCTCCGTCCTCTTCATCAGTTATGCAATCAATCAAGTTCTCTCTTTTATTTTAGTTCTTTTCTTTCTCTCTGACGATCCAATACCCTGTGATCCTTTCGGGTCACAACATTGGTATCAGAGCAGTTCCGATCAGTGACAGAGATGCCGCCTCGCAAATAGTCGACTACGGCCGCTGAGGCGCAGCCGGAACCAGAGGCGACCAACATGGCCGCTAGCCCTAAGGCTGCCGATGGGAATGACATGGCCGAGATTCGATCCATGCTCGCTAAGTTGCTCCCATTGCAGATCGCGTAGGCACAGTCTACGGCCAACCAGACAGGGGGGCACTGACTCCTCCACCGGCCTTTTCTGTAGCAAATGGTGAGACTTCTCAGGCTGCTGGTTCGAGGGGTCTTGGCGGTTCAGGGGCATGGTTTCCTCCGCTGAATTCCCACATGCAAGGGGTGCGAGGCATACAAGGTGTTCAAACAAATTCCTCTATGACAACGCCTCTCAGGAATATACAGCAAGAGATTGATGATGACTGGGAGGAACCACTGGGTCCTCAAGGGGGCCTCTGTGGAGGGGCAGAGCCAAGGTGGTGAAGACGACCCAGTGGAATGGATCTACAAGGCGGAGAAATTCTTTCCCTACCAAGGGACCAACTCGGAGGCTGAATGACTGCGCATCGCAGCATTCAACTTGGACGGAGACGCCTCGGTGTGGCTCCAGTGTTACAAGAAGGAGGATCGCTATCTGACTTGGGCTTCATTTTCTGATGAACTCTGTGTTCAATTCGGCCCCAATGAATTCCAGGATTTCAATGAGATGTTATCCAGCCTGTGATAGACAACAATGGTAAGAGCGTACTATACCGAGTTTATGAAGATTGCCAATCGTTTGCCCAATTGGCCAATGGTAGCACTCGTGGGTACGTTCAAGAGGGGGTTAAAACTGGAGATATCGGATGAGATGCAACACTTCCCATGCAACACGATGAGGGATGTGGTACACCACGCTCGCATTGAGGAGGAGAAGCTGGCTCGACAGCAGAGAGAAGGGCGCAAGAGTCTGACACTGAGAACTCCTAACAACTCAGCGTTGGGTCCACTGCCAGTGCCAGGCCCGGTCGGCCTTTGTCTGCCAGAGTGGTCAACCCATCAGTTCGTCGCCTTACACCAGCTTAGATGGAGGAGCAACGCACCAAGGGCTCTGCTACAAGTACAACGAGAAGTTTGTCCACGGACACCGTTGTTCTGTTAGGGGGAGCTTACTAATCGAAGAGGTCGAAGACAACGTGACGCACCATCCTGAGGAGGTAGCCAATGAGTATGATGACGTGCAACCTGAGATTTCGGTGCACGCCTATTCAGGCACCTACAACCCATGCACCATGTGTTTACAAGGGCTCCTTAAGCGCCAGGAGGTTGCCGTGCTGATTGACAATGGGTCTACTCACAACTTTATCAATGATAAGGTGGCACATCGGCTGGGATGCTTCGTGTTAGACGCCAAGCCATTCGATGTCCTCATTGGGGACGGTAAACACCTCTAGAGCTCGGGAGTGTGCGCTCAGGACGCCCTCACTATTCAAGGTCATACCTTTATCACCGATTTATTTCTATTACCTATCAAGGGTGCAGATGTGGTTTTGGGGGTCCAATGGCTCCAGGACCTAGGTGACGTGGTACTTTAAAGAATTGGTAATGGATTTCGAAGTGCATGGGCAGTGGGTGTACCGTCTTTAGGGGGCACAACCCGGCTCCTTGCATACAGCCCAGGCGGTGGGCTCATTCTTCAGATTTACACCACATGGTTTATTACTTCAGCAACAAGCCATTATGGATGTAGAACCGAACACGATGACATCTTCTTTGAACTAAATGGCCTTCCACAGGTCAGATCTCACGACCACTCGATCCTGATACTTCCCGATGCTGCCTCAACTAATGTCCGACCTTATCGCTACCCACACGTTCAAAAGGCAGAGATTGAACGATTGGTGCAGGGCATGCTGCAATCAAGTATCATCCAACCAAGCACTAGTTCTTTCTCTTCTCCAGTTTTATTGGTGCGTAAGAAGGACAGGACATAGAGATTTTGTGTCAACTATTGTGCTCCAAATGCTATTACTGTTAAGGACAAATACCCTATTCTGGTTATTGAAGAGTTGTTGGATAAATTGGTTGGTGCTACTATTTTTAGCAAACTCGATTTGCGCTCGGGGTACCATCAGATCCGGATGCTACTGTTGGATGTGCACAAGACAGCATTTCACACTCACGACAGTCATTTCGAGTTCCTAGTCATGCCTTTTAGCCTGACAAATACGCCAACGACATTTCAAAGCTTAATGAATGATCTATTCCAACCCTTTCTCTGTCAATTCGTCCAGGTACTTTTCAACAATATCCTCATCTGCAGCAAGTCGTGGGAGTCCCACCTGGCACATCTAAGGTCGGTTTTCTCTACTTAATAGAAAAATTCATTGTTTCTCAAACGTTCAAAATGTTCTTTTGGAAGCACATAGGTGGAGTATTTGGGTGGCCACCGACCTGTCAAAGGTTTCGACAATGATGTCCTGGCCGGCACCAACATGTGTCAAGGGCCTTCGTGGGTTTCTGGGATTGACAAGCTATTATCGCCGGTTCATCAATCGGTACGGAATTATTGCTGGCCCACTTACTGCACTACTTAAAAAGGGGCCCTTTACTTGGACGGATGAGGCTCAGGTTGCTTTTGGCCACGTTAAACAGGCCATGGTCACAACACCAGTTCTGATTTTGCCAGATTTCACTCTTCCATTTGTGGTGGAAACGGATGCCTTAGACACAAGCCTGGGGGCGGTCTTTTTGCAGAAAGATCAACCTGTGGCCTTCTTCAGTAAATTTCTCGCAGGTCACTCATTGACCCCGTCGGCGTATGAAAGAGAAATGCTTGCCATCGTTCATGCTGTGACGAAGTGGCGATCGTATCTGCTGGGTCGCGGTTTATCATCTATACAAATCATCAGCCTCTAAAGTATTTTTTGAAACAACGGGTGTCAACACTAGCGTGGCAACGCTGGGTTAACAAGTTATTGGGGTATGACTATGAAATCATCTACAAGAAAGGATCAGAGAACACAGTGACTGATGCTCTCTCACGCAGGTCCTCAGAGGGCGAATGCTTGGCATTGTCTATGCCGAGTTATCCTTTCCTTCCTGACCTCCGTCGGGCGTATGTGGATGACCCGTATACTCAGTGCTTGATCGTGCAGCTTCAGGAGAATCCGTCGGATGAACCTTCCTTCACTTGGCACAAGGATATTTTGTTATGGAAGGGGAGGTTATGGGTGCCCGACACTGCGGATTTATGTCGACACATACTATCACATTTCCATGATACATTGATGGCGGGCCATGAAGGAACATTTCTGATGTACAAGTGGGATAAGGTTGTTCTCTCCAATTTTTGGCGTGAGTTCTTTGCTCTCCAGGGCACGACACTCTACATGAGCATGGCCTATCATCCGCAGACAGATGGCCAAACGGAGGTAGTAAACCAATGCTTGGAGCAATATTTGAGGTGTTTCGTGGGGGATCAGCCCCGCAAATGGTTACAGCTCCTTCCGTGGCCGAATGGTCGTATAATACGGTCTACCATATGCGGACCGGGTTTACACCATTTGAAGCAGTCTATGACCGGCCTCCGCCTTACGTACTTTCCTATGTGCCTCAGCGGTCTTCGATTGCGGAGGTTGATTACATGCTTCAAATGAGAGATGAGGTCCTTCGGCAGTTAAAGGCCAATCTAGCATCGGCGCAGAATCGTATGAAGCAGATATATGACAGACAGCACACCGATAGGGAATTCTAGGTCGGCAATTTGGTCTATGTGTCTGTTCTTCCTCAGCGCCAAATTGGCACCCCGTTATCATGGACCCTACTCTGTGGTTGAGCGGTTCAGGTCAATGGTTTATCGTCTGACCTTACCTTCGGAGTTGCTAGTACACCACGTGTTCCACGTTTCACGTCTTCGACGGTTTGTAGGTGATCCAACGTTGGTGACTGTTGGTGGGCCTATACCACTTATGAATCTTACGGATTCTGAAGCATCTGTTCCTGCGTCTATAATTGACAAACGTCGGGTACGGAGATCTGGTCGCATTGTTACAAAGATATTGATTGTGTGGCGAGGTAAATCATTGGAGGATGCTACATGGGAGTTGGAAGACGACATTTTGGATCATTTTCCGGATTGGTCGCCTTGAGGTCAAGGCGAAAGCGGAGTGTAGTGGATTGTTGTAAACGTCACGCCAGGACGTTAGTACACTAACGTCAGCACACTGGACATCATTTTGGGCTATTTTTGAATAGCATTAGATTTGCTTTTCCATTTAAATTAGTGGAATAATGGATGTAATAATGGCATGATGGCTTGTAATCTCAGCCTGTTAGTGGCCCAATTAGTGGTGCGCCTCTCTAGGAGCCGCGCCTCCCTCTTCTTGTTATAAGGGGACCTTCATCCTCTTCATCAGTTATGCAATCAATCAATTTATCTCTTTTATTTTGGTTATTTTCTTTTCTCTCTGATGATCCGATACCCTATGATCCTTTCGGTCACAACATCGTCACATGTATCTGACACTAGACATACTTGGGCGCCAGGACACATGAGTACGTGCAAATCATGGTTAGTTATTCATAATAATTGGAGAACATTATGGTAGAAGAGAAAGATTTGATTTACCAGTAGTAAAAGGAAAGTAATTAACAAATATGGAAATAATAACTAAATTAGATACTGCTATTTGTGGGAACCAATCAGGGATTACATAGGAATATTCCCAAAGATCTCGACTAGCTAATCAGAGAAGGGTAACAAAAGGGAAGGACATCTGACATGGAATTGTAACAAAATGGCAGTTTCTAGATTGGGTAGTTAGGATGAGTTTGAAAGAGATTTGATTCTAAAAGATTTAGAATTCCAACTGATTGTGACACCTATTTGGAAGGATGTCCAAGTCAAATTTGGGAAGGATTGTGGATGAAGGATTGAGATTAAAAGGATGAGAATCAAAGGTGGAATGTGACTCCAATCAGGATTAGGAAACCCTAAGTATTTAAGTGCCAATTGGGGTGGCCGGCCCTTACACTTGGCCGACCACTCTGATCGTTTAAAATTAAAACCCTTGCAAGTGCACAAGGCAATTGTACTACGGTGAGTATTAAAGGGTTGTCGAACCTCAGGGATGGATTAATCTTTTACCAAATTCAAGAGAAGAAAGTTGCAGTTTTTGTTTAATCTAAATAAAGCTATGAACTTTAACTACTAAGCTGAGTTTTAATCAATGCAGAGAATTATCAAGGTAAAGAATCCACCACTAAACATGCAATTACTACTCTCAATTATTATTAAGCATACATTGACATGATATGGTAATTCGTGTTCTTGATTGGACACACGAATTACTAATGAATTCACTAACGTTCTTGATCGGACACGAAAGTTCATCCACTATTGTGTAATCAATCCTATCCTTGATCGGGCATAGAATCAATCACAACTCTATTATAATGCAATTAATCTTATCTTTGATCGGGCATAAAATCAAACACAATATCTAATTTCATTCATAATCAATTAAGTCTATGATCAAGCACTCAAAAGAAACTCATGAAATCGCATTAAGCATGAATCATAATCAACTTTATAGAATTAAACTATCAAGAGTAGCAATACACATCTAGGGCTTCATCAAGCCTTGAATAAAAGTTTAGTTACACATAAAAAGAGAGAAAAGAAAAGCATGTTTATGTAGATCCATCGTCATGAATCCTTCTTCTTCTTTGCTCCAAAAGACCTCTTCTCTTCCTCCTCTCTAGCCTCCAATAAAGCTCTGGTTCTCCAAGGTTGAATGCCCAAAACGTTCTCCTATAAGGCCTATTTATAAGAATGAAGAGAAACCACGAAGTCCCCTTCCAAATCCAAGTCAAAATAGGTCTTATTTTGGTTTTCCGCAGACGGCGATCGATCGCTCCGTATTGACGATTGTTCGTTGGCCGATCGATCGCAATTCCTTCGTTATTTTACCCGATCGATTGTTTTGCCGATCAACGCCGAATGATACCGATCGATCGTAGTTACAGTCTTGCGCGATTGAAAAATTCCAGTAGATACGATCGATCGTTTCCTTTAATACACTGCTTTTACGGCTCTAGCGATCGATCGCATTGATAGCCGATCGATCGTAGTTACTATTCATAAAATTCAAATGGCTATAACTTTCTGTCCCGAACTCCGAATTATGCGTGGTTAGTGGCGTTGAAAACCTGACTTCATGAACTTTAACATGAAGCTTGAATCAGTCCAATCCAATATTTGTACACGAAGTTATAATGATTTAACCATTCAAGTTACTTTTCTCCTTATTTCTGTGTATTACTCTTGTTTCCTACAGAAACCAAAAACTATATTAACACTAGTATAAACATAAGTTTAGGAGATAATAAAATGCATATTTCATGTATAGATCACACTCCCTTTTCTTTTTATTTTTAGCTTTCTTCTCCTCTTCTCCCTCAAGTCAACACCTTCTCACCTCCTTTCCACGTCCAAAAATCCATTGCTTGGAGTGCTAGAGGGAAGCAACACGTTGGGGAGGCGATAATCCTTGTGGTGAAGCGAAGAAACACATCGACAGGTCAAGTAGGATGATTTTTCCCCTTGATCTTGATTTGAATTTCATCCTTCTTATTAATGATCTATATTATGATATATTGGTGACATTAATATAGTCTTTTGATTGGAATTAAGGGTAAAATTTCATAGTCTTGTATTATTGATATGATGATGTGATATATGTGAATCGTATGAACGTTTGTGTTCAAACCCTCTTTCATTACAATGCTAGCCCCTTGATGGAGAATTCAATCCATTGTGATATTCTTTTACGGCCATATTGGTCTAGTTAGTTGCTATCCAAATTATGTTGTCTTGATCCATTGATGATTCATGGTGATTGTATAATTTTAATGTTTTAGGGAATGATTCTTGTCACTATTCTATACCAAAGTAGACAATTATTAAGAAACGTCATTAGTTCAAGTATCATGAATCTACTGTTCAGTCGAAGATGTCATATGGTCGATGTCATTTCACCGACCCTGTCTTGATCTATCCCGTATTAGTTGCCCAGTTCGTCTAATACATCTATTTATGAGGTATATTGTATATTCAAATAAAGATAGTGAAACAAACCCTAATCCTTCAAAATTACTACAATTCAGAATTAATAAGGTTATGTAATTGTCACGCCCCGAAATCCCATGCCTCGACCGGAGTGCGGAAGCCAATCAATGGAATACATTTCGAGGTAGAGATCCCGGGCGCGAGACCGAACAGTCGATTTTCCAACCGATTACAATCATCTCAAAAGGACGTGTAACCGATTATGCCCGCAATCAGTGTAATACAAATATAGACATCCATGAATACTATGAAATGAATTTACTTAATGATAATAATCAATTTAAAAAGGTCAAATAAAATAAACCTATAAGTCTATGGCACACAATTGCCAATAATGTCATAAGCATCAATAAAAGCAAAGCAAATAACTAAAGCGTTTTAAAATTCTTCTCGGCGCCTGCAATCTGCCATTCCACTACTGCACTTCCTGATCTCAATTTCCATTTGCGCCTGCATCAGAGGATGCATGAGTATTTCATAGAAACACTCAGTAGGATGTAAAAACCCACTGAATGAAAACAAGCAGTATGAAGAGAATAAGGATAACAAGGGATGGTGAACATCTCACAATATCTAAACTGAACCGAGGTCTATACACCTGCAAGGTTAGTCAATAACAATTCCAACTCGCAAGTAGGGAAAACATCAATAAGGCTCCTACTACACATATGAGTAAGGAGAGAATAATAATCATATCAAAGGCTCCAGACATCGAAAGTGAAAGGAGTTACAATTTCTGCTCGCTGAACCTGGTCGCTCGCAAGTGACTAAACATACCAGAACCACCCTAGGGGTTCTCTCTTTGGAACCCTGCCATGCGTCTAGGATGCTGGCCCCACCAGTGCTTACGGACACGATGGGCGGAGACTGAGGACCTTCCGTAATGTCAACAATCTAACGTACGTATAGTGCCTCCTTTCGGGCAGTATGGAATCGCAATTTCATAATTATAAGTGACCTCGCAAGATCTAGCAATGGCTTAATTGAGCATACTATGAAACCACCATAGGGAGAGTCTCGCAAGGTCTCCAGTGGAAGAAACAATCTTGTAATCAATATGAGCAATATATCTCAAAGGAATAGAGGTCTCAACACTCTAAGAACATAGGGTATCTCTTACCAGAATAGACTCTCTCTCAAGGAGTATGGATAGAAGCATCAAAGTCTTTGGTCAACACATAATTCACTCATTGGAGTAGCATAGAATAACAAGACATTTCACACAAAGAGCAACATATAATCAATACGTACCTTTCATGTTCAGCCCTAGATAGGAATTCTCCATTCGCATTAGAGTGTTATAATACCAATGTCAAAGATAAGAAATCGAGGAATTATCCTTCATAAATGAATTATATCTAACCCAATTCTTACTATGATATTGCTTAAGTATATAGTCCAATTATTGTTATTAACATATTAATCGACATTATATCATATTACATGATATTATTTGTATACTTAGTATTTTCTCTCAGATTTTGCTCACTGTCTCCTGCACAATAGTCCTTTTCCGACGGATACTGTGCTCTGTACAGTAAGACTTAACCTCTGAAATTTTTACTGATAATACCCTCGTGAGTCTAGTTTCTAACCTCACTGATTTTATATTTTTCCGCTTTAATTTGAATTAGTTATGAATTATTTACCACCGACTGTCAGCACAGAAACAGTTCTGGCCGAGATTAGGACTCTTAATTAAACTTGATTATCTTACTTAATAACACATTATAAATGATAATACATTAATAACAGAACATATACTCCCCTCCTAGGTCAATTACAGAACCTAGAATTATCTGAAATTACTAAAGTTCACTCCTTTCTTGTGTTCTTATATAGATATCATAGTTTGTAACATTAATACACCCCAAACAAGACCATTTAAGTAAGACACACTTATAGACACAACCTCAACGTGGAACATCATTAATTAAACAATAACAGAACCTTTAATCCTCTGGAAAATTAATAAAGCATTCAACTTTATATGCGAATTCCCATCTAGAAGTGAAACATGAATGCACACATGATTTTATGATATACTACCCATAGAAATAGGGACATAACTCAATCATCTCACAAGAATCCAAACAATGACTATGGTGTTGAACCAAAACACTCATCAAAAGTAGATATAATCAAAAGAGAGAAGAGGGAAAAACCATCCTACTTAATCCTTCAAAGATCTCGCCTTTCTACGCACCTCTCGTCTCTTCCGCTTCTTCCAAAGCTCCCGCTCCAAGCTCTCGCAAACTCCCACAAGAACAAGCCTCCAAGGAGATGGGTGAACGTGGGAAGGAGAAGGGAAAGCTCTCTGGACGTTCTAGGGTTAGAATAAGCCAATACTCTAGGGTTTATATAGAGTTGGGAGAGAATCTATTCTCAAACCAATCTTCCAAATCATAGACACTTCTAACCAATGGGAAGGCTTCAAAATCTTATAGGAGACGTGCAAATCAAGTCCCAAAGGGATATGGTATCTTTCCCAAACAAATCCACCCAAAGATAAGCTTGAAAACGCAAAACCGCAACCGGCAATCCATCAGCAATACGGCGATTGATCGTCGTATGCACTGTTTTAACACTATACGCTACTGCCGATCGATCGCTATTACAGCCGATCGATCGCTTTACGCGAAACACAAAATTCACAAATTCCAGTAACTACGATCGATCGGTTTGGTAAGGCGTCGATCGGCTCAGCTTGCCGATCGATCGGCTCTTATGGCAATCGATCGCTGTCTCGTTTAATCAAATTCAATTTCTCATATCTTTTTACCCCGAACTCCAAATCGCACATAATAGGTGGCGTTGGAAAGCTCTTCTCACCAACTTTAATTTGAACAAGGCACAACACGATCAAATCAATCAATAAGAGGGTCAAATTTCGATTTTAAGATACTTACTAATTTTTTGGATGTTACAGTAATAAGTATAAGATGTCATATAATTAAGTATATGAAGGCATTAGTAGGCATATTAGAGGGTAATTACACTCCTTAATCATATAGAATTAAGAATAGTGTTCTCGGCCAGGACTGTTTCTGCGCTGATGACCTACACTAAATCGTATGTAACTAATTATAGAAAAATTAGAAAAATATGCGTCTATTGGGTTAGAAATTAGACTCATGGGAGTAATCACTGTAAAAATTTAGAGTCTAATTCGAAATGTTTTGGCAGTGGGAACCATCGAAAGTCAACTGATATGTAAAAATAGTACCCTGTAATTAGGTTAAAAGTCATTAAAACTCCACTAATACAAGGGTATATGTTAAGATAAGTGTACAATGAATTTTATACATACATTGCAAAACTTATTAGTAAAGATTACAGTAGAATTGACTAAGTTCTAATAACTATCATCATGGGTTAATCAAGGGCGTTTCGGTATTCAATGAGTCTTTTGTACTCCGCTTATGGTGTTGACTCGAATCAAGCTTCCAATTGGAATCAGAATCCTCGATTCTTAATATTCCAAATTTTGATCATTTGAGTCTGGGCAAGTGTCTTTTGAACACAGTTGAGTCTTGTGGTGTTCTTATCTAGGGCTACGAATGTGTAATACATCTGATATTGAGATATCATTGGTACTCCTTTCGTGAGTCAGTTGTTGGAAAAGATGTATTGATTCGAGAGTGTGTGATACCTCTATATATTGATTGTTCTCCGCAAGAGTCCTCGTGAGGATCTCTCCGAGGTGGAATCATAGTATGCTCAGAGAGCCATTGCTAGATCTTGCGATATCTCCAATATTTGTGGAACCTTGCGAGGCTCTCGCTCAAAGAGAAGCGTCTACATACGTTTTAGGCTGTGAGATATTACGAAAGGTCTTGCAGTCTCCACCCATTGTATTCGTAAGCACTGATGGGGCAGTATCCTAGACGCATGGTCGGATTCTAGTAAAAGAAAGTCTAGGGTAATCTGGCAAGTAACCACTTGCGAGTGGTAATGTCTGAGAGCAGAAATTAGATACACTTTCGTTGTTTGGAATCAATGATGAATGATAATTTCTCCTTACACTTTCGATATTTGGAAACTTGATAAATTATAATATTCTTCAGGTAAGATACCTTGATATTCAATTATATTGCTGATGATTACTCTATTGTCATTTGTAAAATCCTATCCCTATTCCACATACTTGTATTCTATTATTGTGGGTTTTTTTGCATCCTACTGGGTATTTCTTCAGATTACTCATGCATCCTCTGACGCAGGCGTGAAAGAGAGGAATAGATCTGATCAAGTTGCAATTTAAGAAAAAGCTTGGAGACTCCGATTGGAAAGATTATTAAACAGTTGTGGAATTATGGGATGTGTGCCGCTGGATTCGGATTTTAATTCACCCGGGGATCATTTCAGTTCAGGCCGGGAAAAATCGGTTAGCACTTGAAAAAAAATCGACACCGTAGGCAAGGTTGCAGGAGAGCCCTAAGCTCCTACTGGCGCCGTGAGACCCAAAAATTATCCAATCAATGGAAAGCCCAACAAAAAAACTAATCAAATTGGGCCTAGAATTCATGGGCCCAGTGTCCATCCAATCTCCATCGTCTGACATGGGTCGCAAGCTTGTCTACCGTCTACGAGCATCAACAACTTTCCCTAACACTTATGAGTTTCCCAAAATACCCACCCGGATAAAGGGTATTTGCGCTAAGACAGCGTACGCTAAACGCTCCCAGAGGTGGGCAGGCAGTAAATAATAGCAACTGCATGTTCGATTTCGGCCTGAACAAGGAAAGCAGTTTCCTAGATTTGCTTGTCTCCCTGCGAAGATCAAAATCCCGGCTCTGCACAGG
Source organism: Houttuynia cordata (assembly GCA_039654745.1). Taxonomy (NCBI): domain Eukaryota; kingdom Viridiplantae; phylum Streptophyta; class Magnoliopsida; order Piperales; family Saururaceae; genus Houttuynia; species Houttuynia cordata. The sequence goes on along the minus strand of CM077504.1, from coordinate 59,556,027 downwards.
TGCCTGTTTTGGGCTACTGATCATCATCTCCTGCCCTTCCAATATCTCTGATCAAAGCGCCTTCTATATATAGCACTTGATCGACGTACCCATCTCCCAGAATCCCTCAATTTGCCCTCTTTTTGCCTTTCTGGTTTCTGGTAGATAATATATATCCTGTCTCTGTACAACTGCCCTGTTTCTTGTCTTGTCTTGAGTTGTTGTGAGAATCAATGGGTGATCAGAGAAGTTTTCGTAAGCATAGAAGGCCTCCTTCAGGTAGTTATTTCTATATTTTTCTTTTCTTGAATTTTCTTATTTTTTGTAATTTGTTTATTGCTTTTTTTGTTAAGAAGTTAGATTATTATATTTCGTACTAGTGGTTCTTTAGGTTGGTCTGGATTGTTGTGGGTGTCTTGTCATTGCATACTTGTTTGATTTGAATAAAGGAGGAGGCATACTTCTGTGATGTTTATGACTTGTGGGTTTGTTTTAAAGGATGGTAGCTTGTAGCAGAAGGAGGACATCTTTGCCTCTGAGAGGTCTTTGATGAATCAAATAACAAAAAAATAAGAAAGAAAGAAGAAGAACATCTTTTTGTTGGTGGTGTGTCTACTTGATTATCTGGTTCTTTACTATCATCGTTTTCCATCTGTGGATTTTCTGTCAAGTTTGATATGTATGATGGAAAAGTGGTTGGATAGTGAGCGCATAAGTGTTAGCTATGGTATGACTTATGAGTATAACGAATAAGGTAGTATGTTTCATATATTTGATTGCATGTTCTGCATTGGTTACTTGCAACAATATGATTAGGATTGTTATTTAAGTTTGGGATTGTATCTGCAAATCGTTTAGAACTTTATTTTGAGAGAAGTTGACGATTTTGGTTGTTATGCTCTTAAGGGAATTTGTTGGGATCAAAATTCAAAACTGCTGTCACCTTATGTTCTCTTAAGAGTATCATGTGGGTTTTTATTAGAGAGGATAAACATGATACTGATTTCTAGTCTTTATAAGCAATTTTTAATTTAGATGAGCTTCTCTCATGTTTATTTGTAATTATTTTACCTGTGGGTATGCACTAGATGGAAACATAAAACTAATGCAGTTCACTGGTTAATGTCATAACCTGAAAATAATATAAGTTAGTTTTATGCTTTATCAGTTTTAAACTTGGATTATATTGCACTTCTAGGATTTATGTGATGTTTGGTCTTACCTTCTCTTTGTTATAGTAACACTCCTATGTGAATTTGCTCGATGTTTAATCCTTAATACAAATGCAATCTCCATTGTGGAGTCATTAAAGTTAATTGAAGATTTGATCCAAATAATGTAACAACAAAGGCTTTTTGTTATTGAAGCCAGTTAATATGTGGGATTTCTGTTTAGTGTTGGTTTAACTTTTGTTTTGACATACATTTTATGGTATGGGTTCTTAGTTGATCTTTCTTCCTTTTCAAATCTTGTATGATATTTGTTGATATGTGTACTTGCAAGCATGTGTGTAGGACAGCTTTTGTTTTGTTTTTTTATTACAGGTTTAACAAGTTTTCTGTTTGGAATCTTCAGGATGTCAGCAATCTACAGTGCCCTCATGGGAAAAACGTTTTTGCTACTCCACCTGTTCGATATCCTGGGGCAAGCTTCTAGAAGCAAAGAAATTGATGGAATTTTACCAGGATATTCTTCAATGGGATGATTCAGCTGGGGAAGAAGCATTTCAAAATGCAAAAGCTCGATTTTGGGCCAAGATTAATCAGCTTCCTTGTGATATCTCTCTGCCTGGTCCAGATATTTACATAGATGAGGTAGACTGGGATTGTGAAGTTGACCCTGATCTTCTGAAAGATTTGGATCAGCGTGTTCCATCTGTGGACGATGAGGAAGAAGTTTGTGAGCGCGGGTATCTGACTGTCGGTTGGGACAACCCCCCACCTTGTACTGGATGGGGGGATGCGGAAGATCCAATTAAGCCTACTGGATGGGGGGATTTGGAAGATCCTATTCAGCCGACTGCATGGGGAGATGCAGAAGATCCAATTCAGCCTACTGGATGGGGGGATGCGGAAGATCCAGTTCAGCCTACTGGATGGAATATTGCCGTTGACTCAATTCAACCGACTGGATGGGGTGATACTGAAGATCTAATTCAGCCAACTGGATGGGCTGATGCTGAAGAATTAGTTCGGCCAACTGGATGGGGAGATCTTGAAGACCCAGCTCAGCAAGTTCCGACACCATCAACAAATTTTGACCGAGAGAATAAATGGTGGCCGGATGAGCGGTTGGACTCATGTCATTGGGAACATAGGCAGAACAGAAATGATGTTCCAAAAAATGTTAACATTAGAAAGAGCAGTAATTCTTCAACATTTCGAGATTGGAACTTGAAGAATGAAGCAGTGAATCAACATTTCCCAAGATATAAGGTTCTTAGGCAGCAAGGCGGGGGTAGGAAGCAACGAGGAACTGCTGGTGGCGAGAGGTGGGAGGTTGAGAGACAACGGGAATTGGCTTTGTGGGAATGGCACCCTGTCCGCATCAAGCAGAGCTGTAATTGAAGTTAGCAATGACTGTAGGGAGAAGCATGTTACTTCAATGGCACTTGGTGAATTTTTGGTAGCTGATATCTTTTGTCTGGTCTGTTTAGTGTTTTAGGAGAGTAATCTACCATTTTATTTATTTTGTTATTCTTTCATTTGTGGTAGTTGTGAGCCTTCTAAGTGTCGGCTTGATGTATTTTGGTGTATGTTCCATTCTTCGAATATTATTGAAGAATGATACAGAAGTGTGTTTTTGTGTTGGGCAACTACAGAAGTGTATTCTTAAGCCATATTGAAATGAAAAAGTTTCTGTTTTATTTAGAAATCTTCTTTGGCTGCTTCTCATTAGCAAAACTTAATGTAGTTCCCCTAAATCTGTTGAAATTGTGACTCGGTTGCAATAGCATTCTATTTCTTTCAAATACCATTCTACATAATGTAAAGCCTTCCTATGATGTGTCTTGATGCTCATCATACTGTGTGTGCAGCGCACATTTCCGAGCAGTCATTTGAAACTCTACTAAGATGCACTTTTCAATTATAATCCCATCTTAACCTAACCAACTTGTCCACCCTAACTCCAACCTGTTTTTAGGTTGGAGAGCAGGTTTTGTGTTTAAGTTGGCATTATTTAAGGTTCCTTAGCAAACAACAATTCCTGTAACTTCTGATGTAGCTGAACACTAATCCTCCTGCCGTTTCTTTCCGTCCAAATCTTGGGATTGCAATTATACACGGGCCTTTCATTAAGTTTGTTGCAATGTATTCACTTACTTTACAATCTGAATGTAGCTTTTTTCATCAATATTTTTTCACAAGAATCCAGATTAGTACTACCAAATCATCGTACCCGTGTCTTCTCCTATCCACAGGAGATTGAAGACCACTGCACCACCTCGCAATGCGTTGTGGATGTGCGTAATTTGGATCGTGAAAAATCCCAATATCCACTCCCAAAAATCTTCACGCCCCAAACGCCCCCTTTACTCTTATGGACTTGGTGTGTTTTTTAGGTTAATCCTTCTTTGAAAAAATCATATCCATATCACTTATGTCCGGACTCTTGGACAAAATACGGATCCGGTCCAAGAATCTAAGCCAATCCGGACTACGTCGTCATGTCCGCATCCGGTCCGAAAATCTACCCGGTTAAATGTATTCAAAGTCTAGAGTTTAGGGTTTTTTCCGATTCTCCGGCGATTCCCCAAAAATGGAAGCCCAGGCCGATCTGCCAACGGCGACTCCGCCACCGCCTGCGGCCGCCGACCCGGCCCTCTCTCGCCGCCCTCCGCCGCAGTTGTCCCGGTCCCCCATGCTCCGCCCCCAGTCCTGCTCCCCATTCCGCCTCGCCGTCCCATCCATCGCCCCCATTCCGGCCTTGCCTTCCCGCCTCCTCGCCCTCATCCCCGTCCGGCCCCCTCCGGTAGCTCAGAACGGTGATGCCGGCTCGGACTCGGACGATTCGTCGGATGGCGAGGGTTCCGGGGATGAGGTGGAGTATGATATCTCAGAGCAGAGCAAGCAGGTGCGGGAGCGCAAGGAGAAGGCGAGGCAGGAGCTGCTGATGAAGTGGCGCGCGTATGCGCTCCAGGTCCCGACGAATGACTCGGCGAGCCCATGACGCTGTTTGGGGAGAGGGAGATGGAGCGGCGGGGCCGGCTGAGGATGATCATGGTGAAGCTTGACGCCGAGGGGCAGTTGGAGAGGCTGTTGAAGGCGCACGAGGAGGAGGAGGCGGCCGCCGCCGCCAGGGGTTGGGAAGATGAGGAGGAGGGGAACGTTCAGTATCCCTTCTATACAGAAGGGTAGCAGGCTCTGCTTCAGGCACGTATCGACGTTGCGACGTTTTCAATTGCACGGGCTGCTTCGAGGATTGAGCGTGCGAAGAGGAGAGACGATTCAGACGAGGACGTGGAAGCGGAAATGGATTGGGTTTTAAGGCAGACGAAGGATTTTACATTAATTTGTAGTGAAATGGGCAATGACCTTCCGCTTTCGGGGTGTTCTTTTTTCCATTGATGGAACACTACTTGCGACCAGGTATAGATGTTTTTGTTATTCTTGTGGTTGATAGTGCTGCTGAGCTGCTCTTATAATCTACTGGATTTTGGAAGCTTGTGAGTTTATCCTTGCTCTGAACTTCAGTGAGGTGGTCTACGTTTAACTTCGTATTCACATATGAAAGGGAAACTATCAAATGTTTGAAATTGGAGTTGGTATATTGATAGGACTTGGTGTATAATTAACGTATGGTTGTATATGATTTTAATCTAATGTTGGAAGAAGAAGCAGAACGCTTTTTCAGTGTCTGGTGATATCTAAGACGTAAATTATGGGGAGCTTGGCACATGGAAATATTTTCATAATATGTGTATCTGGGAGAAATGGATGTGGTTATTTTTTCCATAAATAATGTTATCTTCAAGCACCTTTGAGTTTGATATGATGTACAAAAAAAAACTTATAAATCAGGTTGAGATATGGGTATCACAGAGAACGTAGAGCCTCGATTATTTTGGGAACGTAGAGCCTTGAAACATATGGGTGGGAAAAGGGTGACTAAAAAGTTGCCAAGTGATTGGGAGGGTATTGTGGGGTTTATTTAAGAGATCGCCCCACATGTTGTACTATGACAGTGGGATTTATAACTTTGAGGCTAGGATCTTTCAAGTCTCTACATTTTTTGTAATTTGAAGGCCTCTGTCTATAGGATATGAAAGTTGCCTTATAAAATAAACTTGAATTCGTGGAAGCATAAAAAGCGTTCTCGGTTTGGGACTTTGGGTGAACATGGAAGTAAGGTTAAACTTATTAGTTGGTTAAGTTCTTGCCTTAATTAGATAGATAACTTTGTTGCCTTTTCATCTTTTTAAGTAAATGACTTGATATTGCTTGTTCAAATGTACTTTGTTGTATAGATTCAATATTGCTTGAATCAATAAAAGTTAGGTAATGTCAATCCTTTTTGTTTTTTTTAATATATTGAGAAGGCAACAGTCTTTTGGTCGGGGTTGGGTAGTTTTATATTGGTCTCTTTTGAACCAAAAATGCAACTATACTTTGACTGAGCTACAGTAGAGTTATAGTGGCTAGATTCAATATTGCTTGAATCATATATGGATAGTTAGGTAATGTCAATCCTTTTTGTTTTTTTTTAATATATTGAGAAGGCAACACTCTTTTGGCCGGGGTTGGCTAGTTTTATAGTGTTCTCTTTTGACTGAAAAATGAACTATACTTTGACTGAGCTTAAGTAGAGTTATAGTGGCAATTATGGTGGTGATTGTGGTTACCCTCTTCATATTACTTGTGTAACAGTTGTTTTGGGAAGGGCATCTGGTGTAACACCTTGGCACTAAGTTTATTTCACATGGACTTTTCTTGTTGCTACAGTGAAGTGTCATTTACAAAATATTACTGCATCATTATGCCATGGTATTTACTTTTATTGTTTTTCCTTCCATTAGTGCTTGGAGTGGAACAATTAAATTATGGAGCATGCCTCAAGTAAAGAAAGTTGCTACATTGAAAGGCCACCCAGAGCGAGCAACTGATGTGGCAGTTTCGCCTTTGGGCAACCATTTAGTCTCTGCATCTGCTGATTGAACGGCAAAATTGTGGAACACTGATGGGACACTTTTAAAATCATTTGAGGGTCATTTGGATCGCCTAGCTCGAGTTTTATATCATCCATCGGGGAAATACGTAGGAACTGCTAGCTTTGACAAAACTTGGAGATTATGGGAAATTGAATCTGGAACTGAGTTGCTTCTTCAGGAAGGTCATAGCAGAAGTGTTTATGGTATCTGTTTTCATCGTGATGGGTCCTTAGCAGCTTCTTGTGGGTTGGATGCACTTGCACGTGTGTGGGCTTTATGTACTGGTAGAAGCATTATGGCATTGGAAGTCCACATAAAGCCAGTAAGTATCAAATAGTAACATATATGCAATTTATTATGCTCGTTCTTTTTATCATACACATCAAAGTCTATACATAGTGTTGGAAACCATGCAGTGGTGGCCTTAATGTATCCATCTTTGTAAACAAAAAATACATATATATAACTGCTCATGTATGGTAGGCTAAATTCTACATTGTTCGAAAATTAGAGATTGAATCACCAGCTTCATCAAAATCAAAAAATAGATTGAATTACTAGCCTTGCCAATATTGTTTTTGAAATCTTGCCAGATATATGCTGTAGTTTGGCCTTTGCACGTTTTTGCAACCTTTATTTAATAGGGTCATAATAGGATAAAACCATAGTTTTGGCTAGTTTAGATTTACCTGTTTGAGACGAAACAATAATCCATAATCACTGAGAAATAAGTGTTACGCGTGTTAGCTATATTGTATTTTAATAACCACATCTAAAGAGTTGATGCTCCTTTTGTTTTTGCTCTGAAAGGTATGGATGTCCGTGCAAGTAAATTGTTGTCTGGGTAATTTCAGATCCTGGGCATCAGCTTCTCTCATAACGGGTATCATTTAGCTACAGGAAGCAAAGACAATTCATGCCACATTTGGGATTCAAGGAAGAGAAGATCGTTGCACATAATACCTGCACACTGGCACCTTATTTCACAAGTGAAGTATGAACCTCAGGAGGGATATTTTCTGGCAACTGCTTCCTATGATACAACAGCCAAGGTACAATTCTCCTAAAATCATGTAACACATTTTAAGATCTGTTTTGATACAGTAGACATACTACATGGGCCGAAATTCTATATGGATGTCCGTGCAAGTAAATTGTTGTCTGGGTAATTTCAGATCCTGGGCATCAGCTTCTCTCCTAACGGGTATCATTTAGCTACAGGAAGCGAAGACAATTCATGCCACTTTTGGGATTTAAGGAAGAGAAGATCGTTGCACATAATACCTGCACACTCGCACCTTATTTCACAAGTGAAGTATGAACCTCAGGAGGGATATTTTCTGGCAACTGCTTCCTATGATACAACAGCCAAGGTAAAATTCTCCTAAAATCATGTAACACATTTTAAGATCTGTTTTGATACAGTAGACATACTACATGGGGCCGAAATTCTATAATCCTCACGGAATAATGGATATTTTGTTTTATTTAGGTGTTGTCTGCTTGAGATTTTTCGCCCGTGAAGACTTTTTCAGCACACGAAGCTAAAGTTACATGCCTAGACATTACTGAAGGTGCTTTATTTACTTGGATGATGTTTCTTCTTATTGTGAGCAATATGAATTTCTGAATGTGTTGCCTTATTTTGTTTGAATTCTTGTCGAACAGATGGCCAGTGCATTGCAACTGCATCATATGACCGTAGCATCAAGCTGTGGTCCAGCAGTGGCAACAATGGGAGGGAACAAGAAAATGCTATGGATGTTGATTAGCACTCCACAATATCTACTTGAGCAGCCAAATTGTTAATTCTGTTCAAAAATGATTTTTGATTGAGCTATCGAAAGTAAAATGGATGTTCAGCATTACAGGAAGAACTCATAAATGTTAATTAGTCAAAGTCCATTACGCACCAGCTGCACATAGAGCTTGTATGTTCAGGATCTTTTTTTACTTGTAGTTACAAGTGGAGAAGAGGATGAAATGAGAAACAGAATCATAGAATTTTTGTGTGATTCATAAGAGCTATATATATGTAAAATGTAGAATGTTCAGATTTCTAAATTTCATGAGGGCTATACTTATTGTTCTGATGCTAATTACATATTAGGCAAAATGGTTGTCACCTAATTGGGAACGTTGGAAATACCTCAACGATTGTATTTGAACAAGACGTGCTACTTCTGCAACTCGTTTGCATCTTTATCTCATACGGTGTATTACAGACATTGTAGTCATTGAATGTCTTGTAATGATAAAGGTAAAAGTTCATATGTCCCGCAACACCTGATGCGCTGTAAGATTTACATTTGACTGGACGCCTTTTTTTTGTGCGGGGGGTGGGGTGAGGCAATGAACAGATATCTCACCTAGCCATGTGTATTGAAACCGTGCATCGTATGATTGACATATAGTTTAGGGTTTAGAGTAAGGCCAACTTAAACTGCTCAACCAAAATCCATTACGTAATCAGATGGCCACTATCATAATCTGAGTGTGAATTCCAGCATGGTCCGCAAGAGGCCCCCTCGATCAAATCCCGGTCATGCGGCATCTAGTGGGGATATGTATGTGCGTGTGTAGACAGTTCACCGTCATTGTGACAATGTCTCGTTTTGATAAAGTAATTGGTCCATATAGTTGCAGTACACTCGTGACATTGTTGGAAATGCTGATCAGTGTTGCGCACTGCTGACATCAACAATGTTGACCATATGAGTATGTGTCGATCTTTACGCACATTACTACAGAAGATGGTTAGATATTTTAACGCCCAAAATTTTCAGCTTCAGATCGTAGTATGTATATTTTTTTAATTGCTGAAAATTTAAGGTGCCATAAATACGCCGTCATTCACCCAATATAATGAAAATTATAAAACGACAAACACAAATGAAATTCAGAATGATAGATAATAATAACTTCATATCTTTTAATGGTCCAAAGCCATATTACATAAGTTTTTAAAAAAACTGAGAGTTTAGAATAAGCAACGAACTTCCTCAATGCACCCCGCTCTAATATGCAATCCTCTAATTGTTATCTTCTGCTAACCCTTCATCAAAGGATGCGTGAGTATTTATCAGTAGAATGAAAAACCGCAATAGGAAAGAAGCAAGATAATCAATTATATAAGAAGAGGAATTGGAATATCAGAAAGGTCTAGAGTCATGAATTTTTGCTCTTTTATAACCCTACCACGAATTTTAGCGACGTGGGTACAATCGGTGTTCATGAACACAATAGTCGGAGACTGTATAGGCCTTTCATGATGCCTAATAATCTAATTAAGCACGTGTGGTGCCACAAAAGTGCTAGGAACAACATCCCATAAATTACAAAGGCAACAAGAGTCTTTATTTTGGTCATGGCTTTTATTAGGCATACTATGAATCTCTTGTCTTCAGACCAAGAAAAGAGAATATTCAGTAATTATACAGGAAGCTCTTTAAGAAGGATATTACCTTGAACGTTGTTTGTGCGTGGAATATACTACATATATTTCCAAGTAAATGACCTAACATAGAAATAGAATTACTCTCACACAAAGGAGATCAAGATAATGATTCATACATGAGACACAAGTACTAACTTCTAAGGGAATCAACCTAAAGCAGATTACCGGATCACTTGCCAATAAAATAACTAGAAAGTGTGGAAGTAAAGACCCTAGAGGAAGACTTAAAGTAATGTTGCTCATCAAAATTTATCACTAGGGTTGCAGGGACACAAATTCAGATTGGGTGAACATCGAATGAGCATAAAAGACAGAAAAGTAAGAAAGGACATAAAGGTATGATTTCCTAAATCTAATAACCATGTCTAGATTATCATATTTATATTCTTATAATATAATATATCATAGGGTCTCTCATGTCGGCATATATACATATATGTATAATGTCACCCAAGGTTCAGACAAGTATTTTGGAACCCGACTGCAAATAGTGGCTCTATCGCTACATATTCAAGTAATAAGTTCTTTAAACAATTTCTCTACTTCAGTTAACCACCTTTTGACCATCCCTGGGTTGTCCTCCCCAGTAATGGTAGGTGCCGTCCTTTTGAACCTCTCCAGTGTGGGGGCTTTCTCCTGATTAGTACTTCCATTTCAAATCGCTCTTGCAAGCTTTTGCATCATTAATGTCATCATCCCTTGGTTCTGTTCGACATTCTCTTCTTGATCAACTGATGATCTCTTGTGGGTCCCCCCCTTCGTGCTCCAGAGTTCATCATTTTTATTATCTACAGTCAATGAATTAAAATTTCCACGATGTCTTAATTTTAATTCATCTATCTATTCATTTACTTCCTAGTTAACAATCTTTCAAGTGTCAATGAACTCTCAATGCTCAAATCAAAAATCACATCACAAAGCAACCAATCACACCAAGCAACAATCACTGTCATAAGCTCAAATAATATATTTTATTACTTTTTAAAAAGATTTTACAAAGGATGTCTAACTCAACCATGGTGTATAAGTCAGGGGATTTATTACTACGTAACTTTCCTAATTTCTCTCTTACTGCCACATTCCTAATGATCTTTCCTCTAATCCTTCAACTTCAGAGGTAGTAGTCAAGGATTCCTATGGTCACATAGAGTGGTGGGGATTCCAATTTTGGGTGTATCACCAACTCCCATATGTACATGTAAGGATATCGCTGGCCTAGTAGACTGGGTCGTCTCTAACAATCTAGGGTACATGCTTTATGATTATCGATGGTTTATCATTGTCTAACTCAATGACTTTGCACGACTATTGGACACTTGCTATTGGCTCCTCTTCTATTAGGTGCTCTTCTAGGTCAGACTCAATGTATTCATATTCAATGTTATCTTTAGATTGAGTTGTTATGTCTTCATGAACAGGCTCATCTACTTCAATCCGGTATGGTTCATCTTTTGTCCATAGGCCTATGCTGCCTAGTTTCCACTTTGCTACCCATTTTTTGGCCTTCTCTTGTTTTTCACTCTCACATATTTTTCCACTCTGGGTTCTAGCATGCTACCTATGTCATAAAGGTTTGAGTCAATGACTAATGAACCTAGGCGTACACATATCTCAATTATCTATGGGGTACTAACAACTATATTTATAAATGATCATTCTTATCCTTTCATTTTAAAATAGTGCTATCCTAAGTCTCCGAGACCAAACTGCCATGCCCCAAATTTTTAGCTCTTACCGGAGCAATTTTCTTTTAATGTGCTCAATGCTTGTGGCATAACAAACAAATATCATCATTCACACTAATGCATTGAGAAGTACAAAGTAATCAAAACTCAAAGGATAGACTATTTAAAAATAAAACTAAGAATCAACAATTAAAATAATAACATGAAATGTTTATTGGTCCAAAGCCATACAATTGTTCTCAAAATAAACTGAAAATTTAATATCAATTATGAACTTCTTCACGCTAATCATCATTATCCAACTATTCCTTATGCCTTATTAACTGCAAAACCTTCATCGCAGGATGCATGAGTATTCCGAAAAATACCAGTAGGATGCAAAACTGTAATAGAGCATAATAAAATAATTCAAGGATAATATGTTACAATACAATCTAAAGACATGATTCATAATAAACGCCAATAACTCAAACATCCCAACAAGATAATAAGATTCTAAAGTGCTATGAGTGAATGAACTTATGCTCCCAGATCATTTGTCGCTCACAAGTAGACATCATACCCAATCGCCACTAGGGGTTCTCTTGTAGAACCCATGAATCTAGGACATGGGCCCCATCGGTGCTCATGGACATAATGGGCCGAGACTGTGTAGGCTTTCCATGTTCTGATCTATCCTGCTCTAATCTATCCAGGACAAAAGGGGTGGAAAGACAAGCCTCCCGAGAATAATACAGACACTTTTTGGAGTAGAAAAAATTGGTTGAGATAGCCCTATGAATCTAGAACATAACTCAATAGACGACATATTTTTATGAATTTTTTGAAATTATTTATGAGTTATTTTGTACTGGGTATTCGTGTAGGAAGCAAACTAGTAGAGAATGAAAGATTATTCCGAGAATGACTGTAATGCTTAGTTAGGACAATTTCATAAGACCTCACTATAGATAATTAATATTTAAAATATTAATCATGTGATACATATTTAGATCGGTATGACATATAGATAAATTTAGAGTTTCAACCGACAACAAGTTGATTGTTGATAACCTAGAGAATTTATATGTAATAATATTAAGTAAAAAACCCAAAGAAATACACAAGGATTTGCTGCTCATCTTGACTTCAAACTCTTAACTATTAAGATTTTATATGTAATAGGTCTCAGAAGTGGATTGTATAAGTATATAACACTCAATTAGGGTTTTACAAGGTTCGACTGGGGTATTAGTGAACCGACAACAATTATGTAACCTTCTTACTACAGTAGTCTGTCATAGGGCATATACATCTAATTAGAGACGCTTCGGCCATAGTCTGGTTAGTTTTTTTAGTCTTAATCTTATCACATTACTGCTGGTTGACAACACTATCTAGATCAGTAGTATTCAAGGAAGCAGGATCTATCTAGGACAAAGGGGTGGAAAGACATGCCTCTTGAGAACAATACATACACTTTCTGGATTGGAGAAAATTGGTTGAGATAGCCCTATGAATCTAGAACATAACTCAATAGACGATATACTTTTATAAATTTTTTGAAATTATTTATGAGTTATTTCATACTGGGTATTCGTGTAGGAAACAAGCTGGTCGAGAATGAAAGATTATTCCGAGAATGACTGTAATGTTTAGTTAGGACAATTTCATAAGACCTCACCATGGAAAATTAATAGTTAAAATATTAATCATGTGATATATATACATATATAGATTTTTATGACATATAAAAAAATTTAGAGTTTCAGCCGACAACAAGTTGATTGTTGATATTTGATTATACCTAGATGATTGATATTATTTATTATCTTCATGACTAGACAATAACTCAATGAATTTAAGAAAATTAAAGTCAGACAACAAGGTTGCTACAAGGCGATGGAAGCACCAAGGAATCAAATATACTAATCTGAGTTTTCATCTCAATACAACATATGTGATAGAATATGAATCAGGCAAACAATTGCAATCGATTACTACAATTTCTAACATAATAACAACTCATGCAATACAAGTAAGTTTTTCCGAAACACAAGCATAAATAGAACTCATCTCAACGTCAGCATGAATATCAATAATATTTGACTATAAACGCACGAATTCTAGGAGCTGTAAAAAGAGAGGACCTTAGAAGACATTATTTAAAATCATCCTACTTCAAACCGTTCATCGAAACTCTTTGCTTTGTTTTTTGTTCCGGTTGTCCTAAGCTCCTCCTCATCGCTTCCTTTAGGTCAGCTAGCAAGATCGACGAGAGAGAAGGTCGAGATAGAAAAGAGAGATGAATCAGGAGAGAGAGAGAGAATGAGATGGAGAAAGAGGGGCCAACCTGCTCTCTTTTTATAGTGCACTCCCAATGAGCCCTACTCCTGCTAGGGCTAAGGCTAACTTATCATGTTTGAGTTGATCCTCACTCGAGTCAAGTCTATCTATAAACAACAAGTTTATCCGTAACAAATCCCTGGTGCCCAACAAAGTCTTAGCCTGTAGGGTTTCTTTTCCCATCGTCCATTTGATTCCTCTTCCTAATCCTGCTTCAACTCGAAGTATATCATGTAAGAGATGAGTCAATCCACTCCTCTATAACTCATCCTCACCCCAAACTTATCCTCTAATTGATCAGACTCATAGCTTTCTAAGGAGTCCTGTTCTAGAATAACATTTTGTGATATCTTTCACCATTCCTACTTCAAGTAGGACTCTAAAATCTTATCTCTGCACATTTATCCATAGCGCGAGGCATATCTCCAGCGCCAAACATCCTTTTAGATGTTTAGACTCTCAACTTCTGAGGATTCTGGTTCTAAGCTAACCCACTGTGCTACTCTACTCCATTCCTACTTCAAGTAGGAATATACAAATTCTTCAAACTTATCTATAATCTCATCTCTGGCACCAGGCATATCTCCTGTGTCAGGCTTAGTTGACTAGACTCCTAATTCTGATGGAAACTGGTCTAAGTTAGCCCATCGTGTTACACTTCGTCTAATCCTACTTTAAGTAGGAATTATGATAACTACTATCAAACTTATCCAACCAACACTTAATAGAATCCAATGTCATTCTAGTTTCCTAGAGTCCAAGTCGATTATGGTTTCTATAGAAATTTTTTTATACTATAAAATTTGGGGTCGTCACATTACTTGAGGTTAGCAATTGTGCCTTGAGTCTTATACTCCTTGACTGTTTTAAGTTTCAGTCATTGGCTAGCTTAGTGATGAGAGTAACAATAGTGGTTGGTCCTTCTTGTCTATTAAGTTTACAAAAAATAGTGGCTTGACCGAGCAAAAAAAAGTGTCGTGAATTTTTTGCATCGCTTAGCATGTAGTAACATTAAGATAATTAAAGCCATGAAATAATCGTAGTAGCACATTTATGAAAATGCTAGTAGGTAGAATGGTAACTGCCAATGTATTAATGTATAAAATGTAAGAATTAAAGACCGGCCTGAATTGAGATGTGCCACACTTTGCCATCAGAGTATGGTGGTTGTTCACACCACCATCATCACACCACTATCACATCCTATGTAACTGAGATCAGGATCGTTGATCCTGTTTCACAGTCCATGTAAATTATATTAGCTAAGGGGTTTTGTTATAATTGGAGTTTTGGTAATCCTCTATAATAATGTTTGAACTGATGAAAAATAGATATTAAGTTTTTTCTGACACAATTGCTAGGAATTTGTCCTTGTGAGCTTATAAATTATTTGTTGTTTGATTTTATTCGAGGTTTAGCAGATTGCAAACTTTGAAGATGATTCTAAATTTGGTACAATTGAATCAACAAACATAAGTTTGAACCCGCAGGTTAGAGGGCTACAAATTTTTATGCATTCAGAGGCACAAAAGTTCTCCTTAAAGCTTGTAAACCTTAGCCATTGGCCCTATCGAGAGCCTTGCATGCCATGACCTCCATAACTTAGGAGTGTGAAGACCCACAACTCCAAATGATGTGAAGATTTAGTAATCCAATAAAGAAGTATGCCTACTGTCTGTATCGTGAAACCATGGTTGCATGCTCGCTTTATAGTGCTAAAGTAAGACCACAAAAAAATTCAATTCAAACAGCTCGTTCAAACTAACTGAGAGCACCAATTACCCAACCATTATGCCCAAAATTTTCTAAAGATGACCGGTTCAACCATAAGGGCGGGGCCCACAACCATTATCCATTCTCTTAAGTCATGAAAGTTGTAAACTTTGGATGGAAGGGGGTTAGTCGTGAAGGATAATTTTTCAACAATCTCCAAAAACATAGAGACGAAATTCCACGGGGTAGTCATATAATTTTTTGGTGTAGAAAAATTATCACATGTTAGTCGTGCGTGTCTTTTCCGTGGGATATTTTTTTCCACGTTAGTCATTTTCCATCATGGTTTATGTGATAATCTTAAAATTAACACGCCTCTTTTTTTTCACACTTTCAAACTTGTGCAAAAAATTTCACACTTCCAACCTTGCTAAAGTGTGGACCCCACAAGTTATTATAGTAGTTCAATCCAATCAACTTCCTTACTCTGGCCATCTCTCTCATAAAGGCCAGTGGGTTGAAAGGCTAGAACAACGACCCTCCTCTACAATTCTATAATCATGGATGTTCATATGTTCATCATTATATGGGCTCATGCCAATGATTTCAACCATTGGATTGAGATTCGACAGCTTGTAGGGTGGACGGATGTCAATCTGGTGGCTCAGATCATCTCGGCACACGCCGAGCCATGTGAGTTAAGGCTCGACTTACAGCAGGCCTATTAGCAGGACCCAGCGGCGGTTACTCTCTTGGACAAACTTCGGTCGCAGACTTTGGATGATCCTTCATATGCCTTGCGGAATGACATTATTTATTGGAAGGGTCGGTTGTGGGTCCCTAATTGTGAGTCCCTTCGTCATACAATTTTGACTCATTTTCATTTTACAACGACGGCAGGACATGAGGGATCTTTTCGCACCTACAGGCGTATTTTTCAGTGTTGTTTATAACGTGGGATCAAACGCTCCATCCAGAAGTTTGTGGCTGAATGTGAGGTGTGCCAACGTGGAAAGGCCTCTACTCTTACTCCCGCGGGCCTCTTGCAGCCATTGCCTATTCCGGATCAAATCTGGGAGGATGTCTCTATGGATTTCATCGAAGCACTTCCGGTGGTGCAGGGGAAATCTGTGGTGATGGTTGTGGTAGATCGTCTTTCGAAGTACGCCCATTTTTCTACTCTGGCCACCCTTATACAGCCAAGACAGTTGCTGAACTTTATGTCCGAGATGTGGCTAAACTGCATGGGATGCCACGTACTATCGTGTCGGACCGTGACAGGGTTTTTATTTCACAATTTTGGTAGGAATTTTTCACTCTCCAAGGCTCTCGCCTTCTTATGAGTTCGGCCTATCATCCACAAACTGATGGGCAAATAGAGCTTGTTAACTGCTGCTTAGAGCAATATCTTCGTTGTTATGCAGGGGAGAATCCACGTCGCTAGCTTCAGTTTCTACCATGGGTGGAATGGTCCTATAATACCGCCTATCATACTTCGACTGGGTTCTCTCCTTTCCAGATTGTATATGGCCGCCCTTGGTTCTTAGTATGTTCTCCCTTCGTCCAAAGAAGCATGTCTGCATTGAAAAATGAGGTGAATTTATTGGACTCTAAGGATTCTATTTTGTCCCGATGGGAACACAAGCGGTACCACGCTTCATGCAAGGGAAGGGAAGGAGAAGACAAAGGAAGAAGAAGTAAATATAGTTTCTTATTGCATAACCAACAAGGAGAGGAAGACTCCCTCATAAAGAGGAGATTCCGTTACAATTATGTCGACATAATCTCCCATTCCCACCCCTTATTACAATTATGACGACATAATTTTCCATTCCCATCCTTATCTTAATTATGTCATCATAATTGCTCATTCCCATCCTTATCACAATTATTTCATCATAATTTCTCATTCCCACCCTTATTACAGCTTATTGAGTTGCAACTGAAAAAGAAAGTAACCTAACATAACCAATCCTAGAAATGGAAAGAATACGTTTAACACAACACTCCACCATGCTCCGCTTTCGCCTTGTCCTCAAGGCGACCAAGTAGGGAAGCGATCCAGACACTCATCCTCTAGCACCCAAGTGGCATCCTCAAGAGCCTGACACCGGTGGTTATAATTGCTTCCTAGTTCGTCATGTCGTCTAATGATCAAACCCCAAAATAGGTTGACAAATTGTAATATATACTCGGTAAGTCTAAGTATCGAACCACAAGGAATGATGTAGGATTATTCTACTCCAAACTAATCTAAAACTACTTAACTCAGCAAATTAAAATTTGTATCAGGAAATTTTGTAGAGAGATTCTAATTTAATTAACTACTAAAAGAAAAATTAAAAATTCAATTAAAACTAACTAGAGATAGCAAAGATAATCGATGGGAGATATCAAAGCTCCAAGGATCAATTATTTAATTAATATTCTACGTCTATTTAATTCCTCAATTAGATTCAAATAATGATTTGACCTAATCGGAAGATATTGCATTCGCGTTCATCATAACCATTAACATAAAAATATCGATTGAATATTTATCATTAATAAGCTTAGTCAAATAATCACAGGGAATTATAAGCATTTGTCGTACCTTACGTTAACGACAAATCAAATAAATGTATAGATTATGACTTTATCAAAACATTGCATTCAACCAAATAATCAATAAGTACTTCTTTATAGACATAGAAATACTATTCAAATAATATCACCTCTAGCTTTGACAAATAATTTAGCTATTCATATTAATGAGAAAAATCAGATTCGGAAGAAATTGCATTTGAAAAATCACCGTAGTAGGAACACTATTCATGGTTACTGTAGCAAATCACTGTTCGCTGCAGAAACACTATTCATCGAGCACTGTTCATCTTCCCCAACTTGCGACCACTGTAGCAATTGCACAGTACTGTAGCAACACGAAAATCAGCCCAAAATCCAGTTTTTTTCCTCTCTTCTTCTCCTTTCTTCTCCCGTCGATTCTCCTCTTCCTCCTCATCAATTCCGGCCAAAAACTCACCCAAATCACAACCCAAACACGACCCAACTTCCTCTTGACAAACCTCTGTTTTTTTTAAACAGCCGTCCCTTTCGCCCAAAAATCAGTCCTCTTCTTCCTCCTATCGCCCGGTTTTTATAAGCAGATCGAGATGAGAGTCCTAATTCTTTCTGACTTTGAGATAATCCCAAATTCATCCAAAAGAAATCCGATCTTCCCTATTTTTTTATTTCTGTTTCAACACGATTCTGTTTCGAACAAGTCCTAAATCGAGCCGACTTCTATTCTCTCTGTCGACTCTCGGCCGCCATTGACTGCCTTCATCTTCTGCGCCAGTCGTCGCTTCCGTGCTCGAGCTCTGCCGCCATGGCCATCGGAATCTAGGGCCGCCGCCCTTTCTCCATTAGCGCTTGAGTTTTTCGTCTGAAACACCTGAGCTCCGGCTCGAGTTATTTTTTTTTTATTTTTTTTCTTTTCACTGAACCGGTTCATTGAACCGGTTCTTTTCCTTTCTTTTTTTTTCTTTTGCTTTGATAAAACCCGTTGCATCAATCGTATCCGCCGGATCAAATCTGCACGTCCGTATTTTAATTTCGCGCCCGTCTTCTCTTAAGTGACTCATCAACGGTTCAGATCTTCAATAAACGTGATATCAGCTCTTGGGTCACTTTGGCACTTCAAAACATGTCTAATGCGCTCGTCTGCTGTTGATCTGTAATCCGCATTTTTAAACCTGCAATAACAAAACCAAACTAAAATTAGACGCATAATAAAAATATGATTCCTTAAATTCTTTAATGCATCTAAAATAGTTAATTAGAGTAAATTAATTATTAATGCCCTAATTACTATCCTAATCACAAATAACCCGTTTTATTCATATTTTATCACAAAAACTACACTAGCATATAGGTAAATAAGGCATATAAATATGTAAATTTTATGCTTATTAAATACCCCAAAACCTATATTTTGCTAGTCCTCGAGCAAAACAAACAAAATAAAATCACAGAAAAATAAAACTAAAGTAAATTAAACTAGAAAAATAAATGCCACTTTCGTAGGGAACACGATTGCATTGAGCGTATACAACAAGCCGTTAAACCTCTAGGTGTCCCTAGTAGGACGAGTTTTGTCTCGTGAGGGTTTACAGCCATGCTACCCACAAATATGTACTTATGAAATTAACTTTATTAATCTAAGTGCAAAAATAAAATAAACACTTCAAAACAAGCAAACCTATAATCCCTTCAAATGCAAACCACAATGTTTAAGAAAATCAACCACATGTACTTGCATTTATAATCAACTGGAATATAGAAGCCCTCAAGTAAGTGGTTTTATTCTACACCTTCATCTTGGAAATTTCTGCTCAATATGATATGAAATGATAATATAAATAGTAAAAGTGTAGAACATTGTAGCAATACATTCTAAATTTCTGTTTTACACATATCCAGTGTTACCCATTAACCAAAGACTATCAGAATTTACATAGTCATCGTAACCTTTAGGTTCATGATAGCACAAATCTACGCGCCTCCTTTGGGTCCAACATTCTAGATTTGAGAGGATAATACACAATAGACTTTTTTTTCTTTTTTTTTTTAATAGAACTGTGTAAGGCCTAACTTCAAGATGCTTAGGTTTAGCAATGACTCAGGCCAATGACTCCCAGCATAGTTGGCTTAGGGTATTAGGTTTTAAGAGACAGCTTCGGGCCCGAGCATCAGCCTAAGTTAATCCTATAAGGTCAAGCAGCCCCTTTCTTTCTTTTTATTTTCATTCTTTTTTTCATCATTTTTTTTCATCAGCATTCATATTTTCCAGCAATCTTATCATGTCCTGGTTGTATTATACTCTCAACCTATTTCCGGTTCCAAGCCCTTGCCATAGCCAAGTAAATGGTCTATCATGATCTTTTAAGCTCAACAAACAACCACATATCATCCAATGACTATGACTAAAAACATCCCACTGAAGATTAGTACTCAACAAATTTCTAGAGGGTATTACTTTATGTACTAGTGTGTGTGAGTGAATTTTATTAGCTCCGGCACATGATCCAAGAGGACTGTAACAGAAAGATATGCTCAGTTAAGTGTTTCTATCCTCAAGTATACTCACTCATCACGGGATAAACTATCAAAACCTATGAAAAAATACTAACAAACAACCTAAAAACTAATCAAATATTTATTTGGTTTTTTTCAATTTTTTTATATTTTATATTTTTTTTGATGGATTTTTTTTAAAATAAACAATGTTATTCCTATATACCCCCAAACTTAAACTAAACATTGTCCTCAATGTTAAGAATGAAATGAAGGATAAATAAATAAATAAATAAAATCAAGGATAGATGTTACCTAGAGAATTGCAAATTACTAAAATCCCATGCGAGTGAAAAACATCAACAAAGAAGAAGATGAGAGCAATCACAATATCCAACTAGTAAACATCATCAAATAAATAAATAACCTAAAACAAAGAAAAAGCTGGGCTGCCTCCCAGTAGCGCTAAGTTTCTTGTCTTCAGCCAGACTGAGTGTAAGAGTATTCAATAATGATAAGTGGGATCAGACAAAGGAATACTCTCCACTTATGATGGAAACAATTCTAGGAATGGCTTAAGTCTTTGACCATTTACTTTAAACACATTGTCATTCAATGGATTTTCAATTTCTACAGCTCCATGAGGATAAACAGTTTTAACAATAAATGGGCCAATCCATCTAGAACGGAGCTTACCAGGAAATAAATGCAATCTAGAGTTATACAAAAGAACTTTTTGTGAAGGTTCAAAAGTTTTTCAATGAATGTGTTAATCATGCAAAACTTTCATTCGTTCTTTGTAAATTTTTGAGTTCATATATACATCATTCCTGATTTCTTCTAATTCATTTAGTTGAAGCTTACGCACAAAACTGGCATCATCCAAATTAAAATTAAACATCTTTATAGCCCAATACGCCTTGTGCTCCAACTCCACAGGCAAGTGACAAGCTTTTCCATACACAAGTCTATAAGGGGACATACCAATAGGAGATTTAAATGCTGTACGGTATGCCCAAAGTGCATCAGTTAACCACAGAGACCAATCTTTGTGATTTGGGTTATCCGTTTTCTCTAAAATGTGTTTAATCTCTCTGTTGGCAAGTTCAGCTTGCTCACTTGTTTGTGGGTGATAAGGGGTAGCCACCTTATGTGTAATTCCATATTTTTTCATTAATGCCTCAAAAGGTTTATTGCAGAAGTGAGAACCTCCATCACTTATGATTGCACGGGGAATACCAAACCTTGATAGAACATTTTCTTTTAAAAAGCGTTTAACAGTTTTATGATCATTATTTCTACAAGGGATGGCCTTTACCTACTTAGAAACATAGTCAATAGCCACTAAGATGTACAGATAGCCAAAAGAAGGTGGAAATAGACCCATGAAATCAATACCCTAACAATCAAATACTTCAATCATTAAAATGGGGTTTAAAGGCATCATATTCCTACGGGTTATTCGACCAAGCTATTGACAACGTCCACAAGTACGATAATAATCATGAGTATCTTTAAATAGGGTAGGCCAATAAAATCCACATTGTAAAATTTTAGCAGCAGTTTTTCTAGCAGAAAAATGGCCACCACAAGCTTCTGAATGGCAGAAGGAAATGACACTACGAATTTCATCATTTGGTACACATCTCCTAATAATCTGATCCGGACAATATTTGAAAAGATATGGATCATCCCAAAAGAAATTTCTTACCTCCACCATGAATTTCTTCTTGTCTTGTGTTGGCCAATGAGAAGGAGTTTGACCTATGACAAGAAAATTAACAATATCAGCAAACCATGGTAAATCAGAAAGAACAAAAAGTTGCTCATCTGGGAAGGTGTCTTTAATTGGCATTGCCGCATTGGAATCATCCACAGTCAACCTAGATAAATGATCGGCCACCACATTTTCAACTCTTTTCTTATCTTTAATTGTAATATCAAATTCTTGTAGTAGGAGTATCTAGCGAATCAACCTAGGTTTTGCATCTTTCTTTGATAAAAG
Organism: Houttuynia cordata; assembly: GCA_039654745.1. Lineage (NCBI taxonomy): Eukaryota > Viridiplantae > Streptophyta > Magnoliopsida > Piperales > Saururaceae > Houttuynia > Houttuynia cordata. The sequence goes on along the minus strand of CM077504.1, from coordinate 59,533,660 downwards.
ATATTTCAAAGCAGCATGATCAGTAAAGACAACAATGGGATATCCTGTCAAGTAAGCCCTAAATTTACCCAAAGCAATATAGCAAGTAATTCCTTTTCTGTGGTTGAATAATTCATCTGAGTATTATCTAAGGTCTTACTTGCATAGTAAATAACATAAGGCTTCTTGTCCTTCCTTTGCCCCAAAACAGCCCCCACAGCAAAGTCACTAGCATCACACATTATCTCAAACGGTAAAGTCCAATATGGGGGTTGCATAATAGGGGCTGAAGTAAGCATTCCCTTCAGTTGAGCAAAAGCTTTTTCACAATCAGCATTCCATTCAAAAATAGTATCTTCAGATAGGAGATTACACAATGGTCTAGAAATAGAACTAAAATCTTTGATGAATCTCCTGTAAAACCCTACATGACCCAAAAATGATCTAATATCTTTAACAGTCTTGGGTGTAGGCAAATGAGTAATTAAATCAATTTTTGACTTATCAACTTCAATTCCCTTAGAGGAAACAATATGACCTAGAACAATTCCTTTAGAAACCATGAAATGACATTTTTCCCAATTAAGCACAAGGTTCTTCTCTTCACACCTGCTCAAAACTTTCTGTAAATTAGATAAATAGTCATCAAATGAATCACTAAATACAGAAAAATCATCCATAAACACTTCAAGATAGCGTTCAACCATATCACTAAAAATACTCAGCATGCATCTTTGAAATGTTGCAGGTGCGTTGCATAAACCAAAGGGCATTCTCGTGTAAGCAAAAGTGCCAAAAAGACATGTGAATGTAGTTTTCTCCTGGTCTTCTAATGCAATTTCAATTTGATTGTAACCGGAGTAGCCATCTAAGAAACAATAATATGTGTGGCCAGCTACCCTCTCCAGAACCTGATCTAGAAACGGCAATGGGAAATGGTCTTTCTTAGTGACTGAGTTCAGCTTCCTGTAATCAATGCACATTCTCCAGCGATATGTAACTCTAGTGAGTATTAATTCATTATTATCATTCTTGACAACTGTTACACCAGATTTCTTTGGCACTACTTGGGTAGGACTAACCCACTTGCTATCAGAAATGGGGTAGATGATCTCCACATCCAAGAGTTTAAGAACTTCAGCTCTAACCGCCTCTTTCATGTTTGGTTTTAACCTACGTTGCATCTTCCTAGACGGTTTGGCATTGTCCTCCAAATAAATCCGATGAGTGCATATTAAAGGGCTTATTCCTTTTAAATCAACAATTGTCCATCCTATTGTACCTTTATGCTTTCTCAAAATATCAAGCAACTTACCCTCTTCGATAAGATTAAGATGAGACGATATTACCACAGGAAGAGTTTCACCATCACCCAAAAATGTATATTTGAGTTCAGTTGGTAACTTTTTCATCTCCAATTTATGTGCTTCAATGCTTGATGGTGTAGGCCATTTGTCACTCAATGGTAGCTCCTCAAGCTTGGGTTTCCATCCATTCACTTCCAATACCTGTAGATAATCCAGCAAAGAACAAATCTCAGCCTCTTCAAAATCCACTTTAGATTCATCATATAAAGAATTAACTAAGCAAGATTCTAATGGATCAAAAAGAGATGCATGAAATTGATCTCTAACAACTAATTCAACCCAATTCATTTCTTGAACATTAGTATCATCCCCTGGTTGTTTGCAAACATTAAATATATTCAATTCCAAAGTCATATTGCCAAATGAAAGTTTCATCACACCATTTCTACAATTAATCAAAGCATTTGAAGTAGCAAGAAATGGGCGACCTAATATGATAGGAATATTTGCACTTGCATTTTATAATAGGATGTGTGTCCAAAACAATAAAATCAACAGGAAAGTAAAATTTGTCTACTTGAACAAGCACATCTTCCACCACTCCCTTTGGAATTTTAATAGAACGATCAGCAAGTTGAAGAGTAATGGTGGTGGGTTTAAGTTCCCCAAGACCTAGCTGAGTGTACACTGAATAAGGCAAAAGATTAACACTAGCCCCAAGATCAAGCAAGGCTTAGTCTACCCGAAAGTTCCCAATCACACATGAAATAGTTGGACATCTGGGATCCTTATATTTAGGTGGGCTTTTGTGTTGAATTATAGAACTTACCTATTTAGTTAAAAATGCTTTTTTCTGCATATTCAACTTACGCTTAATAGTACACAAATCTTTCAAGAACTTAGCATAAGAAGGTACCTGTTTGATTGCATCTAACAAGGGAATGTTAATTTTTACCTGCTTAAAAAGTTCAAAAATTTTAGCATTTTGGTTCAACTTATGAGGTGGTTTCAACCTGTGTGGAAACGGAGCTGGAATAGGACATCTCACATCTTCATTTGACCCAGACTTATCAATTTCCTCATTATCATGTTTTGATTCATCATTCACAGAAGATTTTTGGGCCTTAAGTGGAATTATTTTATCAATTTCTTTTCCACCACGAAGAATGGTAATAAACTTAGCATGTTCCAATTGTGAATCAGAAGATTGTGTGTCCATTATGTGAACTTGCCCCTGCGGATTGGGTTGGGGTTGAGCAGGAAACCTACCTTTCTCTTGAACAGCAAGAGAAGATGTGAATTTAGTGAGAGAGCTCTTTATGTCATTAATGGCTTGTGTGGTTTGTTGATTAATGGTAGCTTGCCCTTGCATGAAAGTTTGTAGTGTCTCCTCAAGTATCTTCCTGTGAGGTGGAACTTATGGAGTATATCTGGAAGATGCTTGAGGAGGTGGTGTTTGTGCAGCACAATCATTCCTCCAACTAAAGTTGGGGTGATTCCTCCATCCTGGATTGTAGGTGTCTCCATAAGGAGATTGCTTCTTGAAAGGGGTCATAGAATTTGCTTGGTCATGTAACACCTTCTTGAAAGCAGGAATGGTAGGGCACTCATTAGTAGGGTGTCCCATGACATCACAAATTCCACATTCCTCTTCTATAGCAACAGACTTAACAATATTAATTTTCCTTAATTCCATGGCCTCCACCTTCCTAGCCAAAGAGGCTAGCCTAGCACTCAAATTATCCTCCTCCCTAAGATAATGCAGACCCCCACTAGTAGTTGAAGACTTCGGCTTATTAGAAACATCAGAGGGATCAGTGGGATCCCAAGAATCTGAGTTTCAGCTATTTGATCTAGAAAATCAAGGGCTTCATTAGGGTCTGTATCAAAGAATTCCCCATTACACATTGTTTGCACAAATTGTTTCATTGAGGGCGTCATCCCATCATAGAAGAAACTGATAGTGCGCCACTTCTCATATCTATGATGTGGACAAGAATTTAACAAATCTTTATAACGCTCCCAACACTTATAAAATGATTCATTTTGTTTTTGGGCAAAGTTTGTTATTTGTCTTTTCAGAGAATTTGTCCTATGAACTGGGAAAAACTTTTTAAGGAATTCAGTTTGTAGTTCTTTCCAAGTTCCTACCGATCTAGGCTTAAGGGAATTCAGCCAAGTTTTGGCTTTATCCTTCAAGGAAAACGGAAACAATTTTAGCCTGATAATGTCATCACTACAAGCCTGCTCGAATGTTGCACATACTTCCTCAAATTCCTTTAAATGCAAATAATGGTTTTCAGAATCTATACCATGGAATATTGTGTGGTGTGTTGATGGAATAGAAAATTCAAACAAAGGATTCCCAATCAAAATAGCAGAATTATCTCTAACTAATCGTTCGCTGGTATCTCTATTCCATGAGTGCATGCACAAGCAACAGAAATTTTAAAAAGAGATATGGAACGAAGTTACCAAATTTGAAGAAAAATCCAATGAAAAGTTTTTTGTTCCAGATTAGCCTCAGAATACTCCAAATGTCCTATAAAATAAGCAAGCTAAATTAAACTAAGAATAATTGAAATTGACTTAACTATGCTAGAAAGAAAGAAACTAATTGGAAGATTAATCCTACACTTCACTCCCCGGCAACGGCGCCAAAATTTGATCAAACCCCAAAATAGGTTGACAAATTGTAATATATACTCGGTAAGTCCAAGTGTCGAACCACAGGGAATGATGTAGGATTATTCTACTCCAAACTAATCTAAAACTACTTAACTCAGCAAATTAAGATTTGTATCAGGAAATTTTGTAGAGAGATCCTAATTTAATTAACTGCTAAAATGACAATTAAAAATTCAATTAAAACTAACTAGAGATAGCAAAGATAATCGATGGGAGATATCAAAGCTTCAAGGATCAATTATTTAATTAATATTCTACGTCGATTTAATTCCTCAATTAGATTCAAATAATGATTTGACCTAATCGGAAGATATTGCATTCGCGTTCATCATAACCATTAACATACAAATATCGATTGAATATTTATCATTAACAAGCTCAGTCAAATAATCACAGGGAATTATAAGCATTCGCCGTCCCTTACGTTAACGACAAATCAAATAATTGTATAGATTATGACTTTATCAAAACATTGCATTCAACCAAATAATCAATAAGTACTTCTTTATAGACGTAGAAATACTAATCAAATAATATCACCTCTAGCTTTGACAAATAATTTAGCTATTCATATTAATGAGAAAAATCAGATTCGGAAGAAATTGCATTTGAAAAATCACTGTAGTAGGAACACTATTCATGGTTACTGTAGCAAATCTCTGTTCACTGCAGAAACACTATTCATCGAGCACTGTTCATCTTCCCCAACTCGTGACCACGGTAGCAATTGCACAGTATTGTAGCAATACTGTAGCAACACGAAAATCAGCCCAAAATCCAGTTTTTTTCCTCTCTTCTTCTTCTCCTTTCTTCTCCCGTCGATTCTCCTCTTCCTCCTCTTCAATTCCGGCCAAAAACTCACCCAAATCACAACCCAAACACGACCCAACTTCTTCTTGACAAACCTCTGTTTTTTTTCAAAACAGCCGTCCCTTGAGCCCAAAAATCAGTCATGTTCTTCCTCCTATCGCCCGGTTTTTATAAGCAGATCGAGATGAGAGTCCTAATTCTTTCTGACTTTGAGATAATCCCAAATCCATCCAAAAGAAATCCGATCTTTCCTCTCTTTTTAATTTCTGTTTCAACACGATTCCGTTTCGAACGAGTCCTAAATCGAGCCGACTTCTATTCTCTCTGTCGACTCTCGGCCGCCTTCGACTGCCTTCATCTTCTGCGCCGGTCGTTGCTTCCATGCTCGAGCTCTGCCGCCATGGCCGTCGGAATCCAGGGCCGCCGCCCTTTCTCCATTAGCGCTCGAGTTTTTCGTCTGAAACACCCGAGCTCCGGCTCGGGTTATTTTTTTTATTTTTTTTCTTTTCACTGAACCGGTTCTTTTCCTTTCTTTTTTTTTCTTTTGCTTTGATAAAACCCGTTGTATCAATCGTATCCGCCGGATCAAATCTGCACGTCCGTATTTTAATTTCGCGCCCGTCTTCTCTTAAGTGACTCATCAACGGTTCAGATCTTCCATAAACGTGATATCAGCTCTTGGGTCACTTTGGCACTTCAAAACACGTCTAATGCGCTCGTTTGCTGTCGATCTGTAATCCGCATTTTTAAACCTACAATAACAAAACCAAACTAAAATTAGACGCATAATAAAAATATGATTCCTTAAATTCTTTAATACATCTAAAATAGTTAATTAGAGTAAATTAATTATTAATCCACTAATTACTATCCTAATCACAAATAACCCGTTTTATTCATATTTTATCACAAAAACTACACTAGCATATAGGTAAATAAGGCATATAAATATGTATATTTTATGCTTATCATCTAACACCTTGATTGCATACTGGGGCAGAATCGCTTCACCAAATGTCTTGTAACTTAGAGAGAATTTCTTCTTCTGCTCCCCCAGCTCTTGTCTCCATTCAAAGAAATTGAACTTCTGCGTTGCCTCAATCCGCTCTTCCAGCATCAAATTGAACTGCTCCAACGCGATGTTGAGGTCGATGCAGATTGAAACATGGGGCTGCTTGTTCTTCCCAATCTGCGCAGGGTTGATATCAATGTGGACAATCTTTGCCTTACTAGCAAAGGCCTCCAGTTTGCCTGTTACCCGATCATCGAATTTACCCAAAGGCGAGGAGCAGATCCGCCTTATCTACGGCATAGTTGGCATAGATGATTCTGTGCATTCCGAGCATTTGAAGTGAGGGCGGGTCCCCGATTGGAAATGCTTTGAGGCCCATCAGCGTGCTGGCCATCGGGACTCCGGTGGGCTCCACAAATCGACATAGCTCCCGGCTGGCGTTCAGGCAGCCCTCACCCACGTACAGGACAGACTTCTTCGATTCGAACAAGAAGTGGAGGATTTGCTCCAGGTAGGACGACTCCGATGGCTTGGGGAGGCGAGAGAGGTATCTGTGGAACTTCATTGGCTGATCCCAATTGGGCACGACGAGCTATTGTTGAATGTCCTTGGGTATATCGATGAGCGTCGGGCCAGCAGGATGTGGCAAGGAAGAAGGCCTCTTGGATCACGTGGGGGATGTCCTCGACGTCGAGAACCATGTAATTGTTCTTGGTGATAGACCGTGTAATCTCAACGATAGGAGTCTCATAGAATGCGTCGGTCCCAATCATGAGGCGGGGTGTAAGGACTCTCACCTTTGAACCGGTTTATTTTAATTTTAATTATTGGTTATCTTGTTGTTTAAGTGTTTTATGATTTAACTCGGTTATTTTTGAAAAATAAATGAGTTTATAAAGGTTTTAAGCAAAATCAACTTCACAAACATGAGTTTTAAGTGGTTTTGGATCAAACCTGCATTTTTGGGATTTTTCTGATTTTTTACCAATTTTCCAAAAAATTAGGGTTTGACGGGACCCGTGCGGGCCCCGTTGTCCAAAATTAGGTTTTTTGTGACCAAAATGCCCCAGACATTAAAGAAAGTCATTATAAAAATTTTCAGAATTTTCTGGACTTAATTTCGGATTAGAATAGCCAAATTTTCCAATTTTAGCCAAAAACCCTATTTCTACCCCATATTTTACTTAGGGTTACTCGAACTTTTTCTATAAAAGGATAAAAAGAAAGTGTTGTGCCATTTCCCAACTTGGGAATAGGCTTGGCTGGGAGATTAAGAGCCTCTTTCCCCATTGCTTGAAAAGGAAAAGATTAAAGGTATTTAGCCTAATCCTTGTTTTTTTTTTAAGTTTTCTTAATCATTCCTTAATCTTGATTTCTCCATTGTTTCAATCCATTTTAAAAGCATAAAAATCACTGTTTTATATCTCTTCTCCAAGCCCTAATCTTCAAAATCTTGTTTTTATGCTTCCAAAGTGCTAGATCTAATGTTTTCTTTTAGTATTCAAAGCTAAATCGAGATTAGTAGTATATTAACTTAAAAATCGTCTTTTTGGAAGGTGTTGGAGGTGATTAAAGGTTCATTATAATCAAGTAAAGGTAATGGGTTCTTCAATCTCAGGTTTGGGTAGTGAATGGTTTGTTTTAATAGTTTTTACTTGAATGTGTGTTCTTGTATAGGGCTCTAATAGTGGATTTAATAAATGCTAATCTTTTGCTATGATTTCTTGGGGTTTCATGTTAGAATGATATGTAGGTATATTCTGGAATGTTTGATGATTTTTTGTTAATATTTGAGGCATGTATTAAACTTTCAAGATGTGTTATTGGAGTCTCGGTTTTTTAAAATTTGAAAATAGAAGAGATGACCTGCGAGCAATAGTTTTCTCGGTTTATCTTTACAGCCTGATTTTCAAATGGTCATAACTTTTTACTCTGAACTCCGAATTGTGTATGGTTGGTGGCGTTGGAAAGCTGACTTCTTGAAATTTAATATGAGCTTTAAATCAATCCAATCAGAGATCTGTGAGAAAATTTATGCAGATTCAAATATTATAGTCACTTTTTACCTCATTTCTGCATCTTACTCTTGTTTTCCTACAAAAACCAAAAACTACATTAAAGTACCACTAATTCTAATTAAACATCAACCTAAACAGAGGTTAAAGGGCTTATAAAATGTATAATTCATGTGTAAGTCATATGGCTTATGTGTAATTGAGTTGATTCATGTTATGGTTTATTGTATGGTAAAAGAGCATGCTTGTAGGAGTAAGCCTTCAACTCTACATGGATGGATTTAAGCTTGATGATAGAAATTACTTTTATGTCGGTTAGAAATCGTTGTTTTTGGAAGGTATTTAAGCATGCAAATATTGCTCAATGAGTTTATGTTGAATCATGAATCATGTGATTAGAATATGCATGAGTATATACACACATGGGAATCTATTATGAGATTTAGTTGATTATGCTTTGATTATGATGCATGAGGGGATGGATTGGGAGCATGTTCCATATATTAGAACCCATGTAGGATTGCTCACTGATGTATCATGATAGCATGCATCATGTATTGGACTTCATGGATGAAGTTTTATCGTTGTTTAAACGGAATTGATCGATTGTATGCAATGTGTGAAATTGTATGCCAGATTAATCGATCGATGGATTAATCGAAACTTGGTTGGTCCGAAAGGACATGTTTTCGATTTTGTTCCCTCCTGGAATAGGTTCACTCTCCGGGTTGAGTTTGATTGAGATATATGGGGGGCGAGGGATGGACTCGCCTTGCAGAGATTTGAGAGGTCAAAAATCGGACACTGAGCACCCGGGTGGTAGGCTCTTGTGCACCAGCTACCACATGTTCTAGTTTCTCTGTGAAGAGATTCGGGCTCTCCCCCACCGCAAGAGACTACCCAGGGCGAACACACCTACTCTAGTTTCTCTATGTGAGATTCGGGCATCCTTGGCCAGGATTGTCTAGGGCGAGCAGCTTGTTGGGATTGACCACCCCCTTGTTCCTGTGTAGGAACCGGACTACGATACGCCTTCGTGGCCTTGATTGTGTCCCGCCTTCGTAGCAGATTGTGTTACTCCTTGATGGAGGCATTCACCATTGTGATGATACATGCTTATTGTGATATTATGCATGATTGTACCATGTTTTAGTTACAGTGGACATGTAGGGTGAATTTATGAGATATGAATGCATAATTGTACCATATTTTGGTTACATTGGACATGCAAGGTGAATTTATGATATATGAATGTATGATTGTACCATGCGTTGGCTACTTGGACATGCAAGGTGAATTTATGAGATATGAATGCCTGATCAAGATGGAAGCATGAGAATGAGATATTTTTATGCAGGATTACGTGTTATGAATGCATGATATGGGAGTATGTGAATGAGATATGGTTATGCCGGTTTATGTGCTATACATACATGACTAGATAATGGGATAATCATATCGATTATAGATCTACTGCTATGTTATAATGCCATATGATTTCTGATTATTGCCGATTGTAGTTAAAACCATTACTGAATTTTACACTCACCCCTCTTTCGTTGTTTTGTTTTGGGGTTGCGTGGTGCGACACGCAGATGAACAGGATCCTCTCTTTGAGGAGCGATCGTAGAGAGAGTGGGATTAGGTGTGGATGCCTTGGAGTTGGTTTAGTTTATCTCTTTTGAATTGTTATATTATTATATGATGAGACTTGTGACCAATACTTGTGGACTCTTTGTTTCGAGCCCAGTTTGATGGCTCATGTTTGTAGTTGTGGGTTTAATGACTTGTCAAGTTATTTTGAGTTAAACTCTACATTTATTCCTCTTATTTACTCTTGCTCAAAATTATTAGCGTAACTCTGTTAGTGAGACCGCCCGTATGAGGGGCATAAGTCTTCCACTATATCTCCTTAACGTCGCCCCCGTGTGCCGGTTCAACTCTTGGACCGGATTTGGTTCGGATCAGGTGGAGCCCAGGGCGTGACACGGGGGACCTGGCTGGTGATGGCGACGAGGGGGATGCTATCAAGGAGAGTGATAAGTATAAAATATACATATTTATATGCCTTATTTACCTATATGCTAGTGTAGTTTTTATGTTAAAACATGAATAAAACGGGTTATTTGTGATTAGGGTAGTAATTAGGGGATTAATAATTAAATTACTCTAATTAATTATTTTAGATGCATTATTGGATTTAATGAACTATATTTTTATTATGCGTCTAATTTTAGTTTAGTTTTGTTATTGTAGGTTTGAAATTACGAATTGCAGATCAGTAGCATACATGCGCATTAGACGTATTTTGAAATGCCAAAGTGACCCAAGAGCTGATATCACGCGTATTGAAGAATCTGAACTATTGATGAGCTACTTAAGAGAAGACGGGCGTTTATTTTTAAGTACAAGCCGTTCGGCTGAGATTTGGCGGTTGAGATCGTTACGACGGGTTTTATTTGATTAAAAGAAAAAAAGAAAAAGGAAAAGAATGAGAACCGGTCTGGTTCGGTTTGGGTTGAAATAAAGAAATTAAAAAAAAAAATGAACCAACCCGAGCCGTCGGCTCGGGTGTTCCAGACGAAGACAAAGCGCTCGAGCTTCTACTCGAGCGCCGGCAAGCTGAGGAGGGAGGCATGGGAGCTCCGGCGGCAGTCGTGCCGGAATGGTGAGCTGAAGGCAATGACGGCGGCGGAGCTGGAGGCGTTGAGCATCACGGCGGTCTGCGATGGTTCGACGGCGGAATTTCATGGCAGAGAAGAGCAGAACAGATGGGTCATGGCCATGGCGACCGGAGCTGGAGAAGACGACGGTGGGCTGGTGTGACAAGAGGCGGCCATTGGACGGCGGAGCTCGAGCTGGAGAGAACGGAAGTCGTGGTGGAGTAGGAATTTGAGAGACGTGCCGGAATGGGACATGAAACGGAAAAAAACAGAAGACGACGGCTCGATTTGGGGCTCTGTTAAAAACAGAGCCGTGTTTCGATGTCGTGACGGATTTGAGTTTATCTAAATGAGAAATCGATGCGGTAAGGACCCTCATCTCGAAGCCTATAAATAGAGGAAGAATCGAAGAAGAAGAGGACCGGATTTTTGGCGGAGTTTGGGACTGTTCTGCTGCTCTGTTTCGGAAAAACAGAGAGTTGTTGCGGTGGTTTTTGGCCGTGTTCTTCGCTGTGTTCTTGGCCGGAATCGAAGACGGAATTGAAGAGAAGAAGAGGGATCGAGGAGAAGAAGAAAGCTTGGATTTTGAACGGTTTTTGCATCTGCTACAGTGCGCGCGAACTGCTACAGTAACGGGCATTCGGAGAAGACGATGAATAGTGCTGCTACAGTGTTCCTGCAATAGTGTTTTTCTTTGATGCAATTAATTCTAAATCTGATTTTTCTTATGAATATGAATAGCTAAATCTTTTGTCAAAGCTAAAGGTGATGTTATTTAGTTGATATTTCTTCGTCTATGAAGAAGTTTTTAATGCTTATTTGATTGAATTCGATGTTTTGGAAATAGTCATAATCTATACAATTATTTGATCTGTCGTTAACGTAAGGTACGGCGAATGCTTATAATTCCCTGTGATTAGTAGACTATGTTTATTAATGATAAGTTTTCGATCGATATTTTTATGTTAATGGATATGAAGAACGTGAATGAAATATCTTCCGATTAGGTCAAATTATTATTTGAATCTAATTGCGTAATTAAATAGACGTAGAATATTAATTAAATAATTAATCCTTGAAGCTTTGATATCTCTCATCGATTATCTTTCCTATTTTTAATTAGTTTTAATTGAATTTTTAATCGTCATTTTAGTAGTTAATTAAGTTACAATCTCTCTACAAGATTTTCATAAAAGAATTTTATTTTGCTAAGCTAAGTAGTTTTAAATGAGTTAGGAATAATTCTACATCATTCCCTGTGGTTCGACCTCGGACTTACCGAGTATATATTACAATTTATCAACCTTCGCTTGGGTTAGATTAGAGAGCATCAGCAAGGCCGGAACAAGGTTTGTAGCGTCGGGGTCTGGAGGTGGCAATGCAGACTCCAGGGCGGCTAGAGTTGCAGGCGTAGCCCCTCGGTGGCGAAGATCTCGCCTTGCTCGTGGCAGCAGAGGACATTGTGGATGGTGCAGGAGCAGGTGAGGGCCTGATGGATCTCCCTGGAAGTGCCGCCGGGGTAGGCGAAGACATCGGTGACCCCGAGACGCTCCAGTGCCTTTACAGGGACATTTGAACCTTTGCGTGGCTCGTCGTGGGCATAACGGGAGACAAAAGTTGGGACCTCGATGGGTATACTAGCAGGAAGGATGGTGGCGGCGGTGAGGGGATTGGAAGAGTCGAGGAGGGTGCTGGAGATGGCGGAGGGGAGGCGCTTTTGGAATGCGGTGAGGGCATGGGGGGTGGTGGGAGGGAGGAAGGAGGAGGAGGGTCTGGTGGCGCTGTGGTTCGCCGGGGTGGAAGCTGCCTCCGCCGCCGCCATCGATAGGGTGTCCGGTTGCCGCACGACTGCTCTTTCCTTTGGATGATCGAAGGTGCCAAAGCGAATGGACTAGGGAGGGCGTTGCACATCCTTCCCCCCACACCGCGAAAAAATCGAAAACGCAAGAGCCAAGGGGTTGGCAAGGCGCGCCCATCTCGACCTGGGCTGTCGGAGGTGTGGGCAAGAGGGGCACTACAGGGGCTGCCTAAAGTTGTGCGACCGCCTAGGTGAGTTCTTGAATTTGGGTGGACATTGTTTCGAACATGCAGCGTTAGTCAGGTTGACCATTGGTTTGGGGTTATCCTCCATGTTCTCTGTTTCGATCTCGAGCAGCATCTCTGCGGCCTTGGTCTGTTGCTTACCTCATGCCATGGCTGATCATTGAGGCTCTGATACTAATGTTGTGTCCCGATGGGAACACAAGCAGTACTATGCTTCAAGCAAGGGAATTGAAGGGAAGGAGAAGTCAAAGGAAGAAGAAGCGAATATAGTTTCTTATTGCATAACCAACAAGGAGAGAAAGATTCACTTATAAAGAGGAGATTCCGTTACAATTATGTCAACAAATTTCTCATTCCCATCCCTTATTACAATTATGATGACATAATTTTCCATTCCCATAATCGCAATTATGTCATCATAATTGCCCATTCTCATCCTTATTACAGCATATTGAGTTGCAACTTAAAAGAAAAGTAACCTAACATAGTCAATCCTAGAAATAGAAAGATTACGTCTAAGGTAGTCCTGCCCTTGAATTGGCGTACACAACATATTCATTGGATGGAAGGAGTATATGTATATGTATATATACACATAATTATATTATATATGCACAAAAATAGACATTCCTACAAATTTAATCCAAAATTAAATTGATTAATTCATAATATATATGGGAATTTATTTTCATGTAAAAAAAGAATCCGGGATGACTAACATCGGGAAAGAAAACATTGTGCTTTCTTGCAGCAATTGAGAGGGACTTTGTTTCCTTCAAATTTTTTTGTTTTGCACAACAAACCACATCCAATCCTAGAAAATAAAATTCCCCACTCAAGACGTGGAAATAAAATCCACCACGACTAACCCCCTAGTGAAATTTTAGGGTTATAGGTGGATGATGTGAAAAATGTTTAGGGTGTAAAAAAAAATTCACGTTTGACTAGCCTTTGACCCTAGATGGGCAATCACATTCACTTGAAAGACCTCTCCCTTCTTTCAGTGGATATTGGAATTTCCAGCATCCAAGCTCCATCCACCATCCAAGTGTCATTTTTAGCATTTTGAAGCCCCAAAGGGAAATAGGCATTTTTTAAGGGGAGATTGGATTTCCTAGAAATTATTTACCATCCACATCCAGGGCAATTTTCAGCATTTTTAAGGCCCAAATATTTTTCACCATATCCAACTTGGATGTGCACTTTTTTTCAGGCTGAGGAGCCATTTGGGGCGTGATTTTGGACATTCAGGTTTTTTCCATATCCAGCTGAAACACCTTGACGTGTTTCAGGCTGGATATGGAAAAAAACATGGATGCTACAGTGGACGTCTAAAATCCACTCTGAATATTTTGGCTTTTTCACGCCCCAAACGGCCCCTGAATGTGTACATTTTTCAGTGCCTCCCCACCCCAATTATCTTCCCACCCTAGCGGGGAGATAAGTTTATACTCCCCACCCCATCCATCACAAGGTAGTTTCTTTTTAATTTTATTAATGTTTGATATAGCAATAAACATGTTTAATGTGAATTTGTAGTTGTTGGTAGTCACCAACAGTCATCAATGGTAACCGAGAGGTGGTCGTCGGTGGTTTCCAGTGGGAAAATGATATTTGTACGTCACTTTTCCTACACATTTCCATAGATGTAGGGCTATCACTGTCCTTTCCAGTGGGCGCCGGTTGTTGTAGAAGGTTGCTGTGGTCGCTAATATTACCCTTGGTCACGTCTGGTCAACCGTAAGAGGGATTATCGTTAAGTGATTAGGATTATCATTAAGAGGTAATATTATGGTGTAAAGAGTGATACGATGGAGTGAGCTCATAAAAACTGAAGCTTCTGGCTTAAGAAAATACACACCCTTTGTTCAGAGGGCAGACCACACCACTTTTATTCCTTCTTTAGTAAGGAGGAGTTGTGTTTTCGGCAAGCATAGTTCCTCCTTGTGTGCTGTCGATCTTGGAGGTTGACAAACCCAGTAATGTGGGAAAAATTATAGGGTGCATGCTTGCCCTCCATGTATGGAATCGATTTTCAAGATCGACAACTTATGTCACAGAGAGAAATCATTGGTTACAACGACCTGACCATATCACTTTTATGATTTCCAAACCCAGCAATCATCAAATTCCATTGCCCGATTTCGTGCAGCATCGATCATAGAATTTCATGTGACATTTTGCTAGCCACTGTGTCAATATGTCCCATCCGAGGTGGATGGCATAATAGACGAATGGAGGACAGAATTTCTTAATTCAATTGTTGAAGAGAGGGAGCTTAGGGGTACCAAAATTTCGTTGCTTCATTTTTGGTGGAATCGTGGTCACTAATAAGATCATAAAGAGGACTAAGAAAGCAAGAAGAGATGTAGAGCACAAAGTTGATGAAACAACGAAGTATAAGTTCTATGCAGGTGTCAAAATAAAAATACTAACAATCAAATGAAACAGTCTCTCATCTTCTAAATTTGTCGAAATGCTGAAATCAAGTAACAGAAAATTAGCTGATATTCCTGTTACGACTATAATGGGTGAAGTGGGGGCAAGACAACTCTTGCTCTACTTATTTCCGAAGATGAGAGAGTAAGGAGGCATTTCGACAAATTTGTATGGGTGCCTAGATATGATAAATTCGATACAAAGAAAATTATGGAAATGATCTACGATGCTTTCAACCCAAAGCATGATGACCTTGGTAGTTAAGAAAACTTGCAACTCAAATTGGCAGATATTTTACGTCGAACACGAAACCTTGTCGTGTTCGATGATTATAGAATTCAAGAAATCTCAAAATGGCAAAATTTGAAGCTTGTCCTCACCTTTGGTGCAGAAGGCAGCAAAATTGTTGTCATCACCTGCACTAATAGAAATGCACAGTTAACAAGTCCTAGCTACTTTTATGATCTGAAGGGCCTATGCCCTGAAGACTCCCGGTCAATGCTTTGTCATACAGCTCTAAGGAACCGAAGTAGTGAAGATTGTTTGGAGTTAGAAACGATAGGAAGGAAAATTATTGAAAAATGCCAAGGTGTGCCTTTGGCATTAAAGCTGCCGAGGCGCCTTGCAGTTTATGAAGACTAAACTGGATTGGGAGTGCTTCCTACAAAGCAAAGCGTGGGACACACCAGCCCTTCAAACAAACATCTCACCAGCATTGCTGCTAAGCTATTACAGCCTATCCCCACAACTGAGTCAGTGCTTTGCATACTGCTCAATATTGCCAAATCTTTTAAAGATAGAGAAGGTTGTGCTAGTGAAGCTGTGGATGGCCCAAGGTTTCCTGGGAGCTGATGGGGAACAAGATATGAAGCAGAGGAATAGGAAGTACCTTGATGAATTAATAGGTCGATCATTTTTCGATATGGCAACAAGCACTGATGAAAGAAAAGCCATCAACATTAAGATGCATGAACTTTTTCATAACCTTGCTAGGCAAGTAGCAGACGGTGAGTGCTCAATCATTGACACTAGAGTCCCAAATGTTAAGGTTAACAAGGCCCGCCATTACCTGTTCCTCTGTGATCACAACCTAGAAAAGCTTCTTGCTTCCGCAAATGAACCACAGAGCTTGCGGACACTTGTGCTTCAAGCCCAAGTCTGGAACATGGATTGATTAAGCTCTACTTCATATTTATTCCTCTTCCATTTCTTTGATGAGTAATTTCAATGTAGAATAGGGAAATTAAGGAGACGTCCTAGCTCTTGAAAGGAATTAAGCGTGCATTTCGCTACCCAAGCGAGCACTCATCTGAATTCAGCACGCTTCAGGCTTACAACGTTTGTGGTATCGAGTTGGTGTCACCTCTCTCAATTATTCGTGTTTTTCGTCACATTCTATTAATGGGTCCCACATGTTGGAATGGGTAGAAAATTTGCATAATAACCTGCCTGTGAATTCTCCTCTTACACTCCTCCTATAGAGACCATTGTTTTTTTTTTGGGTGTGTTTTTTTTTTTTTTTTTTTGGGGGGGGGGGGGATATAGCACCAGATGTAGCTCATGAAAAAGGGCGTTTTAGCCAGCTGAACCTACTACACACGGAAGGTGGATGCCCCACTCACTACAGACAAAAGGTGGGTATCCTGTGTCCTTGTTGAAAGGGGGTGAGCTTCCTAATGCATGGGGTGGCAGACTACTCATACCGAACAAATTTCCATACATATAAAGGAATACTTTTGCAATGCTTAAGAAAGAGATAATGGAAAAAGGTTCTCCAAATACAATCCAAACAAAAGAACAAAAGCTTCGAAGCGATATGAAGTATGAACATCCATTACAACACCAAAAATAACCAAACATATAAAGAAGGAAGCTTAATGAAGCGAACATAAAAGTTTTAGAAGTTTAAGCAGTACTAGAGAAATCTTACATTCAACACAAAGTAATCTAAACACATTTTTCACCCTTCTTCTGTCAGCCTCTAACTTGCTCTTTGTAGTGGAATTTAGCTGCAATCAATCTAACTCGGACAAAAATCTTATCACCAATATTGTCAAAGAGACGAAAATACAGAATTCTATTAGATCTCTTGAAGATGAAGCCACATATTCCTCCAAAACCTACCACAAAGCCAAATGTCATGCTTTTGTAAAAGCATAGCTTATCATATCCTTCTCCAACTTATACTTCCATGTTCAATTGCAGTGGTTTCATTTGTTGGACACCTTTTTGCAAGTGGAGCACCACAAAGTTCTTGGTTTCCAAGATAAATAGATGGGTCAATGAATGTCTGAAGCTGGTTTCCTGAAGGAATTTCCCCTTCTAAATTGTTGTTTGACAAATTTAGCTTGCCAAGGTTTAATAATCTTGATAAGCCAAGAGGAATTTCACCGGTAATATGGTTGTTGGACAAATCAAGAGACTCTAGCATTTCCAAATTTCCAATGTTCCTTGGAATCTTCCCAGTTAAGTGATTATTCGAAAGGTTCAAGGAGAACAATTCAATTAGCCTTGTTAATTCATTTGGAATTTCTCCATGAAAATTATTGCTTGAAAGATCAATACTTTTGACAAGATCAAGGGTCTTAGTGTACTTGAGCACAAGACCTTTTGCCAACAAAGACAGTTCTTCCATATAAGGCCTATCTCCAACAGCACTACTCAAAGGCAAAGTATTTAAATCTCCAACAACATTAATAAAAGATAATATATTTATGTCCCATAGGCCTTCTCTTTGTCTGCTAGTGATTCTAGTCATTGCAGTCAAGTTTTCTACAGTTTGAGGGATTAGGCCTGACAAAAAATTATTAGATACATCAAAGATTTGAAGAAATGACATACATGACATGTTGGAGGGTAGTTCCCCAGTAAATTTGTTTGACGTCAATCTTAGAGCTCTCATGTCCATGTGGCTATCACTGATCAGACTTAATGCTCCCGCAGAAGTTATTGTCTCCCAAATCAAGAATTCTCAAATCTGAACAATTCTCGAGGGATGAAGGCAAATTTCCTGAAAGCACATTTTTGTTTAAATGTAAAGAGGAAAGCCTTTTGAGCCAACCAAAAGATAATGGTATACCCCCAAGTAAAAAGTTATCCCTCAAAACCAGTACTTCGAGTGAAGTGCAATTTCCTAAGTTCAATGGTATTATTCTACTCAAATTATTATGAGAAAGGTGAAGGATTTTAAGGTTTTCCATTTTGCCAAGCCACGATGGAATTGTGCCACTAATACGGTTTCTCGAAAGAGTGATGCCTCTTAAATATCTTCCATCTATGAAATTCTCAGGAATTGGTCCAGTAAATTGATTATCAGAAAGACCTAGAAGGACGATCCTCGAAGAGTTGGGCAGACAAGGTAAAGCTCCTGAGAAACGATTGAAGCTCAAATGAACATACAAAGCATGGCTGAGTGCCAATTGATTTGGCAATTGGCCTTCAATGGAGTTATGAGATATGTCCAGAAAACTTATTTGGGAGGTTATGTTCCAAAACCAAGATGGCACAGAACCCTCGATGCTTGAATTGGAAACATCTAAGGCAACAATGGATTTTTGTGTATTTAGCCATTGGGGAAAGTTTGGACCCAAAATGCATGACTTCAGAAATAATGAACGAAGCTGGAAAGGTGGGATCCAGTCACTTTTTAGGCTGAACACCAGAAGTTCATTGGAAGACATGGATAACGACTTCAAACTTTTAAGCTCTTCAAAATGAGTGTCATTAAGAATCCCAGTCAAGAAGTTTTTACTCATGTAGGCATATTCCAACTTTGACAGCTTTCCAAAAGTTGCAGGGATGGAAATTAAGGATTTTCAGAGAAGTCATCCCCATCAACCACTGAATTTGGTTGCTAAATAATCTCCCCGCATAAAAATGGGATGATGAAAGATCCAAGTATTCAAGCTTAGAGAGGTTCCCAAGCTGGTGAGGGATTTGCCCGACAAAGTCGGAATACGACAAGTTCAAATACTTCAACTCCTTGAAAGAACCCAAGAAGCTTGGAATTGAGACTCCCCCAAAATCATTGTTGCTCAAGTCCAAAGACCAGAGATGCTTCAAGTCAAGCAGTGCAAGGTCTAATCGGCCATTTAGGTCCAAGCATTGATGTATGTGTACGCCATCATTGCATGGATTATGGAGATTAAGTTTGATGACATACCTTGTTCGGTTATGGCATGTGACTCCCCTCCATTTGCAGCAATCAGAGAGATGATCCCATGAAGAAAGACCATTGTAGGGGTCCTGCAATCCATTCTTGAAGTTGGTGAGGGCTTCTCTCTCGTGAAGGTGGCAGCCCACGTTTGAATCTCCCTCCATGCCATCACAGACCCCCAATAACAGCATACACAAGAATACTACTATTGGAATAACTGCTTCCATGATGTTGGATCTTTCCATCCTCTAGATCTTTTCTTGGTTCCAAGATTTCAGAGGGGTGCCAGCAACATTTATAGACAAATGCAAATGAAATCAAATATCTAAATTAAGCTCTCCAACATCACTAAATCATAGAAGTGATAAATGAAGTAGACCCCATTCAATGAAAAAGTTTTGACGCTTATCTGAATTAAGCATTAATTGAAGTATGTGTACGTCATCATAGCATCGATTATGTTTGATGACATACCACACACTTATCATCTGAAATTGTTACGCGTTAATTGAGGTGTGGTAAAAGTGTTACGCTTGTGATACCAGGTATGAGTGCTTGTATCTCAGGGGACTTCTGAAAGAGTGTCTTGTTTTTTTTTTTTTGTTCTATGACATATAGTGGAAGTAAAATCTTTTTTTGGTAGTAGGGCAGTTTGCCTAAACCACTCAACTTATTTGTGTTTGCTTGTTTGTCGTTTATTTTGCTTGTCGATTTCTCAGGACCATCTTTGGTCACTCGATCCTAACAACATGTTGGGAGATGTCCTGCGCTTTTAGCCTTTTTTACTAGTGCATTCAACTGCTAGTGA
Source organism: Houttuynia cordata (assembly GCA_039654745.1). Lineage (NCBI taxonomy): Eukaryota > Viridiplantae > Streptophyta > Magnoliopsida > Piperales > Saururaceae > Houttuynia > Houttuynia cordata. Next base: position 59,513,740 of record CM077504.1, on the reverse strand, counting down.
AGGAAGGAGGTTTGGAACTCGTGTGGAGGCTGGTGTTTATGCGTGAGGGCTACTCATTCCTTTTTACAGTAATGATAAAAGGAAAAAAAAGAATACCATGTGTTTGCTCATGTCATAATTACCTGCAAGGAAATTGGAAAAAAAGGAAGAGGAACGTTCCCCTTCCATCCATAAGCCATGTGGTGTATAAGAAGTGACATAAAAACATGCATATTTTGTGATCAGTGTAGTCATGATCAGTGTATTCATGGCTCTTAAAAGAGCCATGAATTTATTGTGGGCAGGTACAACTTCCTCTTGACTACCAACCTCAATACCTTTCTTCCATGTTTTAAGCTAACAAGCACGGATATGAAAACGGTGACACCATACGGACATAGCGATACGCCATTTTTCTAAAAAGTAGGATACGACAAGGCTAATAATTTTTTTATTAATATTTATAAAATAGTTTGAGTCATAATTTCTATTAAAATTTTGGCAGTCTCCTACTATATTTTTGATATGTACACCTGTACAAAATATAAATAAATAATAATCTATATATTAGCCACCAAAGATTCACTCATTAATTAATTAAACAAATCCTGTGCAAAAAAAATACAGCATAAGCTAGTGAGAGCCTCTAACCTTAGTCCTAATCAATCCTACACTCGTCATTTTACTGAAATTCCAAACACCACCCCATAATCAGTTAGGTCTCTCACACATGCAATTAATCAAACGCATAATATCCAGGCATAATTTATCATGTAGTCATTTCATCAAATATTTAGAGATCAATAGTAGTATAGCAGCATTAATGCTTGTAAGGTGGTTTACTTACAATCACGGAGCCATTTCATTATTTGACAATCAAAGCGTAAATCATTGATTTTCCAAACTTCAAATTTAAACAAAGAATGAAACCTTACACCTACTTCAAAAAGCTCCCAACTTTTCTCCACATATCACCTCCATGTTGACCCTCCTTTTTTTAGTTAACAATGTTGGCTGCCGCTCTTCCTTTCTGCCGACAACAACAAAACAAGCAGCCCATTCTTGCTCCCGAGTCCCGCCATGTCCAAGACCTGGAAACAAACAGGGGATTCGGGTGGTCTTCATGCTTCCCCTTCCATTTTGTAGGACCGGAGGGGCTCCCGAGTCCCACCATGTCCAAGAGCTACAAACAGGGGCCTTTGTGCGCCCTTTATGTAGGGCCAAAGCTTGGATTCCGCCGGGACGTCAGACGTCGAAACCAGGGATGGAGGAGGTGAAGGTGGGGGAGATCGTTGGAGGTTGGTTTTGTATAGTGGCAAGAACGAAAGAGAAAAGAAAGGAAAAGACACAATGGGTATTTTCCGTATCCTATGTCCCACCGTGTCGGACACGTATCCTTTTTTATTATTTTTTTTCCTTAAAAAAAGGCACGGACATGCATGCAGCCGTGTCGTCAACGTATCCGTGTCGGATACGTATCGGACACAGACATGGACAACGCTGTCATTTTGCCGTGTCCGTACTTCCTAGGTTTTAAGTCGTTTATTTCATGTGAGAGTCGTTGAGACTTGATAGGAAGGGCTTTAATATGGGTGTTTTATGCATTAATGTCCGACCTACTCTATGCATCCATTTCGTGCATAGTCATTAATATTAGATGCGATGACAGATTGTTGCATCAATCAAAAAGCCACTTTTCTCTATCTCGTTGTCTCCTCTTCATGACCTCATGCTTGCCTTGCGTGAAAGTGCATACACGGAAAATGTATCTTTCATTGTGTTATTTGTATGGACCTATGTCTTTCTCGATATTCCTAGTCCATGGTGTGGTTCTCAAGAACAAATAAAGATGATGATCGCAGAGAGTCTCAATACTTGCTATACCACATATCCAACCAAGTTTGAGGGCTGGGGACATAAAGAAGGAAGCCTTTTGAGCCAACCAAAAGAAGATAACGGTATACGCCCAAGTAAAAAGTTATGCCTCAAATCCAGTACTTCGACCAACGTGCAATTTCCTATGTCCAACGGTATTATTCTACTTAAATTATTATGAGAAAGGTCAAGGAAAAGAAGGTTTGCCATTTTGCCAAGCCACAATGGAATTGTACCGCTAATACGGTTTCTCGAAAGAGTGATGCCTCTTAAATAACTTCCATCCTTGAAGTTCTCAGGAATAGGTCTAGTAAATTGATTATCAGAAAGACCTAGAAGATGAGCCTCGAAGAGTTGCGCAGACAAGGTAAAGGTCCTGAGAAACGATTGAAGCTCAAATTAACACGCAAAGCATGGTCGAGTGCCAATTGATTTGGCAATTGGCCTTAGATGGAGTTATATGTCCGGAAAACTTAGTTGGGAGGTTAAGTTCCAAAACCAAGATGGCACAGAGCCCTCGATGCTTGTCTTGGAAACATCTAAGCGAACGATGGAATTTTTTGTATTTAGCCAATGTGGAAAGTTTGGTCCCAAAATGCATGACTTTAGAAATAAAGAACGAAGCTGGAAAGGTGGGATCCAGTCGCTTTTAAGGCTGAACACCAGTTCATTGGAAGACATGGATAACAAGTTCAAACTCTTGAAGAATGCAACTACTGGAATAACTGCTTCCATGATGTTGGATCTTTCCATCCTCCTCTAGATATTTTCTTGGTTCCAAGATTTCAGAGGGGTGCCAACAGCATTTATAGACAAACGTAAATGAAATCAAATATTTAAATTAAGCTCTCTTACATCATTAAACCATGCAGGTAAATGAAGTAGACCCCATTCTACGGAAAAGACTTGAGTCACTTGATGCTTGTTACACGGCACAAAGAAAGAGAGAAATTTAGAACCACAAAAAGTATGCATAACCTTCTACATTGTCTTATTGTTGGAAACAAGTGATAAATAAGGCCTTACTCAAAGACTTGATATTTTCTTTCCGGGGTCTACATAATCGAATAATCATCCCAATATACATATTTCTGCCATAGTCATGTCAGCTGACGTGCGAATATTATAAGTCTACGTATAGTCTGGCTCATAGTTTTAAATCCGCAAGGAAGTTGGACTTTTCAACTTTTGCAAGGGAGTTAGACTAAGCAACTGTACAATATAGGTGATTAAATCATGATAGTTCATATGGCCACTTTTGGAGTGATTAAATCAGGTGGTGTACGTTAGAGCAGATCAATATGCATGTTATTGGTTCAAGGCTCCTCCTTCGATGATCGCGGAGACTCTCAATAAAGACAGGAAGGACAATATTTTTCTAAAGCTATGAAATGTACATAACACAGCCTTCATGTTTTTTTTCTTATGAGGAAAAAAAACCTCAACTCATAGCTAAAGTTGCCCTCGAGTAATTGATGCCCAATTGGATTAACATGTAATAAGTCGGTTGTTAATTGACAAATTGTAAGAGTTAGGGAAAATGAACACTATAATATTTAATAAACTGCATGATTTAGCATTTTTTTGGCAATGTACAGGTCAAAGAGGCAGTTTTGGTTCGCTAGAGAATGTCCGCCTGTAGATGGGAGCCCTCGAGAGATGATCGATACCGCACAGGCATATACCCAGCAAAATGTTTTCCCTGGAGTGCATAGTACATGCTTGTGCGTCATTGTCCTCATGATCAATGGTTCCTGCTAATGGAGGATATCTTATCGGACAGACATCCTCCAGGCGGACCTCAAATTCTTTGGCCCTTGGGACTGTACCTGCAACCCAATTGGTATGGCCAAAGCCTTTGAATCAACCCCAACTCACTTTGCACAAATGGACCTAGATTTTTGTTGGTCCTTCACTCCGCATGAACAGCCCACAATGGAGAAGACAATTATATCTGTGACTTGGTTTGAGTTCACCAAGATTATACATTTCTTTCACTCATCAATGTGCATAACAACTTTTTATATTTTTTTCCTGTATTAGTACAAAAATCCTTAATTCATAGCTAAGCTGCCCTCCTTGAAGATCGGTGGCTGCGATTGCAATACAGTAACTATCGTACTACCGTTTTGATGTGTTTCTTCATTGGATTTTTTATCTTAGGAGGCCTGGGGACTTAGCCACTTCGAAGGGGCATTTATAAGGGATTCTAGGACTTCCTAAGGAAGTCTATCTATTGTATTCTCTCGTATTAGCTCTACAGTTTGCGTGTTTGAGAGGCTTGAGGCATAAGGTTTGTTTATGGGTTAAGGATTTGGGTATAAGTGCTCGTATCTCAGGGGACTTGTCTTCTAATAGAGTATTCTTATATTTTAGTTTTACAAAATTGTAAGAGTAAAATCTTTTCTTGGCGGTAAGGCCATTTGGCCGGACAATGCAAATTATTTGTGCTGGTTTGTTTGTCTTTTATTTTGCTTGTCGATCATAACAATATGTTCGGAGATGTCAATCCCTAAAGACTAAGGTTTTCAAAACCGGACCGGCCATCAAACCGGATTGATGGCCGGTCCGGTCAGACCGCGGTCAAACCGGTTTGACCCGGTTTAGGTGAGAGGAGTAATAAATATATGATAAATATATTTGGGAAAAGCTTAAATGAGATCACTCTCATATAGCTTATATGAGGCCACTTTAAATCGTAGCCCTTGGATCTTGATCTAATGGCTACAAATAGCTATAATGATCTCACCCACTCCCTGATGTGACACACTCACCTACCCACTGATTTAATATCTATCCTCCGATCGGAATCCAACGGCTATAAAGATTGGCCTCATGCTCCTTATATGAGAACGATCTCATGTAAACCCTTCTCAATATATTTTTTGTCTAACATTGACATCAAAATAAGTGTAGTTCAAATGGTTAAGTCGTATGAGGGTGAGGGTGAGGGTGAGGGTGAGGGGGGGGGGAGGGGGGATTCGTTCCGGTTAACCGCGGTCCGGTCCGATCCAGTTTTGAAAACCATACTAAAGACAGTAAAGAGAAGGGCTGCTGTTATTATGTTATGCCTTTGGGATATGTCAATCCCTACACTAAATAGTTATGGGCTCTAGGGTTGTTGTACATGCTGTTATAATGGTTAAAGCAAGTTGATTTTAGGGTATAAATCCTTAATTGATTCTCTATAAATCAGCTCGGAAACGGGCATGGCGAGGGGTTCTGTGCGCAGATCAAAACCCAATTTCCTGAGAGATTTGACATGCGTCTTAACACGTGTTGAGTTGCATGTCGAACTCCCGCTGTGTTTTTCCCTCTATATTTGGCAAAAGTTTCAAGCATATGATTTTATTTTTCCATACACCAATTCAGAGGCTTCAGTTTCACATGATTGCTGATGTGAAAATTACTTATTTTTATTATAGCAAAGAAAAAAAAATAGTTTATGCTGTAGATGGAAGAAATTGTGAACCAACAAATGAAGATAATAATCTAGAGAGATTGCCTAAAAGATAGGGTAATGCCGTAAATGCCTACGCCAAGAAATGCTTACCAAATTGTCAGGGCCGCTTGCAGTCATGTGGGCATCAGCCTAGGGTTTCTGCACGAGCAGCCACAAAGTTAGCTGGGAAGCGAGCATGCGTAGCATATCTCGTATTAGAAGTAACCATTATGCATTTAAAATGCTAAGGCTGCTTGTAGCCACTACGTTCAGAGAATCCTCACAAGGATGCCACACGCCCATCCTTGTGATCTCATGCCTTCAAAGCGATCATGCTGCTCACTGCAAGTGGTCTGCTTATAACTCTTCATTCATTTAACTTGTAACACAATCAACTATCACAAAGAAAAGTGCTAGCCTAAGTAAATGAGAAAGGTTAAAGTGCTGTCAAAACCAACTGGGAGATTCCTATAGCTAAATTTTCAGCTAATGAATAATAATCAACTAAGTAGCGAGCACACCACAATTTTTTCATTGCTGAAAACATTGTAGCCAATATTAATTATAAATTATCGTGTACCTCATATATATATATATATGTGTGTGTGAGTTGCCTAACATTTCAACAAGTAAAATCTGCCACTATAAGAAAAATGGAATTCTTAATATATTAACAGAAGAGTAAACAGTGCCAAAGGAATTAATACATTTATAACTTGCTAAAATTAATATTTTTTTCAAAAAAAAAAAGATCGCCGGTTGATATATGGCATATTTTTTTTAAAAAAAAACCTGGTATGCAACTGATCAGATAGCGATAATGGTTCAGTCACAGAATCTATTGAATTCCGTAGAGAAAAATATATTAAGCCTCAAATGGACGAATCAATAACCATCATATGACAAGGAACAGATAGTAGGATCAAAAGACAAAAATGTGACATTTAATTACATATAGCGTAATCTGGAGGTACATAGCTGGATTTTTTAGTGTACGACATCATAATCAAACCTGAAATTGAACAAATATCTAGATGCTTGAATACAGAGCAATCCATTTTCTCCTATAAACAAGCCACAGGAAGATCTACATAGGTAGAAACATATGTAGTTATCATATTTTACTTGCTTTCAGAGCATGCACATGGTGTCGGATGTGATCATCAATAAAGGAAGAAATGAAAAAATAGGAGTGATCATATCCAGGTTGCATCCGAAGTTGAATTGGAGCATTCACACTCTTACAAGCCTCCTCGAACTTAAGAGGTAGGAGTTGATCATGCAAGAACTTGTCATCCTCACCCTATCACAGAAACTGATGATCAGCTATCTGAAAAGCAATATGATAAAATTGACATATTATCACAGTAACCTCAAACTTAAGGTATAATAATATGAACACAGCCTTATGGTTAAAAATTCCAACACCCCTAATGATATAAACATATCTCAATATGGTACCAGACACCATCAATATTATTAGTGTGATTAATCTATACAGTTAGTGTATCTAATATATATTAAGCTTCTCAAAACTTGATTAACAAATGTAATACCAATGCGGAAGATTCCAGATTCAGACCCTAGGAAAGCAGGGTTTTCTGTTGGGTGTGTCTCATGAAATGCCTAGAGGTGCTTGCACATGCAGGGGAAAACTAGCGTCGTTAAAATCTAAATTGTTTCTTTTCTCTAACAGCTTAAACTTTAAAAAGACTTCGTTAAAAAGAAACCATTCTCAGGTTTTATAACAAACCAAGATAAGATGAGTATCTGGCCAGTTTCTCTCAAGCTTGATCAGCTTCTCCGATGCGTCATGCTAGCTCGAGATCAATATTGAGCAACCTTATGCCCATTTTCTATATTTGCATATTCTTTTTTGGAAAAAGGTACTCGGTCTACCTGAGAAAAGGGTTTCTCAGTTTGTTTTTTAGAATGTGGGCTTTCCCAATATTTGTTTGGAATGGGAATAAGGAGAATCAAAAGAGGCGTGGTGATGGGCTGTGCGGAGACGCGTGGGCTTTAAGAAGGCATGCTACACTTTTAAACTGCTGGTTGAAATTGCTACCGTTACATTTTGGCCATGTTATGTAAGTTTTATATTCATAAAACTGACCTCAACATCCTAACATAGAAAGCTTAGCAAAAAAATTTAGAAAGAAGAAGTGCAGAAACAGATAGAAAGGAATTACTAACAAACATGGAATTCTCAAAAGCAGAAATCATCAACTGATAAAAAACAGAAAAAATCTCAAAAGCAGAAATACAGATAAAAAACAGATTTATTAATAAATTACCGAACACCCTACATCCATGTTTCAAAACAAATAAACAAATAAAAACGAAAACCGATACTTATGAAGATAGCTAAGGTAGTAAAGGTGACCAAGAACCTGATCAATGAGGATTGGAACACGTATTTTACTGCACTTGGTAACCAGACAAGTTGCGTCATACTCCTGCAAATTCATTGAATTTATTTAAACTTTTCAGCTTCAGCATGCAGTACAAGTTGCCCAAGTGATATTAACAAATCCTTCACATGCTGTGTGTAAGATAGAAAGTGTAAGAATAAATGACTTACCTCCCAATCAGACTTGTTGCCACCTAGATAATTTGAGAAAGCCTTTTGACCCCAAGCACAGTTTATAGGGTTGGAAATTGGTGCAAAAGCTGAAACAGACTAAATCACAAAGAAATTATAAAACGAATTCAAAACCGTAGCGCACATTATTTCAGCACCCACTTCATATATGGCAAGTCTCATATACTACTTACCAAGAAAAAAACCATAATAGATGCTCAATTATTAACTCTTATAAGCAGGGTGGCAGGTAACTAATTGAAAAGCCAAAAACTTACGAAAACGTACAGGCATTTTAAACACAACAAAAGATAGAATCTATAATGTATACTTTGTATTTGTCAGTGTTCTTCAAGTAAATCGTCAAGGCTCCATGCCCTCCCATCGAGTGGCCAAATATAGAGGCACATGAAACATCAAGCTCAGGAAAATTTTCATTAAGAACTTGGGGCAGCTCCTTAACAACATAGTCATACATACGCCAGTTTTTCCATTTCTCTTGTGTTGCATTTAAATAAAATCCCGCTCCTGGTCAAAAGAAATTCAAAATAATTGCTAATTGAAGAAGAGGCAGAAAAATCACATTGCAAGACTTAGATGTTACACATACCCATGCAACCCCAAGGTGACACAAATGATCTCTTTCCAATCTTAAATGAAGATACAAAGGTGATGCAGCAAATCATGAATATAAATATCACAGTAAGCCATTTGGTGAACGACTATACCTACACCAAAATCCCAGCTATCTGCCTCGCCTTCCACATTAAGTCCCCCTGCAATGTGCAAGAAATACAATGCTAGTCAAAAGCACATTCACAGAAAGATGATGCTAAAACTTAGCTTGGATTGGCAAAATGATGATGACATGGGAAGCAACAGTTTCCTCCAACAGCCCAATTAACTTATTGAATTTGTCTTCTAAACTAAGAGGTTATCTTCAATCAGAAAGAACTCTTCAATTAAAGAAAAACGAGAACTCACTTGGAGATGTATCTGGGGCAACTAGTGCAACGCCTTCAATGGAAGCAGCACGTTGAGCGCCAGACTTTATGATAAAGTTCTCGTCTGAGCATGTAAGTCCAGACAACCAGTATAGAACCTGTGAAATAAAGACCAGAAGATATCCAATAAAAATATATCAGCGTATTAGAATGCCATGAAGAAAATGAAATAATAGAAGACTATGCAAGAAAATCAATCATTTCCAGAGAAGAGAACAAACCAAAGCAAGTAGCATCTTTGAGACGTGAGGTATTCTTTTTTCTATCCAGATTAGAAATTATAGAAGAAAAGGCACAAACTAAACTATATATTGGTCCACAAAACATTAAGAAAGATTTTAAATTCGTCTACCTTCTACAACAGCAGAGATTTCACCAAAAAGAAAAACAGAATGACCGAATAGAATTTTTGTTAGTGGGAGGCGTATTCTCATGTTCCATAACCATATTCAAATCCAGATGAGCATTACTCAGAGATTTATATATAATGCCAGACCAGAAGAGTTCTTATTCAATAGAAATGACATGAACCAAAAATACTGCGTTGATGAGACATGGACCAGAAACACTGCAGTGATAGAATTAGTATAACTGAAGAGAAGACAAGCCCATATGCAAACTGAACCATCAACCTCCATCCATTGCCTTGCAGAAGTTTTAGAACTATTTTCCACGTAAAATCATACCATCATAATCTAAAATGATAAATAAATACCTAATTAACCGATCTTAAGACCTGAATTTAACTTCAAATGCAAACGCCTTGTTCCTAACTTAACTCTAAAGATATTCCATTCTTACTATTGCAAAATTCGTTTTGTTTTCTCACGTTACTGTAAAGCAAATTCATAATTTCTATAATTCACCAAAACACATACACAAAGAGAGAGAGAGAGAGAGAGAGAGAGAGAGAAAAAAAGAGGCCCTTTGATCTCAACCAATCTTCAGTAGAAGCCACCAAAATAATCATATCAAACCCATCTTCCCTGAAAATTATGTTCATTTATTACTTATTCTACTGCTTTTTAAGAACCTGCTAACACATAAATAGCATGAACCCACGCACAAATAGCAATTCATCCAGCCATCAGAGATCCTAGCCTCATCAAATAACCCACAAACTACATAACTTCACTTCTGCTACTCAGCATTCCAAACATCACTTCTCTTTACAACTTAAACTGCAATAAAAGCTTAAAAAACCATTAAAAAGAGAGCATCATTCAACAACATCTAATCTAATCCAATCTACTCTAATCTAATCATGGAAAGAGCATCTTCAGCAGTCCAGACAAGAAATATGCCACAGAAACGGATTGATCGGGCGGAAAGAAGCATACCGGCAGTTTGGGCATGGAGAGGGATGAGGAGGAGGAGGGAGGGAAGTAGATGTGGAAGGTCATGGAGCAGCCAAGAGTTGGGCTGAAATGCTTGTAGCGCTTGTTGTAGCCACCGAACATCTTCGAGCTGCTCATCTCACTCACGCCCTCCATCTTCCCCACCACCTTCGACCTTCGTTGCTCTGCCGGTGTGCTCTCGCTTCTTGTGGCCTGGTTGGGGAATGGGGATGGCAGTCATGGGACCCAGCATCTGCTGAAAAGCCCAGTAAGGATTAGAGAGGCCCATGTTAAATGGGCTTAGCTAATTCGCCGCATGGCCCACTCCCACGGTTTAGCCAATTGACATAATACTCCCTGTGTCTAGAAAACAATGACTGTATTTCAGATTTTACTGATCCACAAAAGAGTGATTGGATTTACCCAACAGGCTAATATATCCTCGGGCATGTGCACGGTAAGCATAGGCTTGAAATGTTGTGGGGCCTATAGGCCAATAAATTTACCTCATTTTCCAATGAGGTCACTATTATTTGGATGGAGGAAGTATAAAAGTTAAAGAGAGACATTGCATGGTCCTTGAATGGGAGTGATTGGCATAATTGTTAGGGAGGGTTATTTAAGCGATCAAAAGTTATTTCCTCTATTATTTGGATGGAGGAATTATGGGAAGTTAATGACACAGACATTTGTACGAACTGGCAGAGCCGGAGGCAAGTTGGGGCAATTGCACGAGCTGACCTCTGTACTAATAGAGGGCATGGCTAATACTACAAGGTTTTATTATAATTAACTTGCCCCTTCTCAATTCTCAAGTTATATCATTTAATGTGGGCCTAATAATTGTGTTTGGCTAGTTGGCTTTAGGAAGTACTAAAAAAATAAAAGACATCTACCATACCTAGGGGTCTAGGTGTACCCTTCTTCCAAAAACCCACCGCTTGCTTTGTTTGACCATTTTTCTATTAATTTAAGGCCTTCTTCCAACAAAGAAAAAATAGAAATATTGGGCCACCTGAACTCCCGAAGTCTTCTGCTGGGCGACTAACAAAAAGTGAAAATGTGACGACCTAAAAAATTGTATAAAAAAAAGAAATTCTCTTTAGTGGAGCTAAATCAGGATGGTAACGTGTGAATTTAGATTCGATGCTTTTGATTTAATGTATTGATTTTAGGTGTTATAATGTTTTCCTATTTATAGTAGGATTGAGTTGATTCATGTTTCTTGGTTATGTGGTCTGTGTTATTATTTTTGGGTTTTGATTGGTTAGTGTTCATCTAAATTAAGAAGGAGTGGAGGAGATATAATGGACGGTGGTGATTAGATCTGTGACTTGGGCACCATGTCACATGGGAGGATCTCTTGCTTTCCAATTTTATTAATTATAAAGAACCTAGTTTGTAAGGAAGATCAATTATTTTTTTTGAATCAAACTCAAAAAGGGAAAGGGCGCCGAGTCTTTATTGGAAAAGTCGGTGATTGGTTTACTTGATTGATTCTTAGCAGTAATCAAGGAAATCTAATGCTCTTGCCAATCAATTAGGACGCCAAGAGGATTGATTCGTGTTATTTTTGAAAAGTATCTTTTGGTATTAATCGAATTGATTCCTATTGAATTATATTTAGATTGGGCGTCATGACTTATTAAAGGAAGGTTTAAAATTGATTTGATTGTGTCCTAATTAGTAATAAAGGAGGAAGGTGAGTCAACTTGCCATTTAATTAAGATGAGAGAAGTGGCAAGGGCACCAAGAGTTTTGGATTTCAATAGGCAATTACCAAGTTTAGTGGAGAAAATATTAAATCTCAATGGGTAGTTGCCTAATTTGGTGGAGAGATAAGTATGGAAGGTGGCTTAATTATAGTAATTGGTTCGGTTTCAAAATAGATTTGGATGCTAGGGAGTATAAGGGAAGTTATGGATTGGACGGTTATGATGGAATGAATTTAAATTAATGGTTGAGATGCATCCAATCAGGACTAGGAAAAACTCCAAACTATTTAAGCAAGGAGTAGAGCTGCCCGACCATTATTTTGGGCCAACCAATTCTTTTCTTTCCTTTGTTTTTGCTTTCCATTGCCATCACGACTAGTATCCTCTCCCCCTAGTCACTTTCTCATTCTCCTTGCTGGTTGATCCAGGATTTACATCAAGGAAGAGTGCAAAGCTCTAGGACTACTCGCGAGAAGAAAGACTACTACGAGGATACCAGGTAGGATGATTTTTCTACTAATTTGTCTTGGATTTTGTTCCACCTTGATGATCTCAGTTTTAGTATTCTAATGATGTTATCCTCATACCGACATGCTGAGATTTAATATACATCCAATGATTCTATTGCTTATGTATTCTTGTGTGATAATTCATTGATTTTATTGAGATACATGATCATTATGTACTTGAATCATTTATGTTACATGTATCATGACTTGGTGAGAATTCTATTAGTATGATCCCTCAGTTGAGGGCATATTGTTATTCACATTTTTGTCCTCGTTTAGTTGTCCCATGATTTGGATGAGTTAAGTCTTGTTAAAGTATTATGGTATTGCTAAAGATGAATATACGTCTATGAAGAATTGTTTTGATCAACTCATCCTTCTACACTATTAAAATTTCGTTCTTACCAGTTGCTGTTTGGTAGCCAAGAGTGTCATGTAGACACCTGTTCAAAGATTATGAGTTCTAGAGTGTCTGTTATTAATAGTCTCATTGGTCGGCTTTGTGTGCCTTGTGTCTATTCGAAATAGATATACAATTCCTGTTTCATAGCCAAAAGCCAATACTTGTTCTCTGTTGGACTCAATATCCTACTGGTCAGTAAGTTATTCGTCATATTTGTTATCATAGACAAGTCTACTATTGTCCATGATTAGTTGTCGAGTTTGTTCCTTGGGTCTTTTCTAGTTGTTAAAATAGTACAACCATGTATAGGATATGAATTAAACTAATTCTTCTTAGAGTACTAAACTAATGACTATTAGGGCTATATAATAATGGGGAAGTATCATGTCTATAAACCTCTGAAGTCAGAAAGAGTCGAGAACTAAACACTATAGATAATAATTAGATCTACTAATCAAAGTCTGATTAAAACAGTCCTCTCGGCTCAGTTCTATGCCAATGACTGTACGAAAAGGATCATAACTAATTTCAGAAAAATTCTAAAAATAGTCCATCAATTTTGTATGAAACTAGACTCATAGGAGCACTTACTGTAAAAATTTTAAGTGTCAATTCAATTGGTACTGTTGATGATAATTATTTGATTTCAACTGATCTATCAAAACAACATACCTCTCTTACAATAAAAGTAACTAATACTTACCTAATATAAGTCTTTATATTATAATTAAGCTTATGACTTATCTAATGAATATTATTAAACTCCAGAGTAGTAAGGTCAGTAAAATTTGACTGAGTGTTGTGAACGTCACACGCCTATTGCGCACCATCTAAGGGGCCGTTTGGGGCGTGATAAAAACCAAATATCCACTGTGGATAATCCACTTTCAGGTGGATTTTTTGAATTTATCCACTATCCAGCTGAAACACCTCAGGAGATGTTTCAGCTGGATAGTGGATAAATTCAAAAAATCCACCTGAAAGTAGATTATCCACCGTGGATATTTGGTTTTTATCACGCCCCAAACGGCCCATAAATTAGGCAGTGTTATCTACTTTAATTGATAGGATTAGTTTCCCTTTCTGAAATCCATTAATGATTGTAATAAATGCCTGATTAGATGTAACGGGCTGTAATTATGTCATCATATGTTGTCATGATGTCGTCATGTCATTATTATATCATCATTGTGACAACTAGGAGTCCTCTTTATAAGGGGGTCTCCTTCCTCTTGGATGGTTATGCAATAAGAATCAGTCTATTCCCCTTTACTTTTCTCTCGTCTTCTTCCTTTTTTTCCGGCCATGATACCTGGCCCTGTTCGTGTCCCATACAAGGACACAACATTGGTAATAGAGCAGTTCCGATCCGCCGAAACGAGGAATGATGAACTAGACATGTGTGCCGACATAATAAGGTGGGTTCAACGAATCGAGGAAGCCTATATCTCCGTCGCCGTTCAGCCGCCGACCAAGTCGCTGACGGCACCACCACCTTGCACCGCCCCCTGGTACTCCGCTTCGCCGAACCCCGGCCCTTTGCACTATCCTCAGATCGCTACTCTCGTTTGTGATGGAAAATGGGTAGGTTCTCCATGTTCAAATTCTTTCCCTTCGGTTCACTCCTGACCACCGCCAGTGACTCCCTTCCGGTCGACAGGCCAGTCACCATCACCGAGGTCAAGGAGGCCGCCATCCCAGTCAATCCCACATGACCACCTTCTCAGTCTGCCTCCCCCTCAGATTTACTCCAGATCGCCGCCAGGAGCACCCCCATCAGCCCCAGTCACCGACATGAGCTCCGCAGTCCACTTTCCAGTGAGATCGAACCTTCCGCCGCCGCCTCGAGACTTTGCCACCCCGACCCCCGGAGTCCCTTCTACCTAGAGACGAAACTTTCCATGGTTCTGCCATTGAGACAAAACTTTCCATGGTCGGAGATGCCGCCGCCATAGCCTCGGAGGATCTGGCCGCCCACACCAACTGCCACCTTAACTCCTCCATCGTCGCCCTGGTCGATACCTCCGACACGTGACCCCGCCGCCCACAGCAGCCTGGCCGATTTCAAAGATGCCACCATTCCCCTCTCCATTGCCTAAAGATGGGATTTTTCCAAAGGCTACAGTCGCCACGATGCCGCCCAAAGCTATGCCGCCGCCTCTGCCTCCTTGTCCAGCGTTGTCGCCCAGGCGGGCGCGGCCGGACATGGCAGCACAGCGAGTTCCAACAACGGCTGTCATCTCACCCTTCTCATGGCCCCCAGGTGTTTGACGAAATGCCTCTTCGAAGTGTCGTCGTGTGTTTACCCAGAACTGCTATGTCGCCTTCCCAGCCGGCACTTACCCCTTCTTAATTTGAAGATGAAACAAGGAAGAAGAATATTGTTCAAGCTGTTGATCAAGTGTTGCAGCTCAGTAAATATACTGGGCATACGGGGATCGAATCATTTCAGGAGTATTCATATGCATCGAGCGATTCACTTGAGATAGGAGCTGGTTTTGATTTCCCTGCAGGAAGTAACACTGGTTCCATCAATTCCTTCCTTATGTTCAGCTCTCCAGAAGGTGCTGCTTTGATTTCTGAATCGGAAGGTGCTGCTTGGCTATGTCTGCAAAGACTTGCAGATACATGGCCCCGGATACTATTAATACCAGTGACTGGAGGAGTTGTTGTCGGTATGATGCATGGCCTGTTTGAAATATTTGACCAGATAAAGCAGTCTAGGAAGTCCCAAAGGCAGAGTTTTGCTCGTGTCATGTGTCTTCCCAACAATAATGGCCATTCAGGCTGCAATAACTTTGGGTACTGGCTGCTCTTTAGTTCCTGAGGGTCCCAGTGTTGACATTGGTAAATCATATGCCTATGGATTTTTAGCAATGATAGACAACAACAGAGAAAGGAGGCTAGCTCTTGTTGCAGCTGGTGCAACTACTGGCATTCCTTCGGGATTTAATGCAGAAATTGCAGGTTGCTTCTTTGCAATCGAAACTGCCCTCAAACCACTAAGTGCAGAAAATTCACCCCATTTACAACAGCAATGATGATATTGGCATCTGTTATTTTGTCAACTGTATCAAAGATATGCACACGAAGTTATGATGATTTAACATGAATTCTTGGAAAGCTGACTTCTTGTACTTTAACATGAATTCTTGAATCAGTTCAATCAAAGATATGCACACGAAGTTATGATGATTTAACTATTTGAGTCACTTTTCGCTTTATTTTTACATCTTAATCTTGTTTCCTATAAAAACCAAAAACTATATTAAAGTAGCACTAATTCTAATCAAACACTAGCATAAACCTAAGTTTACGAGATAATAAAATGCATATTTCAAGTGTATATCACATCCTCAAACCTACATTTTGCTAGTCCCTAGCAAAATAAAACAAAATCAAAATCAAACAAAACAAACTAAAGGAACTAAAGCAATCAAAAGACTAAATAGAAAAGTAAATGCCACTTTCGTAGGGAACACGATTGCATTGAGCATATGCAACAAGCCATTAAACCTCTAGGTGGCCCTAGTAAGACGAGTTGTATCTCGTGAGGGTTTGCAGCCATGCTACCCACAAACATGTATTTTATTAACCTAATTAACCTAAGTGCAAACAAAACGAAATAAAACATTGCAAAACAATCAACCTATTATCCCTTTAAATGCAAACGACAATGCTTAAGAAAATCAATTACACGTGCTTAGTTCATAATCAACGGGAATATAGAAGCCCTCAAGTAAGTGGTTTTATTCCACACTTTCATCTTAGAAATTTCTGCTCAAATATAATATAGCATGATAATGTAAATAGTAAAAAGTGTAGAACATTGTAGTCATACATTCTAAATCTCTGTTTCACACATATCCAGTGTTACCCATTAACCAAAGAACATCAGAATCTACATAGTCATTGTAATCTTTAGGTCCATGATAGCACAAATACCTGCGCGCCTCATTCGAGTCCAACATTCTAGACTTGAGAGGATAATACACCGTAGACTTTTTTTTCTTTTTTTTTTCGATAGGACTGTGTAAGGCCTGACTTCAAGATGCTTAAGTTTAGCAATGACTCAGGCCAATGACTCCCAACCAGTTTGGCTTAGGGCATTAGGTTTTAAGTATAGACCGCTTCGGGCCTGAGCATCAGCCTAAGTTAATCCTATAATAGTCAAGCAGCCCCTTTCTTTCTTTTGTTTTTCTCTTTTTCATTTCAACATTCATTTTTTCAAGCATCTTTCAACAATCTTTATTCATCCAGGTTGTATTATACTCTCAACCTATTTCCGGTTCCAAGCCCTTGCTATAGCCAAGTAAATGGTCTATCATGATCTTTTAAGCTCAACAGATGGCCACACATCAACTAATGACTTTGACTAAAGACATCTCACTGCAGATTAGTATTCCACAAATCTCTAGATGGTATTACTTTCTGTACTAGTGTGTGTGTGTGAGTTTTCTTAGCTCAAGCACCTGTTCCAAGAGGACTGTAACAGAAAGATATGCTCAGTTAAGTGTATCTATCCTCCAGTATACTTACTCACACTTCCAATGTAAATTAATCACTTAAGAATTGAAGCATGCATTATTACGGGATAAACTATCAAAACCTAACAAAAATACTAATAAACAGCTTAAAAACTACTCAAATTTTTATTTTTATTTTCCTTTTCTAATTTTACAATGAAACGCATCCTCTCCCCCAAACCTAATATAAGCATTGTCCTCAATGCACAACAAAAGATAAAAATACAATGATCACATAAGAGTAAAGGAGAAAGAAGAAGGAAAACACCAGAGGAAGTGGACTAGAAATCCCGGTCATCTCCATCAGCACCGCCCGGAGGAAAATGCCATGCATGAAGAAAATCGACTATGAAGTCGAGGCGTTCCGTAATAGCATGCTGAGAATCCCTAAGCTCCTGCTGTGATGCTCGAATCTCCTGCACATGTCCAGTGAAATCGGTGAGCTGTTGCTGCATAGTCGTCCAAGGTGGTTGTTGAACAGGCTGACCCTTGGGTATC
The DNA here is from genome assembly GCA_039654745.1 of Houttuynia cordata. Classification (NCBI taxonomy): domain Eukaryota; kingdom Viridiplantae; phylum Streptophyta; class Magnoliopsida; order Piperales; family Saururaceae; genus Houttuynia; species Houttuynia cordata. The sequence continues at coordinate 59,495,871 of CM077504.1, read as the reverse complement.
TTGGCTTGCTCCTCAGGACGGTGTACCAGTGGCCAAGCTGGGCGTCGAGTATGGCCCATCATCCGGTTATAAGCATCAATGCCAATGGGCCCAAGTCCCCGAGAGACTCTAGAATGATCTGGAAATCGTACCCCGTGGGCCAAAAATACTCGCTCTAGAATGTACGGATATGGTAACCTCTCATCCTTTCGCCCTACCAACATCTGCTTCATTCGGCCAAAGACGAATGAAGGTAGGTCAAGATCGCGGCGCTTGGTGTCGTCGCCGAATACATATAGCAAATCAGTCATAGTTCGGTCGACTTTCTCCTTCCGGGCCAACCATACATCATGCTGTAGAATCAAGAAGACGAAACGGAACTCAGGTTGCATACTGATGGCGGAAAGGTATGTCGTGATTCCAGGCCCTACTGCAGATCCCGTTAATCGACCTGTGATGTTGCGGAAGAGTGGAAATGATATTCATCAAAATTGGGGTGATGAATCGTACCTCGTTCTCACCCCATGGCACTCGCAATCTCGGCGACTCGGACCCGGACGGGAGTGTCACATACTACACTCCGGATGGCCACCCATTTTGGATCCTCGCTATCTTCAATGGTGCCATTCGCATAAAATTCCCGAACCGGATCCTCATGCACCATTGGATGTACATTCTGTCCCTTCTCAGCTATGTGGGTGAAATACTACACCCAGTCTGGCTGCTCCTCAATCCATCTTTGCATCGAAAGATCGGGAATGTGGGTGAAATACTGAATCGGTTGAGGCGGTGGAGGAGTCTCAGGTGCAGGAGTGGATGGAACAGGGCGTGACGTTGATGCCTCACCCCTATGGCGTTTCTGAGCGACCGTCTTCTAAGGCATGGTACCTAAAAACCAAAGACAATAATGAAAATCATAGCAAAGTACAATTTTCCAGCATGTAACTTTAAGCTTTATCATCACAGCAATCATGTAACAATGATGACACAAACAACAAATCCTCTTTATATTTTCAAAAAAAAAAATTTAAAAAAATATGAACGAAAATCCTAAAAAAAAAATTTGAGGAAAACTCAGTGAATCGAAAAGAATAAGAGATATCAAATATGCAAATACAGAAGTATGCAAGAACGGGTGAATATCTCGAAGGCCAAATTTTTTGGATTTTTTTTACAAAACACTATTCACCGTACGAACACAAATCCTAAAAATTAGGGAAAATGCCTAAAATCGAAGAATCAAAAGTAGAATTTCATGCACAATCATCGCAATAGTCTATATAAGAGCATGCATAAGGCGAATTTCAAAAATATCTACCAGAAACCAAGAAAAATCAAGCTTTTGAGTTTCGGCTTACCAAAAGAAAAATGCGTGATTGCGAGGAAGGGAGAGACAAATCGCAAAAACAGACACCGGATCTGGAATCTAGGTGCAAAAATCCGTCGGGGGCCGGAGTTTTAGTCCAAACAGGGGTCGAAAACGGCGACGGCGAGCGGAAATAGTTTTCTCTCGCCGCGGTCGCTCGGATTTAAAACGCGAGGAAGACAACCCACGATCGATCGCATATTTATCCGATCGATCATTTTATAAAACGAGAAACAACGCCCGTCAGATTGTAGATGAACGACATCGATGTACTGTCTGGCGATCGATTGTCCATATCCGGCGTCGATCGGAGAACGATCGATCGATTATGGCCGGTCGATCGGAGAATGCTCGATCGTATCTACTTTGTTTTTTTTACTCTCCCTGTGCTTCTAGACCTATCGATCGTGTATGACACGATCATCGATCGTATCTATTGTTCTTAGATTTTTTTTGAAAGAATTAAACTCAACCAAGATCCTCTCCCCCAAACCTAGTATGAACATTGTTTTCAATATGAACAAGATATAAAAATGACAATGATCATATAACGAAGAAAATAAGAAACGGAGAGAATAGAACTGAATACGTGGGTTGCCTCCCACCAAGAGCTAAGTTTAACGTCTTCAGCCAGACTGAGCTATTTATCCAACTTATCCTGGGTCTTTCAATCCAACGTTCAGGCCATCTGTGGTCCTACTACGCACATTAGGGTTAGTGAAAGAAATAGCAAGTGGATCATCAGAACAAATCTATGGAGGTGCACCATCCACTAGAGTGTCAATCATATGAACTGCATAAGAATCATCTGGCGGTGAATGTTGTTTTTGTGCATTAAAAACATTTAGTTTGTCATTTAAATTGCCAAAGGACAATTTCAACACCCCATCCCGGCAATTTATAATAGCGTTGGACGTCGCTAAGAATGGACGTCCCAAAATCACAGGAATCTGACTACCAATGTTCTGCACAGGTTGTGTATCTAGGACAATGAAGTCCACAGGAAAGAAAAATTTATCAACCTGCGCCAGAACATCTTCAATAACACCACGTGGAACTTTAATGGATCGGTCTACAAGTTGTAGTGTTATGGTAGTCAGTTTTAACTCTCCGAATCCAAGTTGCTCATATACAAAATAAGGCAACAAATTGACACTTGCCCCTAAATCTAACAATGCCTTATCCACAGTATGGTTCCCTATAACACATGAAATGGTTGGACATCCTGAGTCCTTATACTTCGGTGGAAGATTATGTGTCAATAAGGAACTCACCTGCTCTGTAAGGAAGACCTTTTTAGTCACATTAGATTTAGTTTTTCGCTTTTGGGTACAAAGATCTTTCAGGAATTTGGCATAGGCAGGGACTTGTTTAATGGCATCTAACAATGGGAGATTGACCTTAACCTGTTTAAACACCTCGAACATCTCCTCTGTCTTTTGGTGGGATTTACTAAAAGGGGAGGGTTTGTCCAAGCATTGTGGGTATGGTGCCCTGGGAATATAAGATCTTTCTTTCTGGGCCTCGGGTTGGTCATCCTGCTGGGTTTTAGAACTAACAGGTATAGCTTTGATGGAATTGGGTTCTCTTTCTATCGCAGGAGACATTTTCTCACTTGAGGTGCTAACGGACGAATCCCAAACCCTATTGTCAACTTGCTTACCGCTCCTCAAGGTGGTTATGGCTTACACATGTTCAGGAGGGTAATGGGAGGCCTCAGCTACAAACTGGCCTCTAGGGTTTTGCTGGGGTTGGCTAGGCAAGGTTCCTGCTTCTCTCCGGTTCATGGATTGGGCCAGGTGTCCTAATTGGGTCTCTATCTTGGCAATGAATTATGTATGGAAGTGGACAAGCTAGGCTTGAGACTTTTGTTCAGTTTTTAGCTCGGTTAAAGCCGTGAGCATGGTGGATTGGGTGGCTATTATTTGGCTTAGCTGGTCTTCGATGGAAGGTCGCCTATTAGATTGGCCAAAGGGAGTTGAAACTGGTTGGTAGGGTTGAGATTGGCTTTGGAATTCAGGTCTTGGGGCTAGATTGAAAGCAGGCCCCTGGTCAAGTTGTTTCTCGGCAAAATTTGGATAATTTCGCCACCCCGGGTTGTAGGTATTTGAGTAGGGGTTGTTGGCTCTCGGGTAAGTTTGTGCAAGGATGACGTGCTCCTGTACAAGATCTAGATACTGGGCAGCTGAGGGGCAGTCAACTATGGTGTGCATCGGGCTGGCACAAATGGCACAGACATCTTGAGAGGTTGAGGTGGAGTAGGAGAGAAAAACCTATCAAACCTCTCGATCAGAGATGCCATTTGGTGTTCTAAACTGGTGGTGGCTTTGACATTGTACATGCCTCCCTTTGGGGCACTTTTACTAGGTATATGGCCTTCAGATCTATAGAGGGTGGCACTGTGTAATGAGTTTTCGCTCAGGTCCTCTAGTAGATCCCAAGCATCATCCGGGGTTTTCTTCATGAATGTGCCTCCACAAGAGGCACCCTCATGAAATCTTTGAACTAATTGCCACTTGGGCACATCATGGTGTGGGCAGGACTAGAGTAGGGCTTTCATCCTTTCCCAACTTTCATGGAATTGTTAATTAGGTAGTTGGGTAAAAGTGATGATTTCATTGCGGATCTTATTGGTCCGCCCTACATGAAAATATTTCTTAAGGAATGCGGCCTAAAGTTCCTCCCAAGTGGAAATAGAGTTGTGTTCAAGGGAGTATAGCCATTCCTTGGCCCTATCTTTCAAAGTGAATGGGAACAACCTAAGGCGCACCTGGTTATCAGACAGTGTGAGTTTAAAGGTGGTGTTAACCTCTAGGAAGTTTTGGAAATGCCTATAGGGGTTCTCATTGAGTTGGCCATGGTATGTAGGCAGCATATGGATGATGTTTGGCTTAATCTCAAAATTCGCCACATAGTCAAGTAAGCGGATGCAGGAGGGGAAAGTGTAGGTGGTGGGATGGTAGTAGTCTTGCAGGGTACGGGCATGGGTTACTACTGGATTTTGGTTTAGGCCATTCCCACCCCCAAAGTTCAGGTTGTCCTCCATGGGATGAATTTCAGGGATTGGGTTGCTAGGAGTTCTATAGATTCTATAGAGGCGCTCAGGGTCAAGATCAAAGGCAAGGTCGGGTTTTAGGGATCGACGACCATGCATGCACAATAAAAAGCAACAAAATTTGTAACAGTCCTAATAGCGACAACTGGTAAGCATCAATCCTAGATAGCGACAACTAGCAATCCTAATAATGACAACTAGCACGTCATGCAATCCTAAAAAGAAAGTGGAAAACACAAAGCACCCAGTTTATACTAAAAAAGAAGGTTATGAGAGTTCAAATAGTGGGAAGGGATGACCCTTCCAACGTTGGCAAGAATCCACATCCTCTCTTAGTCCTGCAGCAGCAAAGACACAAATTAAGTTTACTAAAAATAAATCTAAATTAACACTAAGCTACTCTAAAACTAGCTACGCTAAGAATTTGGTAAAATATTAGCTTCCGTCCCCGGCAACGACGCCAAAAACTTGATCATTTAAAATTAAACCCTTGCAAGTGCACAAGGCAATTGTATTACGACGAGTATAGAAAGGGTTGTCCAACCTCATGGACAGTTAAACAATTTACCAAATTCAAGAGAAAGTTGCAGTTTTTAATTAATCTAAAGAAAATAATGAACTTTAACTAATCTAACAAAGATTTAATCAATATGGAGAAGACCAAGGCTTCGAATCCACCACAATAAACTAGTGTGTCGTCTCTCTCTCTCCCTTTTGAATAAAGATTTCTAATTGGCTAGCATATTCCTCTCGGATACACACTTGTCAACTCAAAATATAGTGCTCTCCTCTTGGACGTAACACATAAAATGATTAAAACATGGAGTTGTGATCTATCTCTCTCGAGTATAAACCAATGAAACTGTTATTGATATATAACACCTCAATCTACTCGCGTTTTTCTCGGACACGCAAGTATTCTTCAGATTGAAACTCACAAGAATTCACTCTTGGCTTTCTCGAGTACAAAGAACAAACCTTAATGAATTAACAGTGATTATACAATAAAATCCATACACAACTAGAGTAAAACATAAGATGAGAGAAAAAAGTCTATACAACTAGATTATTGGGCTTCATCAACGCCTTCGAAAAGTGTTTAGCCTTGCATTGGAAGAGAATCCATCGTCATGTTCTTCATCTTCTTCTTCTTCTCTCTTTTGCTCTAGCCTTTAATCTATTCCAAACTAATTTAAAACTACTTAACTCAGCAAATTAAAGTTCTTATCAGGAAATTACGTAGAGAGATTGTAATTTAATTAACTACTAAAATGATGATTAAAGATTCAATTAAAACTAACTAAAGATAAGAAAGATAATCGATGAGAGATATCAAGCTTCAAGGATCAATTATTTAATCAATACTTCTATGTCTATTTTATTACACAATTAGATTCAAATAATGATTTGACCTAATCGGAAGGTATTGCATTCAAATTCATCGTAATAATTAACATAAAGATTTCGATTGAAAGTTTATCATTAACAAGCATAGTCTATTAATCACAGGGAATTATAAGCATTTGCCATAACTTTCGTTAATGACAAATCAAATAATTTTATAGATTATGACTTTATCAAAACATCGCATTCAACCAAATAAGCAACAAAGCACTTCTTTCATAGACATAAAAATACTAATCAAATAATGTCACCTCTAGCTTTGCCAAATAATTTAGCTATTCATATTCATGAGAAGAAAAATCAGATTTTGGAAGAAATTGCATATGAGAAATCACTGTAGCATAATCACTATTCACGGGATACTGTTCACAGAATTACTGTACCAAAACAATGTTCACAGATCGTCATTGTTCATCGTCTTCCTCACGAGCCCATTACTGTAGCAGCACTGTTCACGATCTCAAAACAGTCCCAAAATCGACATTTTTTCCTCCCAATCTCTTCCCCTTTCTTCTCCCAATCTATTTCTCTTCTTTCTCTCTTGTTTTCCGGCCAAAATCCCTCCGGAAAACAACCCACTTTCGTCTCGACCGAAGCCCTGTTGTTCGTCAAAAACCGTCCTCTCCTTCTTCTCCGGTTTTCTATTTGCTCTTTGTTTTTATAGGTTGCCAAAGAAGATGTCTTTTCCAAGATGAGCCCGAATCCATCTAAAAAAATCCGATCTTTCCTATCCTTTTTGGTTTCTGTTTCAGTTCGAGACTCCTGGATGAACACAACTTCACAGTCCAAATCGAGCACGATTTCCCTCTTTAGTTTCCGAGTTGAAGACATCCTCAAAATCCGCCACCGATACAAAATTTCCATCGCCCTCAGAACTTCCACCGTCTGCTAACCGCCATAGCCGCCGTCGATTCGAGCTCCTCTTTGTCCGCCGAAATCTCCACAGTCATCGTTCTGTTTTCACCATGAGCCATCACGCCGTCGTCGGAATCTATGGCTATTGTCGGGTCGCCGTCATCACTCCACCGTGAAAGCATCGCCACCGGAAAGCAGGGCCCATCAACTTCTCTGCCGGTTTTCTTCCTTAACGCTCGAGCAGAGAGCTCGAGCGCTCTGCTTTTCGTCCGAAACACCCGAGCTCCGGCTCGGGTTGGTTTTTTTTTCTTTTCTTTCCACTGAACCGGTTCATTGAACCGGCTCTTTTCCTTTCTTTTTTTTTCTTTTGCTTTGATAAAACCCGTTGTATCAATCATATCCGCCAGATCAAATCTGCACGTCCGTACTTTAATTTCGCACCTGTCTTCTCTTAAGTAACTCATCAACGGTTTAGATCTTCGATGCGCGTGATATCAGCTCTTGGGTCACTTTGGCACTTCAAAACCCGTCTAATGAGCTCTTCCGCTGTAGATCTGTAATTCGCATTTTTAAACTTGCAATAATAAAACCAAACCAAAATTAAACACATAATGAAAATATGATTCCTTAAATTCTTTAATGCATCTAAAATAATTAATTAGAGTAAATTAATTATTAATCCCCTAATTACTATCCTAATGACAAATAACCCGTTTTATTCATGTTTTATCATTAAAACTACACTAGCAGATAGGTAAATAAGGCATATAAATATGTATATTTCATGTTTATCATCGATCATTTTCTTCATTAACACTGCTCTTGGCTCTGGCGATCGATCGTGTATAAAATGCCAATCGATCGTAGTTACTGTTCACAATTTTCAAATGGCTATACCTTTCTACTCCGAACTCTAAATTGCGCATGGTTGGTGGCGTTGGAAAGCTGACTTCTTGACTTTAACATGAAGCTTGAATCAGTCCAATCAGAGATATGCACACCAAGTTATGATAATTCAACCATTTGAATCACTTTTTGCCTTATTTTTGCATCTTACTCTTGTTTCAAACCAAAAACTATATTAAAGTAGCACTAATTCTAATCAAACACTAGCATAAACCTAAGTTTAGGAGATAATAAAATACATATTTTAAGTGTATATCAGTAGCATGGTTCACAAAATCACTTGAATATATAAGGGAGAGACTTGCTCTGCCTGCCGTTATCTGTCCTGCTTTAGGTCCCTTGAGTTCTGGGTTGATAGCACTGAGGTATCATGGCATACTCTATTGGGGTTTCACAAATGTTGAAGTGATTCTGCACAAGGAAAAGTGTGCATCAGTTCTAGGAATTGGGCTATTGGCCCAATTAGTTGCTGCAACGGTTGTTACTACTACGCTGTGTGAAGGTTCAGGGCTGGTGGGTGGTCGTTATAACCCAAGCTTGATGATTGGTGCTGCAGTTGGTGATGTCTTTGGCAGATTAACTGCTGAAATCATTAACACAACCATTTTTGAAAATCCTGTTGTTGCTCACCCACATGTCTATGCACTAGTTGGAATGGCTGCTACCTTAACTTCTATGTGTTTTGTTCTCTTGACATCTGTGCTGCTCCTTTTTGAGCTAACAAAGAACTATAGAATTTTGCTTCCACTCATGGGAGTTGTTGGATTAGTTATTTGGGTGCCTTCTGTTGCAATCCAACCCAAGGAAGGTGCAGCATCTGATGCAAGAACCTTAAGGCGTACTTACTCTTCTCTTCCCGCTGCAGAAGCCAAAGTTGTGGCCTCTTGGGGAAGCATTGATGGTGGACATGATGTTGAACTTTCAGCTATTGAGAAGACTATAGACTGTAGTGTTGTGGCTTAAGATGCAATCTTGAATGATCTGAAGGTCAACAAAGCCATGTCAAAAACTTATCTGATAGTGTCGCCCACTGTTACTACAGAAGAGCCAATGCAATTGATGCACGATAGCCAACAAAATTGCCTTCTTGTTGTGACATTTTATGAACTTATTGAATGTATCCTTGCACAAGGTGATATTAAGCGTCACATGGCCAACTCTTCCAAGGCGGTTGTTGTGGTTGCACGAAGAGACAGCAGTAACGATCGTGCGGCTACAAAGGGGTGTGTTGACACTGGTGCAACAACTGGAAGGAATTATGTATTTGATCCACTCGGGTTATTTCTGTCACGCCCCAAAATCCCACACCTCGATCGGAGTGCAGAAGCCAACAATTTATATACAATTCGAGGTAGAGATCCCCGGGCATACGACCGAACAGTCGATTTCCCAACTGATTACAATCATCTCAAAAGGATGTGTAACTGATTATGCCCGCAATCAGTGTAATACAATAACAAACATCAATGAATAATATGAAATGAATTTACTTAATAATAATAATCCATTTAAGAAAATTAAATAAAAATAAACCTATAAGTCTATGGCACACAATTGCCAATAATGTCATAAGCATCCATAAAAGAAAAGCAAATAACTAAATAGTCTTTAAACTCTTCTCGGCGCCTGCAATCCGCCTTTCCACTATTGCACTTCCTGATCTCAATTTTCATTTGCGCCTGCATCAGAGGATGCATGAGTATTTCATAGAAACACTCAGTAGGATGTAAAAACCCACTGAATTAAAACAAACAGTATGAAGAGAATAAGAATAACAAAGGATTGTGAACATCCCACAACATTTAAATTGAGCCGAGGTCTATACACTTGCAAGGTTAGTCAACAACAATTCCAACTCGCAAGTATAGGAAGAACATCAATAAAGCTCCGAACAAACATAAGTATAAGGAGAGAATAACAATCATATTAAAGGCTCCAGACATCTAAAGTGAAAGGAGTTACAATTTCTGCTCGCTAACCTGGTCGCTCGCAAGTGACTAAAATAATATACCAGACCACCCTAGGGGTCCTCTCTTTGGAACCCTACCATGCGTCTAGAATGCTGGCCCCACCAGTACTTACGGACACGATGGGCAAAGACTGAGGACCTTCCATAATGTCCACAATCTAACGTACGTATAGTGCCTCCCTTCGGGCAGTATGGAATCGCAATTTCATAAATATAAGTGACCTCGTAAGATCTAGCAATGGCTTAATTGAGCATACTATGAATCCACCATGGGGAGAGTCTCGCAAGATCTCCAGTGGAAGAACAATCATGTAATCAATATGAGCAATATCTCAAAGGAATAGAGGTCACAACACTCTAAGATCATAAGGTATTTCTTACCAGAATAGACTCTCTCATGGAGTATGGATAGAAGTGTCAAAGTCTTTGATCAACACATAACTCACTCATTAGAGTAGCATAGAATAACAAGCTTCTCAAAGGCATATAAATCACTCTTAGAATAACAAGACAACCCAAACACTTCGAATAATAATAACTCACCGAAGGAGTAACATACAATCAATACATACCTTTCATGCTCAGCCCTAGATAGAAATTCCTTATACACATTGAAATTCTATAATACAAATATCAGATATAAGAATCAAAGAATTCTTAGATGATTTGAATTTCAAGTGGAATCACAAACTGACATCGACGCTTCAAGGTAGATATTTACAAATCTCTTTGATCAAAGGATTATCTCTCCTAATTAGATTACTTCTAACCCAATTCTTACTGTGATATTCCATAAGTATATAGTCCAATCATTAGTATTAACACGTTAGACATTATCATATCATATATCATGATATTATTTGTATACTTAGTATTTTCTCTCAGATTCAGCTCACTGCCTCTTGCACAATAGTCCCATTACGACGGCTACTGTGCTCTTGAAATTTTTACTGATAATACCCTCATGAGTCTAGTTTCTAACTCCAGTGATTTTATATTTTTCTGATTTTATTTCAATTAGTTATGAATTATTTACTACTGACTGTCAGCACAGAAACAGTTCTAGCCGAGATTAAGATTCTTAATCAAACTTGATTATCTTACTTAATAACATATTATAGATGATAATATATCATTAACAAACCATATACTCCCCTCCTAGACTAATTACAGAACCTAGGATTATCTGGAATTACTAAAGTTCACTCTTTTTTTTGTGCTCTTTTACATATAACACAGTTTTTAAACATTAATACATCTCAAATAAGACCTTTAATACAAGACACACCTTAAGGCACAAAACTCAACGTGGATCATGATCAACCAAGCAATATCAGAACTTCTAGTGTCTGGAAAATTAATAAAGCATTAGACTTTAGGTGCGAATTCCCATCTAGAAATAGAACATGAATGCACATATGATTATGATGCACTACGCATAGAAATAATGACACAATTCAATCATCTGACAAGAATCCACACAATACACTAAGGTACTGAATCAAAACACTTATCAATATCATATAATCAGAAGAGAGAAGAGGGGGAAAACCATCCTACTTAATTCACCAAAGATTCCGCCCTTTTACGCGTTGCTCGTCTCCTCCTCTTTCTCCAAAGCTCCCGCTCCAAGCTCTTGCAACTCCCACAAGAAGAAGCTTTAAAGGAGGTGGGTGAACGTGGGAAGGAGAAGGGGAAAGGTCTCTGGACGTTCTAGGGTTAGCACAAACCAACTCTCTATGGTTTATATAGAGTTGGGGGAGAATCCCCTCTTAAACTAATTTTCCAAATCATGGACACTTCCAACCAATGGGAAGGCCTCAAGATCCTTCTAGAGACGTGCAAATCAAGTCCAAATGGGATTTGGTGTCTTTCCCATGCAAATCCACCCCAAAAATAAGCTAGAAATCGCAAAACCACAATCGGCAATCGATCGGCTATACGGCGATCGATCGTCGTATGCGTTGTTCTACACTACCACATTATAGCCGATCGATCGCAATTATTGCCGATCGATCGCAATTATTGCCGATCGATCGCTTTACGCGAAACAAAACATTCAAAAATCACAGTAACTACGATCGATCGTTTTGATAAGGTGTCGATCGGTTCAACTTGCCGATCGATCATTTCTTATGGCGATCGATCGCAGCCACGTTCAATCAAAATTTAATTTCTCATATCTTTTCACTCCGAACTCCAAATCACGCATAGTTGGTGGCGTTAGAAAGCTCTTCTCACCAACTTTAATTCCCATAAAGCAAAATATGACCAAATCAAACATTAAGAGGGTCAAATTTTGGTTTTAAAATACTTACTAATTTTCCAGGTGTTACAATTTCTTTGCCATTGGCCTCCAAATATTGCAGATCTCTATTTGGATTTTATTCTTATTGGTTACCGAGATTGCGTATTGAAATCAGGAGAAGAGTATACGGCTATGGATAGCCATGACTTGGGGCAGTATGTTCTTTTGTTGTTGATGCCACTCCGGAATTATGCGGCTGTGGGAAACAATTAGTGCGGGATTTAATTAGGGAGCGCATCTTTACTTGGCCACCTTGAGGACAAGGCGGTAGCAGAAACGTGGTGGAGTGTTGTGAACGTCACATGCCTATTGCGCGCCATCTAAATTAGGCAGTATTATCTACTTTAATTGATAGGATTAGTTTCCCTTTCTGAAATCCATTAGTGATTGTAATAAATGCCTGATTAGATATAACTGGCTGTAATCATGGGTTGTAATTATGTCGTCATATGTTGTCATGATATCGATGACATGTCATTATTATCTCGTCATTGTGACAACTTGGAGTCCTCTTTATATGGGGATCTCCTTCCTCCTGGATGGTTATGCAATAAGAATCAGTCTATTCTCCTTTACTTTTCTCTCGTCTTCTTCCCTTTTTTCGGTCATGATACCTGGTTCTGTTCATGTCCCATACGAGGACACAACACTGAGTCACAAGTCCTTTAGTCATGCGTTTGACCTATGGTCTTTCGTTTGTTTGAAAAACTTTAGTTATCCGGTTATTGTGTGTGCTTGATTCAAGTTTTCTTTTGAAACTAGAACTTGATATTCTTCATGACCTAACTAAGGATTCTTCGAGTCATGAAAGGCAGTTCTTAATCAAGTCTTTTTTCCATGAGTTCTTATCCAATGTTATTACGTATAACATGTCCGTTTGTTATCTTATTTTGTACTCCTGTTGTGAGTCAACTATCAGAAAGGATCTGATCTTCATAGAGGATATTCTTATATCTCTGTCTTTGGGTAATCATTTGTTCAATAATTCTTCATAAGGACTTTGCGAATTTTTGCCCATTAGAAGCAGTCAAATAAGTTTCCCATGTTGAGAGACTTGTAGGTTCAAAAGTACTTGATTGGAGACTTTCATAGTATGCTCATAAAGTCATGTTAGACTCTGCCATGTTGAGAGTTTCATAATACTCAAAAGTACCTGAAATGGGAGCAGACTCTGCCAGGGTGAGAGATTTTATATACTCAAAAATCCCTGTGTTAGAGATTATGTTTTTTGGAACCTTGCTAGGTTCCCACCCAAAAAGAGGCATATACGTACGTTTTTAAGCTAGTCAGACATCACAGAAGGTCTGATAGTCTCCGTCCATTGTGTCTGTGAACACCGATGGGACCCTTTTCCTAGACACATGACATGGTTTCAAAGAGAAAACCCCTGGAATTTAGGGTATAGCAAGAATGGAATGTTTGCAGACATCTAAGAGCAAAAATTGTATATCTCCATACACTTTAGTTGTCTTGGAGTCTTGGCCAATATTAATGTTTCTCACTTGGTAAAAGTTCTTGTGTTAGTATCTATTGGAGGTCACTTATATTTATGAAATGCACATATGATACACTTTATGATATCCTATCTCTAGTTATATTAAATCTATTTCTTATCATCACTTTGAGCTCGTTTATATTTTGTTGTGGTTTTTACATCCTACTGAGTATATCTTCAGAGTATCATCCATCCTGTGATGCAGGTGAAGACATGAATTAAATTGTATTCTAGCTGTATGTGAAGACCTCAAAGTGGAACTTAGAAGATTTAATTATTGTCAATTTTATTAAATTTTGTAATAATGGCCTACGTGCCAAAGATTGATTAGTACAAAGTGTTAAATGTACAATGTTAACTTTTCATTCAATTGATAGTTTTATTCTCATGTTATTATTCAATTACTCATCTTTTAATGATGTTGTAATTGATGGGATGTTTACCCCGTCGCGTCCCCATGATCCTGACATTCCTTAATAATAAGTCTTCCGCACTCCATAAAGCCTAGGAAAAATTGGGGCGTGATAGAAAAAGCCAAAAAAATTTAAATAATACTTCTTCCTACCCTTGGTGAAGTTGATATTCTTTCTTCTTCCTATTGTCGCCTGCATCTTGATCTCACGTTTTCCTTCTTTTCAACAATTTACAAATTACAATTAAGATATTCTCTAAACTAAGTTTATTTTAATAATTTTCAATCTGAAAACCCTAGCTTTGTAATGTAATAGAGAATATAAATATTAATATTTTATGATTATAGCGTTTAGATTTTTACGACAAATTCATATATTGTTTATTTTATTCTTCTTATCTCAAGCAATTTTTTTAAGGTTTTGCTTTATTATGTGTGAAAAGTTGTGGCCATGTAGTAGATTATTTAAAATTAATTTATCATTTGGGATTGTATTTTAGGTTTTTTACTTCATATTGATTTTTGAATATGGACAAATTTCTCAAACAAAAATCACCAACTGATGTGGAAGACAATAAAAGTGCAATGAGAACTTCTCCAAAGAAAAAGGATATAGAATTTAATTTGGATGACCTTCCTGCTGATCCTGGACTGAGGATTAAAATATTGCATTATTATCACCCAAATGATCAAGATCGAATCCGTCGAGCTTATTTTTAAAAGGGTCCTTGACAACCTAAATATCATAACTTTCCTAAAAAAAATTGGAAGTGTGAATAGACATTTTAATCAAATGTGGTTTGATGAGTTCCCTAATTGGTTGGAATATAGCATAACAAAAGATGGAACCTTTTGTTTATGTTTTTATCTCTTTAAAACAGATAATAGAGATCAAACGGGTGGGGATGTATTCATAGATACAGGGTTTTTCAATTGGAAGAAGAAAGACATACTACAGAAACATGTGGGTCGCCATGATAGTGCACATAATCAAGCATTGATGAAGTGTCAAAATTTGATGAATCAAGAGCAACATATCCAAACAACTATTGAGAGACAAACAATCCATGCTAGAAATGAATATCATGTTCGATTAAATGCAATAATTGATTGCATTACATTTCTCCTTCGTCAAGGGCTCCCATTTCGTGGACATGATGAATAAAAAGATTCAAGCAATGCTGGGAATTTTCTTGAACTTTTGAAGTTTCTTGTTGATCATAATGAAGAGATAAAAAATAATGTATTACAAAATGCTCCACTTAATGATAAGTTGACTTCTCCAGTTTTAATTAATCTCTTAATTTTACTCGCAAGTGTATGAATCGTATTTGAGTACAGTCGCACAATTTTACAAGGTCGACCCCACAGGGACTTGTATTTATGGAATTGTAATTCGAAGATCATATTACTACCCTTGTTGAAGAATTAAATTGATTTGATTAACTACAGCTACGACTAATCAAAGACTCAATGCAATTAAATAACTTTAACAAACCAATTAATATAAAAGTAATTAATTAATTTACTCAAAAGAAACTAATTTGACAAATAAAAATTCGAACTTTAACCAGAAATTTAAAACGCCAGGGCATAAGAATCAGCACATGACAATCATAGGAATAATTATCCATAATCTGCAATTGTTCTCACAATTATCTCGTAAAGAATTGAAATTCAATCTATTCTCTTACGGAAAATTTTAGCATGAAAGCATATAAATTTTGAATTAAAATTATGTATTCTCTTGCATATCAATAGATGAGATTCAAATCATTAATTGTATCCATCACTAGATAAATCACAACTAATATCCAAATAGCATATTAAACATATAACTCAATGCAATTAAATTTGAGAATAACAATCATTAAAACGCATTAATTTGAGATAGCAATTACGTCATATGAATACTATTCCTACAACTAATAATGGCTTCATCTCAGCCCTAGACAGAAAATTAGCTACTCATGCTAAAGAATTGAATTGCAAAGTCAAAGGGATTCATTTAATTCAAATCAAAATAACTTACAGTAATTTTGGAATAATAGAAAAATAACAAGAATGTATTGTTCCTCTTCTCTCAAGTTACTGTTCACAACTCCAAGCAATTGATACAACTCCAAGCAGCAGAGATGAAAACCAGAATGAAAAGAAAGAAAACTGAAATAAAAATTTGAAAACTGTAAAAAAATTGCAAGAAGGAACTGTCTGGTTGTCTTCTCCACTGGTCAATTTCGCATAGCCAGAACCCTTTTCTGCTCCCATCCTCTGTTTATATATGTTGCCAAAGAAGAGTCTTTTTTTTTCACTCCGAATCCATCTTGAAGATAAACCCAAATCTGAATCCTGCTGTGCCCGTGAAGCCCATCCTTTTAGTTTTCGAGCTGCAGATGCCTCATCAAGTCCGGAATTCCAACTTCCTAGTCAAGCATGCCACTGCTCCAAAAATCAGAACTTTCCTCTTCGCCATGACCTGCGACCTCGCCGTTACCCATAGACAGCGTCATCATTTCATCGCACCCATGGCCGCCGATTCAAGCTCCGCCGTCATGGCCTCACTCCAGCCCATCGCTTTGTCTTCTCTCGGCCGCCATGACCCTCATCATCACCGCCGCTTCGAGTGACGGCCGTCAGATTTCTCCTGCTTTTGCCATCAAGCTCAAGCCACCATTGTCAATTGGACTCATCGTCGCCGGAACCCAGGGCCGCCGCCATGGATCGCCCGAACAGAGCTCAAGCTCTGTTCTTCCGCTTCTGGCTGAAACACCCGAGCTCCGGCTCGGGTTGTTTTATCCTTTGTTTTTTCTTTTCTTTCTTCAGACTGAACCGGTTTGGTTCATTTCAGTTTCTTTTTTTTCTCTCAATTAAAACCTGCATAAGCAATCTCAATCGCCGTATTGAATCTGAACGCACGCACTTTAATTCCACGTCCGTCTTCTCTTAAGTGACTCATCAATGGTTCAAATCTTCTCTGCGCATTTGATCTCCACTCCTAGGTCACTTTGGCATGGCTTTAATTTGGACGTTTCGCAGTCAGAGGACTTGAACCTATACAGAGTAAAATATGTCCCAAATTAGACGCACTAAATATTTATAAAATTACGGAACATATCTAAATTGAGCCATTTGGAGCACATTAATTATCAAATTCCGAATTATTAAACTAATTACTAAAACTCACTTTATTCCTTATTTTAACTTGAAATTAAGTCTAACACACAGGTAAAAAGTTATATTAAAATGTGTATTTTTCATGCGTAACAGTGATGCTCTTCGAGAAAAAAGGGCCAACCAAATTGTTGAGTTACTATGTGTTGGGGAACTTGTAAGTGAGAAAGGTTTGAATCAAGAGATTGCTCTAAAGAAAGCAAGTGATACCCGTTGGAGTTCACACTTTGGAACATTGACCAGTTTGATATTAATGTTCTCTTCTGTAATTGATGTCCTTGAGATGATTATGGGAGATGGATCAAACTCAGATCAAAAGGCTGAAGCTAAGAGGTTGTTGCAGAATTTGTAATCTTTTGAATTTGCATTTAGCTTGCATTTGATGAAAAATATTTTAGGAATAACACATGAGTTGTCTCAAGAATTACAAAGAAAAAAGCAAGACATTGTGAATGCAATGAACCTCGTGAAGGCATCTAAACAAAGATTACAAAGAATGAGAGATGAGGAGTGGGGCTCCATATTGGAAGAAGCTTTGGCATTTTGTGAGAAACATGATATTTTCATACATGATATGGATGGTATCTTTGAAGCTCAAGGCAAGTAAAAAAAGAAAGGCTCCTATAATCACAAATGAGCATTATTATCGTGTTGAATTGTTGTACACAGTCATAGATATGCAACTTGTGGAATTTGATAATCGTTTTCCAAAGGCTTCTACTGAATTACTTCTTTGTGTGGCTTGCCTAAATCCAAGTGATTCATTTGTTGCATTCAACAAGGAAAGATTAATCTGCCTCGCATAGTTATATGGTGTTGAATTTTCACCACTAATGGTGAAGGCTTTAGACAATCAACTCGAAACATACATCATTGATATGCGCTCTGATCCTAGATTTCTAGAAGTGAAAGGAATAGAGGGTCTTGCAAAAACAATGGTTGAGACTAAGAAGGATGTCCTCTATCCATTGGTTTACTTGCCTGTGAAGTTAGCATTGATTCTTCTAGTTGCAACGGCAATAGTTGAGAGGGCATTCTTTGCTATGAAAATAGTAAAAAATCGATTGCGTAGTAGAATGGGGGACGAGTGGTTAAATGATTGTTTGGTTACATATATTGAGAAGGATGTATTCACTAAGGTAAAAAATGAAGTTGTTCTCCAACACTTCCAAAAAAAGGCAAAATGGCATGAACAAGTGTAAATCATTATGTTTTGGGCTATTTTATTTGCATCCTTTGTCTGGGTTAAAACACTAACCTTGTGATAGTTATTTCCATAATATGTTTTGGTTAGAAGACTATATTTTGTGATATTTTATTTTCATCATTTGTCTTAATTAATTATTATCGATTCCACCCCCCGGTGAAGATTCCTAGCTCCGCCCCTGTTTGCATGGTCCTTGAATTGGAGTGATTGGCATAATTGTTAGGGAGGGTCATTTAAGCGATTGAAAGTGATTTGCTCAATTATAGTAATCAGATTATCTACTCAAAAGAGATTTGGCAAATTTGACATAATAGAGGTTGTAGCCAATTTTTTTTTTTTTTGCATAAAACACATTATAATCATGATTATAAAGGCTTTGCATGAGAAGGAATGCCACTATTTTATAAAACCAAACCCCACATAACAAATCAACCTTTATGGAAGCCCTTAGGCTTTATCGTGTGCGAAATTTAAGTGTGGCACGATTCTATAGAGATGGGCCTGTAAAAAGTTCTGATGACAAGACATATTTTTCTGAATTATAATTTTTTTTTACATAAAGGAACCTCTAATGTGATGCTTGATATGGTGGAATATATATGATGCTCTAAGAGGTCGGTTGTTATGCTCTTTCTACTTGAACCTAAGGATTTGAATTCCCCTAGTTAACAAGAAAGGGCCAGTAAAAAACCTTGAAGTGGTAATGCATTGATTTTTGGTGAGCAACAATGGTTGTGTTGCCCAAGGAATGTCGTATCGGATATCAGTAAAATATTGGTCGACCAAAGAGACAAAATATTGGAGATATTGTGTAAAAAAATATCGGTGGCCTAAAACTAATTTTTTCAATATATTTTCACAATGTAACTTCTAAAATGAGTGATACTAATTTAGACAAGCATAAATTTTAAAATATACATAAAAATGCGTATATAATTCAAAATATGTATTTATATTTCCCGTATCCGTCCATTTGGTTTAGGATGGGAGATAAATGGCAAAGTTGATTTTTTGTTTTTTTTAAATTTTTAATTTTTATTTTAAATACCGATATATCAGACCGAAACCAATATGTCGGCGATATTTTTAAAAAACTTCAAAATCAAGATTACACAATATTATTTTATCAGTTGAAGTCCGATATCGATATATCGGCGATATATCACCGATTCAACTTTCATAGTGTTGCTACTGGCCTGTAAGGGGCATGGAGGGATGAAAAATGTACAGTTCATGGGACGTTAACTTCCATACTTGGTAGACCATGTCGTACTATCACATAACTGTACTGAAATGTGGCTAAAAACATGAATGGTTTCATGTAGTTTCGTCATTTATGAAAGTTAATCTCGGTATAGAAATGATTCATGACTTCGACATGCTAGATGCCGAACCACCAATTGGTGTGGTGGTAGGGCCTCTTTACTGTTTAGGGGGAGGTCCCAGGTTCGATCGAGCCTTGCAGCAATCGGAGGAGATTCCGCAAAATGGACGACCGAATTATCTCACGACGGTCTGAACACGCATGCCATTTCAATCTGAATATAGGACTTGCATAGTCACACCACTATCCTCCTCCTCCATCCATTGAGCTCAGTGCCTGAGTCTCTCCTTCCATTCCCACTGCAAAAGGTGTCCCCATAGAAGGAATTGGCTAAAGCAAAGGCCCGTATATATAAAGCATTTCAATGAAACATCTATCTTAAAGGGAAATTATCTTTCACATTCTTTCCCTGGACCCTGCCACCTGGAAAGACGTTAACTTTTTAGAGTAGGATGGGAGAAGGGAGCAAGGTCGGTGTCATGGGGGAGAGAGGCAAGCATATATAGCCCTTTGAATGGAGTCCACTCGGCCCTTGTTTTTTCCTTGGGCATCGTATTAGAATGATAAGGCAGTCGCTCTAAAGTGATGACAGAAAGCCTTCGTGATCGATAGTAGCTTATGGCCACAAAACCTCTAGTTCGGCTACGTTAGAGTTTTTTCTATATTGCCAGGCGCTAACTTTAATATTCCCATATTACCTGGTTTTTCTCGTAAAATCTCATATTACCTGAAATCTAGACTTGAAGTACCCAAAATGCCCTTTCTTCTATTTTTTCGTGTTAATACTGTGCGAAGAGGCGTGTTGTGTACAACACGAAAAAATACAAGGGTTCTCCGACGATTTACATCGGCGACTTCACGGGCGACCGGCGAGTTCGAGCAGTGATTCAACCGGCAACCCCTGTGGATTTTGACGAGCCTATTCGCATCCCCCATCTCGATTTTGAGTCGCCCCCTGCTGGATTTCGATGACACGACTGAGGGAGAGTGCACAAAGGCAGCGATTTGAAGCGTATATGTCGGTATTTCGGATCTTCAACTTTCTGACTTCCCCCGCGGCTCTCTCCGCCTGCATGCAACCGGCGGATTGACCGATTGAGCTTCGGTTGATGGCGAGGAAAAGTGTGAAAGGCACCTGCGAGGAAACACACACATACACGCGACTAAACCGCGGTAAGTTACAACAATCCTTACTGATTTTAGTTTAATAAGGTCCAACATTTAGATTTTAAATTTTTACTATGAACTATAAAGTCGTGTCTATAAAAGACACAACTTTCTATTTACTTGTGTACGCGACAACACGACTTTTATATTTTCGTGTTTCACCGACACGACTTTTCTACTGACCACTCTACCTCACTCCTTGCAGATGGATAAAAAAAGAGATGAGTCTATGGAGGAAATACCATCGGAAGAGAAGGAGGATCGGGATTTTATCTTGGCACCTCGACAGCGAAATCAAAGGGGCAGGAAGAGGAAGGCTCCGATGGACAGACCAGTAAAGAGAACATACAATGCGCGACCGGCACTTCGGACGTTTTATCAACCGGGAGCAATGAAAAAGTGTGCGGCCCTCCTACAGCGTCACCAAAGATGTGCCCAAGTGATCAAAGATGCTGGTTTCGTTGTCATTTTTGAAGGTGAGGACGTAGTTGTATCTCGGAACCTCCTCGACCATTTGGTCAGGTACTGGGATGAGTCGGCGAAGGTCTTCAATATCAAGGGCAGGACGCTACATTTCACAGAGCAAGAAGTTGCTCTTATCACCGGATTGCCCGCAAAGGGCGAAAGAGTTGAGGTCCTCCCCTCCTTGACATGCTAACTGGAAGGTCAATTATTCAGAAAGCACTTCGCCGCGAGGAGAGTGGATATTCCACAGATTGAGGAAATCATAGACAAGCTTAGCGCGGGCGAACTGAAGATGGAAGAGGAGGACATGGCGAGGATGATCATCTGCCTCCTCTTCTGCATGGTGCTGTTTCCACACAGTACTAGAGTGGTTCATCCCTATTTGTACCGTTACATTGACGACCTCCCAAGATTGAGGTCATACAATTGGGCTGGGGCTATGCATAAGATGTTGGTTTCTGATATAACCCACACCTGCAGACTAGTGGGTGCGAGATCGCAAGGAGGGTGCCTGGGCCGTGGATACCTAAATGGCGCCGCATATGTCCTTCAGGTATGTAGCATTCATAGTCTTCGAAAGGCAAACAAGTCTTAGACAATACCACTATATTTATAGTCGTGTCTTATGCAACACGACTATAAATATAGCCGTGTATGATGAAACACGACTAGGTATATAGTCGTGTTGAATACGACACGACCATAGTTCAATTCGTGTACTATTTATAGTCGACTAAGGCAACCGCGCCTTGTAATAATGTTTTCATCTGTTTACTATGCAGATTTTGGTTTTTGAGCATACGACAATCTTCCATCCTGTCGTGGGCCCTACCAGTCCACGGGCCAAAAGGTGGCCAGGAAGTGGGGCCCTCATTTTGGACATCCCAAGCAGAAGAGGACTGAAGAGCCGATGAAGGAGCCAAAGAAGTCATCGGTGCATCAGATGGAGCCAAAGAAGCGGCCCCGTGACAAGGAGCATATGAAGAAAACTCCGATTGGTATGCGGACAAAGGAGCTGACAAGGAAGTCACATCTCGATTCGACGAAATGGGGTAAAGGTAAGTTGTAGACGATTATTTATTTTCTCGTGCCACATGGTATACGACTATTATATTTGTCGTGTTTTATGCTACACGACTATGTAGTTTATCGTGTTTCAAAAAACACGACTATGTTCTTTATCGTGCTGCTACTAACACGAATAAGTAAAATGTCATTTTAGCTCCCATCAAACGCGTGGATGAAGAAGTCAAGATTCAACGGGCTACAAAGAGATCCTCCGCCAAGTTGTTTTTGAAGAAGCTCCAACCAGAATTCAATGAAGATATGGAGCGTGCAGAAGTCGAGTCCCGTCCGACGTACGGACGTGACCTATTCCCCGCTGGTCTAGTGGTAAGGAAGAGAATGAGAACGGCCTCCGCGAGGGAATTGCAGAGGATTAGGGAAGATGACCATATACGGAGAATGGCGGAGGAGTAGGAAAGAAGGAATAGGTCCCCTCAGCCAAAAGCCGACTCCGAAGAAACCATATCCGATCGACAAGTGACCTCTATCATCGATGAGGTCATCTCTTCCTTACAGCAGTCGGATATCCAAACCATCAAAGAGGAGGTGAAGGAGGATGTGAAGGACGGGGATGTCGAGGAGGAGGAGGTGAAGGCTTAAGTGAAGGAGGAGGAGTCGGAGGAGGAGGCGAAGGAGGATGCTTTGGACAAGGAGGCGAAGGAGGAGGAGGTGAAGGACGACGAAGAGGCAAAGGAGGAGGAGGTGGTGGAGGCCACTGGCTTAACCGCATCCCAGCCTGTTGACGTCGATGTCCTCCGAACCCCTCAAAAGTGTAAGTCTATAATTGCACTCTCCAAAAACTATGCCGACATGGGGGTATTGTTAGAGCAGGATAGAGTGGGCAATAGATGGATGGATCTCCAATCCGAGGAAGGCTTATCCAATCTCAACGCTATGTGATGACAACTACGTATCCCTCCTACAAACAACAGAAATAAACACCAATGTAAGTAAACCTATGCTCTTCATATGTTTTCCTCTTTTACTTTTTCAAATATGCGACTTGACGTTATGTCGTGTATTCGAAGACACGACTTTACGCATAGTCGTGTCTTTGCAAAACACGACTTTACGCATAGTCGTGTCTCTCGACAATACGACTATCATGAAAGTCGTATATACAATAATCGACTTTTAATTAGAAGTTGTATATTGCTTTACTTCGACTGTTATGACTCATGTGGATGTTTTTCTATAGGTTATAGATGCGTTTTTAAGTCTATTGAGGGAGCGCAATGACAGAGACCGGATGAAGTATCCGTGGGCATTTTTTGGATGCCACACATTCAAAGAGATATTCGACAACATAAGTGTTCCCTGTATAAGGAGTGATAAGTAATTAAGTATGATGTTCCCATCATTGTTGTCTAACTCTCTTGCGGTTTCGCAGAAGCACAAAGAAGGAGGAAATAATGCGAAATTGGTAAAAAAGCTCGGGAGGATGCTCGATGGCTTGAACAGGAACATGTTCTATGCATTTTTCCCAATCCGCACCGGCTCCCACTTCTGCCTCGTGTATGTACATTTTCCGCACTGTGTATGGCGCTTCTACAACCCGCAGTCTGGCAGATCCCAGTTATATCCACATCACAGAAAAGCTGCTGACAAATTCACGCAATTCATGAACGTTGTGATGGCAGGCAAGCTGGGGTGGTTTGGTTTGCTCGACGGGAAGATGACTTAGATCGCCAAAGCGCCGTGGCAACAGAATTCCAAAGACTGTGGCATCTTCATCATGATGTACGTCGCGCACTTGGCATCCAATATCAGCCCACCGGAGTTTGATCAGTCCACAATTACACGACTTTGGCGACCAGTCATCACTTCAACCTTGATTCGCGGGGTTATTAACAGCGAGTTTGACGACGATTCCGGAAGAGTCAAAAAAGATGTCGTCACAGTTCTGGGTTTTATGCGGCTTCCGGATAAAGACTAAATTCATATTCATTTTATTCACATTCTTTTATTGTACCAGGCTTCTTTGGTGTACATACCATACTCTTTCAATTAATTCGAAGTCATTTTGGACACCTTGTTGTACAGTACTCTTTCAATTAATTCGAATTAATTTTTGACACATGGTTGCCTTAGACAAAATTTCGCAAGCATCACTTTGAATACGGCCTTCATGCAACACGACTACGTATATAATCGTCTCTGATGCAACACGACTTTATATATAGTCGCGTACTACCCGACACGACTTTGTAAATAGTCATGTTTCACAATACACGACGGTATAGATAGTCGTGTACTATAATATTCGGGTATAATGAAAATACACGGATGATGCATTGAAAGATTATTTTTTCATTTCTGATTTTCTTTTTTAGATGCCACGTACATTTCAGTATAAGCTAATATGTGTTGTACAAGAATTTGACTACATCCTAAGTGAAGAATGGTGGGGGCTTAGGTAAGCCGGAGCGGCGTATATGCGAGAACTAATGACAGATTATGGAGACATTCATCAAATGAGGGACCAAATACAGAGAAATCATCCATGAACACTTCTAAAAATTTGTCTACCATATCAGAGAAGATGGCTAGCATGCACCGTTGAAAGGTGGCAGGTGCATTATGATCTATACATGAAATATGCATTTTATTATCTCCTAAGCTTATGATTATGCTAATGTTTGATTAGAATAACTACTACTTTAATATAGTTTTTGGTTTTTGTAGGAAACAAGAGTAATACACAGAAATGAGGTGAAAAGTAACTTCAATGGTTAAATCTTCATAACTTCGTGTACATATATCAGATTGGACTGATTCAAGCTTCATGTTAAAGTTCAAGAAAAGTGATCGATCGCCGTATACGCAGAATTGAAATAAGGCCTATTTTGACTTGAATTTGGAAGGGAATTTAAGGGTTTTCCTTCACCCCCTATATATATGCCTTAAGGGAGAACGTATTGGGCATTAGAGAATAGAGTTTTGAGTCCCTTTGGAGGCTAGAGAGGAGCAAGAGAAGGAGCTTTTGGAGCAAAAAGAAGAAGAAAGATTCATGACAATGGATCTACATAAACAGGTTTTTCTTTTCTCTCTTTCTGTGTAACTAAACTTTCATTCAAGGCTTGATGAAGCCCTAGATGTGTATTGCTACTCTTGATAGTTTAATTTTATAAAATTGATTATGATTTATGCTTAATGCGATTTCATGAGTATTCTTTTAAGTGCTTGATCATAGACTTGATTGATTATGAATGAAATTAGATATTGTGATTGATTTTATGCCCGATCAAGGATAAGATTAATTATATTATACTAGAGTTGTGATTGATTCTATGCCCGATCAAGGATAGGATTGATTACAAAATAGTGGATGAACTTTCGTGTCCGATCAAGAATGTTAGTGAATTCATTATTAATTCGTGTGTCCGATCAAGAACACGAATTATCATATCATGTCAATGTATGCTTAATAATAATTGAGAGTAGTAATTGCATGTCTAGTGGTGAATTCTCTACCTTGATACTTCTCCATATTGATTAAATCTCAGTTAGATTAGATAAAGTCCATTGCTTTCTTTAGAATTAATTAAACTACATCTTTTTCTTCTCTTGAATTTGGTAAAAGATTAATCCGTCCCTGAGGTTCGACAACCCTTTAATACTCGCCGCAGTACAATTGCCTTGTGCACTTGCAAGGGTTTATATTTAAACGATCAAGTTTTTGGCGCCGTTGCCGGGGACAGAAGTCAATAGTTTACCAGATTCTTAGTATAATTAGTGTTAGAGTAGTTTAGTGAGTCTTAGCTTAGATTATTTGTCAGTAGCTTAATTTGTGTTTTTCTTTCTTTTTGCAAGGTTAAGAGAAGACGTGGAATTCTCGCCAACGTGGAAGGGCCATCCCTTCCCCTAGTTTGCATTCTCTTATCTTTCTCTTTTTAGATTAATTTGTATGCTTGGTATTTTTGTTTTCTTTCTGTGACTGCATGTTGTGCTAGTTGTGGCTATTAGAACTGTTAGTTGTCGATATCTAGGACTGATGATTGCTAGTTGTGGATATCTAGGGTTGTTTATTTGATTTGTGGATGTGTGATATTTTGGTTCAGTTGATGAATGCATGGTGAAAAAAAAAATGTCTTCACCTTTTTATGGATTTAGCCATGGGAACCCATATAGGAGCTTTAATGATTATTGTTCTTCACACACACCTAATCCCCCTCCCTATGAAGTGCCCTACCACCCACGTCCTTTATATGCTGATTCTTACAACCGTGGTTGGGATAATTACTCTAATTTTGGGAGTGGCACATCTTCCCTACAATACACAACTCCTTATATGTCTGAACCATGTGCCCTCTGTTTAAGTCCCATTCACACCCCAGTGGAGTGCCCTTTGGCCCATGAGTACCCTGATTTTATACGCAAATATGTTAATGAGGCCCAAAGTCTTCATAGGTGGGAGGATCATCCTAACAACCCTTGGGAGCAACCCAACCCTGGGCCCACTCTTCATCAGGCCCCTAGACAAGATTTCCCAAGCCCACACCTGCCTTACCAATCTGCCGCTACTCCTCAGTTTGACCCACCCACTAGACAATCTACCTTAGAAAACCAAATGAGCCAATTGTTAGCCCTTGTAGCTGAGATGGCAGCCGAGATAAAAACTGAGATTAAAACTGGATGTGAGGAGATGAGAGTTGAAATACGGACCCATGCCCAGATTGTCCATTCTCACACACAGGCTCTTGCCAACATTGAAACACAGTTAGAACAATTGGCACAGGCCATGAATATTAACGAATAGTGCATTTTACCTGTCGAGCCCCAAT
Source organism: Houttuynia cordata (assembly GCA_039654745.1). Taxonomy (NCBI): domain Eukaryota; kingdom Viridiplantae; phylum Streptophyta; class Magnoliopsida; order Piperales; family Saururaceae; genus Houttuynia; species Houttuynia cordata. Next base: position 59,468,939 of record CM077504.1, on the reverse strand, counting down.
ATCCAAAGAGCCAATTTTCTGATGAAGGGATCTGTTTTTCCCCTGACTATGATGTTACATCCCTTCAGAATGCTCAAAGGTTTGACAATGAGCTTGATTGGGCTTTACATAATGATCAAGAGGGTGTAGAAATTAAAGAAGAAGTGAGTGCGTTGATAGAACCAAATTTTTAACCTTCTTCTATATCTGAGGAGTTGCAGTCTACGGCACTATCACCAAAACCTTCTATTCTTGAAACACCATTCATATCTTGTCTAGATCAATCTAACTCTTTGTTTAATGAACATAACTTAGACTGTTTCATAGATAGTTTAGTTGATTCACTAATTGATGAAGCTTTCCAATTGGGTTACTAGAAGAGGCCCCTAAGGCCAAAATGTTGTTGATGTGGGGGAGGAGGTTCCCTTTATATTAAAATTCTCTGATGACCTTCTTTCATGGTTAATGCAGGGACCCCTCTTTCCAAAGCTTCCCTACCCACCACTCCATCCTTTTATTCCATGATGTGCTCCATACTTAGGCAACAAGGATAGAAGTGTGTGGTGCAATCATTTAATTGATCCAGGTTGATGACTTGATAATCTGGACCCTACAGAGGATCATGGCTCCGTCTGGCTGAAGACATTAAACTTAGCGCTTGGTGGGAGGCAACCCACGTATTCAGGTGTATTCTCTCCTTTATCTGATTTTCTTTGATATATGATCATTGTCATTTTATATTTTTGTTCACATTGAGGACAATGTTCATAATAGGTTTGGGGGAGGGAATATTACTTGTATAAAAAAAAAAATTAAAAATTGAAAAATCAAAAAAATTTGATTAGTTTTTAGGTTGTTTGTTAGTACTTTTTCTTAGGTTTTGATAGTTTATCCCGTAATGATGCATGTTACAATCCTTAGGAGATTAATTTGCATTGGAAGTGTGAGTAAGTATACTGGAGGATAGATACACTTAACTGAGCATAGCTTTCTATTACAGTCCTCTTGGAACAAGTGCTTGAACTAAGAAAACTCACTCACACACACTAGTACATAAAGTAATACCATCTAGAGATTTGTTGAATACTAATCTATAGTGGGATGTCTTTAGTCATAGTCATTGGATGATGTGTAGTTGTCTGTTGAGCTTAAAAGATCATGATAGACCATTTACTTGGCTATGGCAAGGGATTGGAACCGGAAATAGGTTGAGAGTATAATACAGCCTGGACAAAATAAAGATGTGCTGAAAATATGAATGCTGAAAATTAAAATGCGAAAAAATGAAAACAAAATGAAAGAAAAGGGGGCTGCTTGACTTTATAGGATTAACTTAGGCTGATGCTCGGGCCCGAAGCGGTCTCTTAAAACCTAATGCCCTAAGCCAATTTGGCTGGGAGTCATTGGCTTGAGTCATTGCTAAACCTAGGCATCTTGAAGTCAGGCCTTACACAATCCTAACGAAAAAAAAAAAGGGAAAAAAAAGAAAAAAAAAGTCTGTGGTGTATTATCCTCTCAAATCTAGAATGTTAGACCTGAAGGAGGCGCGCAGATCTGTGCTATCATGAACCTAAAGATTACGATGACTATGTAGATTCTGATGTTCTTTGGTTAATGGGTAACACTGGATCTGTATAAAACAGAAATTTAGAATCTATTGCTACAATGTTCTACACTTTTACTATTTATATTATCATGTTATATCATATTGAGCAGAAATTTCCAAGATGAAAGTGTGGAATAAAACTACTTACTTGAGGGCTTCTATATTCCTGTTGATTATGAACCAAGTACGTGTAGTTAATTCTCTTAAGCATTGCAGTTTGTATTTATCGGGATAATAGGTTTGCTTGTTTTGCACTATTTTTATTTTATTCTTGTTTTATTTGAACTTAGGTTAATTAGTTTTATAAATACATGTTTGTGGGTAGCATGGCTGCAAACCCTCACGAGACAACACTCGTCCTACTAGGGACACCTAGAGGTTTAACGGCTTGTTGCATACGCTCAATGCAATCTTGTTCCCTACGAAAGTGGTGTTTACTTTTCTGCATTAGTTCCTTTAGTTGTTTTCTTTGATTTTATTTTTGTTTTGTTTTGCTAGGGACTAGCAAAATCTAGGTTTGGAGGTGTGATCTATACATGAAATATACATTTTATTATCTCCTAAGCTTATGATTATGCTAGTGTTTGATTAGAATAATTACTACTTTAATATAGTTTTTGGTTTTTGTAGAAACAAGAGTAATACACAGAAATGAGGTGAAAAGTAATTTCAATAGTTAAATCTTCATAACTTCGTGAACACATGTTAAAGTTCAAGAAGTCAGCTTTCTAATGCCACCGACCGCGCGTAATTCGGAGTTCGGAGCGAAAAGTTATGACCATTGAAAAATCGTGCTGTAAAATGAATAGTAAACCGATCGATCGGCCAGAAAAGTGATAGATCGCAAAGTGATCGATCGGCCAGAAAAGTGATCGATCGCTGTATACGCAGAATTGAAATAAGGCCTATTTTGACTTGGATTTGGAAGGGAATTTGAGGGTTTTCCTTCACCCCTATATATATGCCTTAAGGGAGAACGTATTGGGCATTAGAGAATAGAGTTTTGAGTCCCTTTGGAGGCTAGAGAGGAGCAAGAGAAGGAGCTTTTGGAGCAAAAAGAAGAAGAAAGATTCATGACGATGGATCTACATAAACAGGCTTTTCTTTTCTCTCTTTCTATGTGTAACTAAACTTTCATTCAAGGCTTGATGAAGCCCTAGGTGTGTATTGCTACTCTTGATAGTTTAATTTTATAAAGTTGATTATGATTTATGCTTAATGCGATTTCATGAGTATTCTTTTGAGTGCTTGACCATAGACTTGATTGATTATGAATGAAATTAGATATTGTGATTGATTTTATGCCCGATCAAGGATAAGATTAATTATATTATACTAGAGTTGTGATTGATTCTATGCCCGATCAAGGATAGGATTGATTACAAAATAGTGGATGAACTTTCGTGTCCGATCAAGAATGTTAGTGAATTCATTATTAATTCGTGTGTCCGATCAAGAACACGAATTACCATATCATGTCAATGTATGCTTAATAATAATTGAGAGTAGTAATTGCATGTCTAGTGGTGAATTCTCTACCTTGATACTTCTCCATATTGATTAAATCTCAGTTAGATTAGATAAAGTCCATTGCTTTCTTTATCGGGCTGACCCACTCACTATCAAAAATAGGGGTATATGATACCCACATCGAGCAGTTTCACAATTTCTTTCTTGACCACATCCCTCATGTTGGGATTAATCTCCGCTGATTCTCTCTTGAAGGTTTGGCATCATCCTCTAAATGAATGCGATGCATACAGACGGAAGCCTCTTAGATCAGCTACAGTCCACCCTATGGCTCTCCTATGCTCAACTAGAATCCTAAGCAATTGACTCTCCTGGCTGCTAGACAAGCTAGATGAAATGATAACAGGGAGAGTATCAGTAGGACCTAGAAAAATATACTTGAGTAAACTCGGAAGTGGTTTTAACTCAAGTTGAGGAGGAGACTCAATAGAAGGTTGAAGTGATGGACTGGGAGATATTGGTAAAGGCTCTACTCTATTTTTATAAGGAAAAGAGTCATGATAGGGAGGATAGTCTGACATCGCATGAATTTCTTCAATTGGTGGTTCTATGTCAGAATCCTCTATCCCTAAATAGAGTAGAGTAGGATCTTGAGCGTCTGACATGAGCTCATTCAAGAGTGTCTCGTCCATAAGGTCATCAATTTCATCAACAAAAGAACACTCTTGTTCACTGTCAGTGGCTCCTTGGTTTGAAGCTTGAAACACATTGAGTATGATCTTCATGTTTCCAAAAGACATCTCCATCATTCCAGATCGACATTGGATACATGCAATGGCCGTTGCTAAGAAAGGGCGGCCTAAAATGACTGGAATGGTGTGAGAAGCATGAGACACAGGTTCCATGTCCAAAACCAAGAAATCAACTGGAAAGAAGAATTTTTCAACCCCAACTAAAACATCTTCAAGAAAGCCACGGGGTTTTCTAATGGATCTATCGGCCAACTGCAGAGTTGCTGATGTTGGTTGCAAGTCTCCCAATCCTAATTTCTCATATACTGAGTAAGGTAAGAGATTGACACTAGCACCCAAATCTAAAATAGCCCTGTTAATGATGTGATCGCCAATGACACATGAAATAGTAGGTGTGCCAGGGTCTTTAAATTTTGGTGGTGTGTCATGTTTCAGAATGGAACTGACCTGCTCAGTAAGAAAGACCTTTTTAGAAATGTGCGTCCTAGACTTCCGCTTTTGCGTGCATAGGTCTTTAAGAAATTTTGCATACGGGGCACTTGCTGAATGGCTTCTAGGAGTGGAAGATTAATTTTAACTTGTTTGAAGGTTTCTAGCACTTCATCCATCCTAGCTTTGTTTTTGTTGAAAGGGGAAGGCATGTCTAGGCATTGAGGAAATGGAGCACGGGGTACATAAGGTACCTCATGATTAGCCTTAGACTTGGTTCTTGAAGAAGATTCAGAAGGAGAAACAGTGTCCTTCTGTTTTGGTTGACTTGAATTAGGTGGTGTCTCTACAGTTTCATCAGTCTCTGGATTGCTTACTTTTCCCTGATCCTTATCTTCTCTCACATTAACACTAACCCAGTTTTCAAATTGTTTCCCACTCCGCAGGGATGTTATAGCTTGCACATGTTCATTGGAAGTAGTTTGTTGTTCAAGCATAAACTGACCCTTTGGGTTATTCATTGGTTGACTAGGCAACCGACCCTCTTCTCTCTTACTCATTGAATTAGCCAATTGGCCAATATGATATTCTAATTTAGCTATAGATTGAGTATGAGAATGCACAAGTTGAGCTTGTGATTGTGCCTGGGCTTGAATACTCTGTAGAGCAGACAAGACTTTATCCTCAAATTCTGAATTTCTAGAGGGTTGTGAAAATTGGGAAGGCATGGTAGCTTGTTGAAAACCTGGTGGGTTATTTTGAAAGTTGGCTCTTTGGGGTGGAGTAAAAGGAACACCCTGGTTCGGTGGATGCCAAGAAAAATTTGGGTGATTCCTCCACCCCGGATTATATGTGTTGGAGAATGGATCATTGCCTGCTCGAGCATAAGTTTGGGCAGCATTGACATGCTCCTGAACGAGCTCTGGGAATTGTGGGGCAGATGGGCACTCTAGGATAGAATGCATGGGACTTAAGCATAGAACGCATGCTTCTTGAGTGTGTGCAAGAGTTTGTGACTTTAGGCTCAAGATTTGATCTATCTTCCTAGATAATGTAGCAACTTAGTTAGAAAGATCATCTGTTTATTTCACTTCATACATACCACCTTTAGAGAGGGTAGAAGAAGAAGAATCATTTAAATTCCTATTAGCCATCGTTTGTTGCAACGAATTTTCACTCAAGTTTTCAAAAAGTTCCCACGCTTCATTTTCATTTTTTAACAGGAAAGTGCCTCCACAGGAAGCATCTACAAGATGACGATTCTGATCCATCAATCCTCTATAAAATCTCTGCACTAATTGCCAACGAGGTACGGCATGATGAGGACACTTCCGCAGAAGGTCCTTGAGTCTATCCCAGCTCTCATGGAACTGTTCAGAAGGCTGTTGGGTAAAGGTAGTGATGGCATCTCTAATTTGGTTGGTTTTACCTATGGGAAAGTATTTCTTAAGGAAATCTTGTTGCATTTTTGCCCACGAGGTAATGGATTCGGGTTCTAGAGAGTAGAGCCATTCTTTAGCCTTATCCTTAAGGGAGAATGGGAATAGTCTCATTCTTACCGCATCATTTGTAAGATTGTTCAATTTAAAAATTGTGCAGATTTCTAAAAACTCATCCACATGCCTATATGGATCTTCGTGATTTCGCCCATGAAATGATGGTAGCATCTGTATTATGTTGGACTTAATCTCGAAGTTACCAGCTGTTGCAGCCGGTACTCGAATGCAGGACGAAGATATATAGGCATTTGGAGTGTAGTACTCTTTCAGAGTTTTCATGTTTTCTTCTGCCATTTCAGGCAAAGGGTGGGTGATACTTAATTGGCCTCTTTGGTTTTGTCTAAAAGTTCTCTCAATTTCACTGTCGAAGGCTGCTAAGTCTTCACCCAATGACCTACGCCCTTGCATAAACTAATCACGCAACAAAAATAACAAAAATTACGCAACACCCAAATTAAACTAAAAAGAGAGAGGTATTAGATGACAAACAGTGGGAAAGGATGGCCTTTTCGCGTTGGCGAGAAATCCACGTGTCGCTTTTTACCTCTGCAATGTGATTCCTACAAAGACAAGAAAATAAAATATTAAAATCCTAAAAAAAAAATGTCTAAACTAATTAGAATTAAATTAAACTGTTACCAAGTCCCCGGCAACGGCGCCAATTGTTTGATTGATTTTTTAACTATTTACTCGCAATCGCACGAGATTCAGTATAGTCTAGTGGAAACGAGGTCGAACCCAAAGGACTTGGAAGATTAATCTAATTCTAATGAAAGATTGAATTTTTATGATTTTAATTAACTAAAGAAACAAACTTTAACAAGAAATCAAGTGATGAGAATATCAAAGCATCGAATCCACCACTAAACATACAAGTATTACTCTCAATCAGTATTTTCACAAGACGATATGATATGGTAATTTATGTTCTTTGGTCGGACACACGAATTACCAGTGAATTCACTACACGTTCTTTGGTCGGACACGAAAAGTTCATTCACTATGAATAATATATTAATTCTATCCTTTGGTCGGGCATAGAATCAATACAAACCTGTTATTATCTAGACACAGGAAATATCAATATCAAATTTCAGTCATAATCTTACCAGTCTATGGTCAAGCACTAGATCGAATTATGAAACATGAAATCGCATTAAGAACAATCATATCAACTCTAATTTCATTAAACAATCAAGAGTAATAATACATATTTAGGGCTTCATCTAGCCTTGATAAGAAAATTAGCTAGACATAGAATAAGAGAAAGAAGAAGCCTGATTTATCGAAAAAGTCATTTGCAGAAAAACGGTTCACAAATTACTGTTCCCGGTACTGTAGCACTGTAGCAAAATCACTATTCACTGTCTTCTTCCTCGAGCACGGTACTATAGCAATTTTGAATCGTCACTGTAGCAATTATAAATCAGTGCGAAATCGGAGCTTCTCTTCTCCTATCTTCTTCTCCTCTTCCTCCGGCGAAAACCGCACTGGAAAGCCCAGCTTTTTTCGGCGGAAATTCTCTCCAAAAGTCTCTCCAAACAGTTCTGTAAACTCTTCCAAAGCTCTGTGGTTTTTCTCTCTGTAGTTCTGTTTTTATAGGCCTCGAAAAAGCCAAGAGTCCAATTCGAATCCTTTTCCGTTTTGGATCGAGTTCCTATTCAAGCACGACTCTTCCGTGTAGCCGATTCCGACACCTTCCAAATCTAAGGCCCTGTTTTTTTTTTTAAGCATGAGCTGCTCCTCTCGATCGCCGTCTTGCCGCCAGAGTTCTCGTCGTACAGACCCAATGGCCTCAAGCTCCATCCACCGTCGATCGCCTCACCGCCCCCGAATCTTCCACCGTGACCCATCGCCAACATTCCAGCTCCTTGCCGGCACTCAGCCCAGACCATCGCCGCTGTCCCTGCCGATCTCAGCCGCCTCTGTTCTGTCTAGCTTCTCCTCCATCGCCGCCGTGAGAGCTTCCATCGTCGCCATGGCCGTCGTGCCGCCGGATCTTGCCCAGTCCGCCATCGTCCCTGCCGGCGCTCGAGCAGAGCTCGAGCGCCCTGTTTCTGCAACAGACTGCCCGAGCAGATGGCTCGGGCTGTCTGTTCTTTTTTTTTCTTTTTCTTTCTGAACCGAACCGGAACTGAACCGGTCGGTTCAGGTTGAATTTCTATTTTTTTTTCTTTTTCTTCTTTAAAACCCCGTCGTATTGACTCCATCCATCGGATCTTTAATCTTAGAAAAGAAATGGTTTGGCGCGTATCCACCTTTGACGATCTTTATTTACTCCTAAAACCTGCATAAATAAGGTTTAAATCTTAATTAGATGCGTAATAAAATATAATCCATTAAATCTAATTAATGCATCTAAATTAATCAATTAAACGCATTTATTTATTAAACTCCTAATTACTTATCTAATCACGATTAACCGTTAATAATCCTTACTTCAACTAAAATTACGACCAAAATATAGGCAGAAAGGCATATAAAAATGTGTATATTTCGTAGATATCAATATGCAAGACACATTAATTGTTGATTGCCGTCGACTGTTGTAGCAACCAATAATACTCCAGGGTACTTTCCTATTAGGAATGTTCCATCAAGCGTGAGCAACGGTCTCAGTGTTCTTCGGAATGCTCTTGCGACCGGGCCCGAACATCCAAAACACACGTCTAAAGTCGTAGCCGGCTAACTCAATTGCGATATCAGGTATATCAGCTGATCTTTCTATCACCACATGTGTACCTGTGTTAGACCGCTCTAATTCCCTTCCGTAATGTGGCAAAATGCGATATGCGTCTTCAGGGTTGCCATCGATCAATCAGATCAATTCCTCTTTCGCCCTCCATGCCCTTTTATAGTTGACTACCACGCCCCAATGTTTCTCATGTATTGTTAGATATTTGAGATTTTTATGGAGTTTGAATCCTTATAGAGGCCATGACACTTCCTCGCAATCCAGAGGTGAGAAGCCAATGGATGATCTTTCGAACTTACAGAAGTATCACATGTATGCCGTTCTTCCCTCCTTGTCATGCTGACTCCAACAAGTCTGTTCGACCCCCGTATGTACCACTTGCACCCCGAAACCTTGCACGTTGCAGCGAATGTGTTCTTGCTCTCATCCGCTACTTTGAACATGAACTTCCTCTTGATTGCCAGATCAGTTAGAACAATCTTGAACTGCTTGACGCTTTCAAACCTAGCCCCTAAGATAAGTTGTGCCTCGTAGTCTTCTGCTTGCAAACTTCTGGTCAACATCGTCTCCTTTTCACAATGTTTTGAAGGACCAGCCTGTGCAAAATAGGTACCCCAATCCCAACCACCATTAGAGGTACTCATCGTCCTCCGACGCGACAGATTTCCCTTTACATGTGTCTCCTGCCGTGGGAACTCTAGACGTCGATGTTCCCGTGTGATCTGGCTGGCTAAAATGTGGTACTGTAAGAGGCTCATCCCACTCATCTGCAGACCACGGTAATTCATCTTCATCCAACAATTCTTTTTCATCTGGACTGGAATCTTCATCTTCATCTTCTTCTTCATCTTTAGCTTCTTCTCCATCTCCCAATCTACGTGAAAAAAAGATGTATGAATGGACTTGAGAACACGATAGCACGTAGTAAAGTCGTGTCTTATGCAACACGAATTCATTTGTAGTCATGTATTATGACACACGACTATGTATATAGTCGCGTTGCATACGGCACGACAAAATTTTTAGTCGTGTACTTTTATAGTCGACTATAATAGCACACGACTTGCCTGTATCCGCGCCTTAGAAGTCTCACCTCGCATAATCTTCATCTCTTCCTCCTTCGATTGCTGATGCGGGTGTCTTATTGCCCAGGCTGGACGGCCTCTCTGGTGGTGTCTTACTGGCCGGCCTCACTTCTGCCTCTGGTAGCCTCTCCTCCTCCTTATTTGCATTGGCATTATTTCCTTATTGAGAGTCAAAGTCTCTATGTTATTGCCCGTAGAAGTCCACTCCACGTACAGGCGGAGTAGTCCATTTGTGCCTTGCTTGCTCTTGTGAAGTATAAATATTGACTCCACGTCTTTATCGTCTTTAAGGAGGTATGTGGATTCAGAGTCAACATGATATGACAAAGTTAATGTATCAGATGTAGACTTAAGCGGTAATCTTTCTTCCACTTGCTGCAACAGTTTCAGGTACTTTACTCGTGTATTTATAGGCAGGAGCTTCCGTTTCCCGCCCACGTACTTATCAGAATTTGTAAAAACTCCATCTGTAGTGTAAGCAAACAACTATCTTCTCCATCCGTACCTGCTATTAAAATACCGAAATAAGTTAAAAAATCGTCAAACACGATATATTGAAAACCGTATATGAGTGAAAAGCAACATCTATGAGTCGTGTTTCATCAAACACGACTATTGTTACAGTCGTGTTGTCGAATACACGACTGTAACAATAATTGAAAACTTGCTAAGTTTTCAACTTTCTTCTCTGGAACCAACTTTCATGATAAAAATCGTCGTATTTGAACTTCACCTACGGGTTTTTTGATGTACGCTGCCTCCATTGAAGTTGTTTTCCAATACCCGGTCTTTCCCATTCGTTTTCCCACTTTTTGCCGGGGAAGATGACCTTTCCGGAGTTCGACAGTGCCGGCGCCGGCAATGATATGAGCGGAGAGGCCAGACGGAATGCCTTCTTCTCTGACTAACGCGAGCTTCTCCGGGTAGCCGCTCCCATTCCAAGTAATATGGAAAAACGGAGAGTGGGTGCTTATACCTAAACCTAAGGGCATTTTTGGTACTTTTTGGGTCATATGGAAGAAAGAAAGTAATTCCAGGTAATATGAGAAACCCGTAGTTGGCGCCAGGTCACACGTAAAAAGCTCGCTACGTTATGAGGGGTCACCTGAATCCTATTATTGTTTGGGTACAAGGCTACGCTATTCAAAGCATCGAGAGAGAGTGAGGTTCGCACGTGACTTCACAGTCCCGTTGATGAAGGAAGATATTCATCTTCATCAACTCCAACACAGGAGACAAAGAGTTTCCCATCCTCGGCCACCAGCTCTCCCCTTTTGAATGGATAATCAAATGCAATATCATTTCAAATGTTCCCAATAATTCTCAATATAGATTAAGGGGCCGTTTGGGGCGTGATTAAAAGCAAAGCATCTACAGTGGATGTTTTGCTACACTGTTGCATTCATGTTAGCTGGATATGGAAAAAACATGAATGCTACAGTGGATATCCAAAATCCACTCTGGATATTTACTTATAATCCCGCCCCAAACAGCCCCTAAAGCCCAATTTACTAATTTAAGGGCTTACTCTGGGAATTTTTACTTCCACGAAATTAGATGCTAGCACGCATGGACCCCCAATCAACCGTATTTGGTCGAAAAGCCGCATGTTTTGAAATCAGGTTTTTATTGGCTAAGTCCTCATTACGCCTGAAATTCAACAGGCTAGATGTAGAGAACCAACATCAAACCTCATTCCAATGGTTATCTTTCCATCCCCTCTAAGATCCCGTGACCTGCCCCATCATTTTGTGGGACCCTATTGAGGTAACAGTCTTTGGATAGTAGTGTCGCTGCCCCTCTCTACACCCCCACAAAGGCTTGACTTTACATGCTCAAATGGGGCCCTCATATTGCAGTAGGTCCAAACCTTGTTGAGCCCTCCCTTCCAAGCAGGGACGGACCCACGTGCAAGGGTCTGGGGTCAGATGACCCAGTGGGTTTTGGTTTTTTCCACTATCCCCATGGTAAAAAAGGTCATCAGGTGGTCATGGGGTTGGACAATGAGTTTTAAGTTTTGCCACTGACCCCAGTGAAAAAATTGGCTGACCCATGGAGAACCAAAGTCAAGTAACACGGTTCAAATCAGTCAGGTCATTGGGATTTTCCCACTGGCGCGCACGCTTTCTCGGCTATTTGGCCGTGAGTACGGCAGCATTTAAGGAGGTTGTCATGCGACTCACATCTGAAGACCTTTTCAGTTGGAGACACAAGAGAATGCTTTACCACCAAGTGGCCCACGTAGATGACGAGACGAGGTGAATCGTAATCATTATAACCCTGTGCTAATCAAAGGTCACTTAAAGCTAAATTTGATCCTTAGTTTGATTACAGAGCACGATAGGATAGATAACCCTTCTCGTTGACAGATAGTATAGTATTCGTAGCACTCGGCAACAACTTGTCTATTTTGGGGCCTTTGTTAAAAGAAAAAAAATGAACTCTAGAGCCTCTAGAGCCACTGCCCACCGCTGTCGAAAACATAAAATTTTCACCGGCTTTGCCAAACACAAATCACACCTAATTTTTTTTAGGTTTCCAAACGCAAGTCACTAATCAAGAGTCAGGTTGATGGTGAAAGACTGGAAATATGATTCATTTTAGGTTCCCATTTCACAATCAGAAAAATCACCTACAAATCATATTGATTATTTTCAGCCTCACAATTTTTTTCACATTTCACTATCACTATCCAAACGCCCTCATAGTTTTCATATAATGACTTTTTTTTACGTTATTGACAGGTTTCTTGCTGTTGCAATCCAAGCTATGGTGAAAACTCTTCAGCCACCATTCTACATAATATTTGATCCAACAGCCAATTGCCCCCATGCAAGCGGCCAGAAGGCTATCGTCCTCTTCTCCAACCTCTATCTCATTGTATTAGGCTCCGGAGGCTGAAGGCCGCCATGCCAACCTTAGGCACTGACCAATTTGATGAAAACGATAAGGAGCATGGCCTTAGGGACTTCCGCGGGTGTCACAATCCACGGTCGCGTCAGCTCATATGCCTAACCACCAAAGTTGTCCGTGTCGTGAGAGTCAAATTTTTACGTCCATTTGGACAATAAAACGGACGGACAGATAAGGACATTTGGACACCGTTTACACCCCCTACTTATGACCTCATTGACAAAAATTCCTGCGTCCGCCCCTGCTTCCAAGGATCCAATTTCAATCCGAACTTTTGTTCCACAATCAATGGCCATGCAACAAAGGGAAGCTACAGAGGAATTCTTGACCCACAATCCGAAAACCTTCCGGCCTTCCCTGCCTCTTCCTCCCCTTCCTTAAGGCCATCATTGCGTACCCTTTCATAGTCAACATAGAAATCGAGGTTTAGCTTTACAAGTCTTTCTTCTACCAGGAAACGCGTTGGTGCGTTGGTCTTCAGTCTCCCGTGTAGTGGAACAACGGTTCAAGTCTCTACCCAGGCACAAGGGTATCTTAGAACACTAGGTGTGTGCGTGAGTGTCCACTGCCTCAAGCAATTGTTGCGCAAATAAAAAAAAAACTTTCTTCTACTATCTTTAGCTCCATGCATCTAATAATTTACATTACCATAATCAATTCACTCTAATATTTATTGGACAAAAGCTTAATTGAAAGTTAACATGGGACGCACGTTATTAAATCCCTTATGCCCCTCAATTATGGGTACACATCGCTGTATGGATACAAATTGTAAGGTTAAATAATGTTAGAACTAGATTATCGCAAAATGGGGTTTGATAATCAAGTTTCGTGCAAACGAACCAACACTGTTGGTCAGTCAGTGGATGTACCTAGGACACGCTTCCTGCATAGGTCCTGAGTTCAAACTTCTACGTTGTTTGCCATTTACATGACAGTAGATTATGATGGGTGGACTTATAATGCTCGAGGCATTTGAATTGGGAATTGGGAAACGGTGCTCTAAGTGGTCGGTTTTTGCCTTCCAACTAAAGACTCAGTCAGGCACCTCTCATTACAAAAAAGTTGTTTAAATGTAAGATTGAGATTTTGGAAGATTATGAGACTTGGATTCTTTCATAATTAAAATTGTTCTGAATTTTTTAGCAAACAAAACTGTTATCAGATTCGTAAAGGATTAATTTTGCTAAAATTTACATCCCAGCCTAATGAGATCTTGTATCAAAACAATCAAATCCCTAAAAACTTTAGTAATTTCAATAGAGAGAAAAGCTTAAGAGTTTGTTTCTTGTTCACTTACATTGATGAAGCCAACCTGAAACTTATCCAAAAACCAAAAAGTGGTCCCATTGCATAACAATGTAACCAACCTAGTTGGCACATTTACTCCTGCCAAGCACAGTTACTTTTACCGTCAATCTCCGGGATTGATGCCTCCCGTCGATTCTGGATATCAACGGCTCCAATAAAGTGCGAATAAATCCCACGCGGTCTGTCCAGAGTACCGAATAACTTCTCCTGAAAAAGATTTCCTCAATGAGAAGAACATTTATTTAGTCCAATTCTCTTCCATATTTCTCAATCAATTTGGAATTTTGGATTGTCCCAGATTGGATCGACACTATAACCAAAACATCTTCCAGTCTTCATCAAATCCGGTTTACTTGTAATTAGCAAAAGAGAAAATGACCTGCCTTGTCGTCTTCTACAGCCACAAGGGAAATGCAAAGAAAAGATTGAAAAACCATATACACCAAGCTCTCTTTGGTTGGACAGCTGGGCCTTTTTCTCACTTTTATCATGAGAAAAGAAAGCTTGAGCAATGGCAATGTGGCATGCATTAATGGTAGCTTGTAGAAGGCCGTTAGCAACTTAGCAGGTACCATAATAATGCTCACAGATCAGCAACCAACTCCAAAAAGCAATGCAAAAACCATCCATCTCCCCTGTTCCTTTTCTTTCCTATTGCAGACTCCCGAGTCTCCTGACACAGTACTTCCTAGAAAGGGCAGGTCCAAACTGTCTTTGAGGCCAATTACTTTCTGGGTATTGTTCCTCACATCTTGTTCTGAGTCCTGATTATTGACTTGAGCAGGTTCCATCTGAAATGACGGCGCTTTCAGTGAAAAAGCTACCGTCTTTGGTCGGTTTCAGCTGATTGACATGGGTGCCCAGGTCGACGTCAGGAAGGCTTTGGAAAGACCGACGCTTGGATTGGATGGTTGTTTACACGGAGTTTGGTTGGGTTGCTGAACCAACGTCTTCTCTTCCAACGTGGATTTCAAAGGTGCGTGTTTGAATATTCTGAATCAATTTGGCTTTTGGGGTTTTTATGTTGGAGGTGGGGGTTTGGAGATGAAACCCATGTGGATATTGATTTGATTTTGCAGAATTTGCAAGTAAGGTGGGGTGCAGTTTGCGTGTAGTTTTGTTGATTAGAGGGGTTCTTGAACTAGGTTTTTGATTTTGGAGAAAGACTCAGTTCAAGCAATCCTTTGCTTGTGAAGCTTTTTGAGTGGGGAGCTAGGTTTCACTGTCTTCTGAAGTTGAAAAGACTACATTTTGGTAAGATATTAGCAGAAGCTTGCCAGTTGAAGATTAGAAAGAGGTAAGTGTGTGAACCTAGAGGAGGTAGTGGCTTTGGAAGTTCTTCTCTTTTCTTATTATGATGGAATAAGGATAAGAGCCTATATCTAAGAATCTCTGAGATTTGTTTTTGATTATTTGGTTTTAGGAAGTGAGTGGTTGAACCTCTTTCAGGAGGAAACCCAATGAAGTGGTAGAAGTAATTTGGTCTAAATATCTGTTGGAAGCAAGTATCAGAGGCATATTGAGAAATTACTGCTGCTTTGGTGGAGGAGAAGATGGTGAGCAGTAAAAATGGGGCTCCGAATCGTGTCTACTCCAATGGCTCTCTCCATAACTGCAATGGAACAGAAGAAAAACTGGACGAGCTCCGCCGTCTGCTTGGTAAATCAGATGGAGATCTTCTGAAGATTGTAGGGGTGGGGGCTGGTGCATGGGGTAGTGTGTTTGCAGCCATGTTACAGGACAGCTACGGCCAATATCGTGAAAAGGTGCAGATAAGGATTTGGAGAAGGGCCGGCAGAGCGGTGGATAGGGTGACAGCAGAACATCTATTTGAGGTGATTAATTCAAGGGAGGATGTATTGAGGCGTTTGATTCGGCGTTGTGCCTATTTGAAGTATGTGGAAGGAAGATTGGGAGATCGGACATTATATGCAGATGAGATTTTGAAGGATGGATTCTGCTTGAACATGATTGATACTCCTTTATGCCCCATGAAAGTTGTGACTAACTTGCAGGAGGCTGTTTGGGATGCTGACATTGTGGTGAATGGTTTACCTTCTACTGAAACCCGTGAAATTTTTGAAGAAATCAGTAGATATTGGAAGGAGAGAATTAATTTTCCAATTATCATCTCCCTGGCAAAGGGTATAGAGGCGGCATTGAATCCAGTCCCACACATAGTCACGCCAACTCAGATGATTGGTCGTGCAAGTAAGGTTTCTCATCTTCTCAATTCATGTGTCTTTTTTCTGGCTATTTGTTTATTTGACAGTCTTAGATTGCTTTTGTGTCCATGGCAGCGGGAGTTCCAATGGAAAACATCCTTTATCTTGGAGGGCCAAATATTGCTTCAGAGATATACAACAAGGAATATGCTAATGCTCGGATATGTGGTGCTGAAAAGTGGCGAAAGCCTCTTGCCAAATTTCTAAGGCAGCCCCATTTTATTGTGTGGGACAACAGTGATCTTGTTACTCATGAAGTCATGGGTGGCTTAAAGAATGTCTATGCTATTGGTGCCGGTGTGATCTCATTTCTCTAAGTATCAAAAATTCCTATTCAACTACCTTTTGCCCCTTATTTCTGGCAATACATTATTTTTCCATTGTGATGCATAGATTAGAAGATAAAAATATATGGCAATAATAGGCTGTAAAATGGCAGAGTAATCCAAGTACGCAATTTTTTATTTCATATGCACATGGAGTTGGGCTTTTGATTGTTGATATTTACAGGGACGGCATAGATCCGACTGAGCTTTTTTCTTAATGATTAGATTATGAACCATTAAATCAGGCAGATTTTGTTTGTAGAACGAGTTTTCTTTGAAGTAGTCTCACCCTCAACTCTCTACTATGGAGCATTTTCTTTTATTGTATTGACCTAACGAAATTTCGTCATTAATTGTTACTATCTTTTTAAAAATCTTCTTCTCTTTTTATTTCTTTGATTTCGACTATTAAGCTTATAGATACGGCCTAGAGCAGAAAAGTTATCTTGCTCCATTTTAGCATTAAATGTAAGCAGTGCTATATAGGATATAATTTATATGGAATATGTTTGTTAAGGTCTCTGTTCAAATTCCATGATCCTTCAACCAAAAAACACGTCCATATCTATGTTTTTTGTTCTATCTTATTATTTAGACTAAAAACCACCCTGAGGTAATACTTTTAACTTCATTAACATCATAGAGCCATTATCCTGAAGGTATGCAGCACAGCATTTTCTCACAGTTTAAGAAAATGCAAGCCAAACTCTTTAGTCAAGGTTGTAATGCCTTTTCTCATATGATCTTGAAGGTCCCGTTGGTTTTTCCCTTAGATGATAAGGGAAATTTGAGTCTGGTAGCTTTTTTTTTGTTCACTTTTCATTTAGCTTTATGTAATTGCATTGTTGCCCTAGGTGCAATGCCTCTGCGATTTTGTTGGTTGCTTTGCTTTTCTCTCCTTAACAACAAATGTTACTCGAAGTTCAGAATTCTGTACATTTACTTGATATTCATACTTTTTTTAATAGATATTATAGTTTTAGACTTTTTAACGAAAAGACTGTCTTACATGTCAGGTATCTTTGTGGGGCTCTTTCTGTATGTACATGATTCCTTTTGCTATAGTTTGATTGGCCAATCTTTCTTTGAAACAACTTACCTAGACTTTGTCTACGAGTTGGCAATAAGACTTGTGGAGCTATTAACTGAAGAACATATAAATAATCGGCTTAACTTTACCATTATAGATCATGTCTCTTAAGTTTCTATTTCTGTTTTCAATTTCGGTTATATACTTCCATGTTGTTATCTTGATTTTCTGCTAAAATTTACCAACTTGTATGTAGTAGTACACTAGTCTGTCGTCACGTCTACATTTTTCTCCTTAGTTTTCTTCTATCATTTTTTTATTATTACCACCTTGATTTTTTGGATAATTACCACCTTATTTTTTCTAAATTATCTTACATAGCATACATATTTACGTCATATTTATGTAGGAATGGTGGCTGCGCTAACCAATGAGAGTGCCACTAGCAAAGCTGTCTACTTCGCTCATTGTACATCTGAAATGATTTTCATTACTCATCTGTTGACTGAAGAGCCAGAGAGGCTTGCGGGTCCACTTTTAGCTGATACGTATGTGACCCTTTTGAAGGGTCGAAATGCATGGTACGGGCAAATGCTAGCCAAAGGAGAAATAAGCCTTGAGATGGGTGATAGTATCAAAGGGAAGGGAATGATTCAGGTAAAATTCCTGATCGATCAAGTATCTTATCAGGGCTCATATGCTTGTCTCCACGTCATTTTTTTCGTACAGCCTATGTGCTTCCTCGTACATGTGATTGTGGCCTAATTGTTGTCATAGTACGAATAAACTGCATCTTTTACCAGTTGACTACCACTTAAACTGCTTGCTTATGGACATTATTTTGTTTTTCTCCTTTTAAAAGAGAAACAAGTTTCATAGATAAGAGATGAGGGTTAGCAGTATCTTTTCTCCTTTGGTTTACCAACTTCTAATGCATGCTTACTTGCGTCGTAATCGACAGGGTGTTTCTGCAGTGGGGGCGTTTTATGAATTGCTGAGTCAGCCAAGCTTAAGTGTATACGATCCTGATAACAAGCAGCCCATCGCTCCAGTTGAACTTTGTCCCATCTTGAAGACACTTTATAAAGTTCTTATTAAAAGGTTGAGACTATAATCTTCTTTTCTGCATGTCCTCATTGACTGTGAAACTTTTATCATTCTGGAGTACGCTGAAGTATTTGGATCCACTAATTATCCATATACTCAATTATACAAGTGTCAATATTTATGGCTTAAAATGGCTTCTAGTGGAATCGGCAATCCTTCTTTTGCACTTTGAGTCGTCCATCTGAACAATAACAAACGAATTAGCTTCTATATTTTCCATGTTTTAGCTTCTATATCTTCTGTTGCTTGACAAATTGCTTCCTGGGGTGTTTCTGCAGGGAGTCGTCATCTGAGGCCATTCTTCAGGCACTAAGAGATGAAACTATGAATGACCCACGGGATCGAATTGAGATGGCGCAGAACCATACCTTCTACAAGCCTTCACTTCTTGGACAACCCTAATTTAATACTGAAGTTGGGAGAAACTAGCTCCACTGCTGCATTCGTTCATTCAATTTTTGTGTACCTTCACAGCTCGATAAAAGTAAGCTGTAGTTCTCCATTGGTCGATATATCTAGTAAGAGAATCACCACTTCAAGTTTGTCCTGGACATTTAGATGCATCAGTTGTTTTGTAGAGGTCTAAGAAGCTGTAATTGAGTGAATGTTCACTAATACTTATTGGGGGCATGATCTCATGTTGTATAGACTATAGAGAGGTTGAATCAAGAACAGATGATGATCATCTCCATTATAGTTACAGAAGAGAACTTGTTAAGGACTTCCATGGATAACCTTGTTAGAATATACAATAAACGAATAAAGATTTCCGTTTCTTAACAGCTCGAGCTCTCGATAACCAGTTTTTCCAAAAGCTCAAACTTGGTTATCTGACATGGAATCAAAGCTCCAGGTTATGGAAGGACTTGGGTTCTAGTTTCACTAGAGACGTTTATATCCCAATTATGTTTCACGTGTTGTGCTATATAGATGCTTGCACGTGAGGGAAGATGTTAGAATATACAATAAATGAATAAAAATTTTCATTTCCTAACCGCTCAAACTTTTGGGAAACTTAGTTATCTAACAAACCTTGCAGCATACTTATTCCTATCTTGTAAAAGCCTAGAATGGATCAAAATTATAAATGCGGACACAATGGACTGTGGTCCACTCTGGGTGAGGAGCATCTAAATCATAGTTGAGAGGTGGCTTGTTCCCACTAGGGGCCTCAGTTCAATGCATATGCAAATATGTACATTTTACTGAGTATTCGAAGCAGTGTCCAAAGTAAATTAAACCAAGTATGTAAACTCGCCATGAGTTTGTAGAGCGATGCAAACAATCCTTCAACCTGATTTACAAGTATATTTTGACATCTATGCCCAAAAAAGCATATTGGCATTTATGCACTGAATTAAGAACATCCACCATAGAAAATTAACTTTTACAAAGTAAATGTGCCACATAAATCACCTTCACAGGAGAGCCACATGCTAATTTTGAGCTTAGCCACCCAGATTAGTGGCAAAACTCAACTGGAAGTACTTCACAAGCTGGCTTGCTGCTTTAAGCTGCTCTCAAAACCTGAAACAGAAAACAATGCACTCTAATTATTTCTTTCTGTCTTGTGATGTTGGTAGACAACCTGCAATATGAGTTTACTTAAAAAATATTAATACCGAATCATTCCATATTGATGAAGTCAAAAGAATTCTTTTTCCCTCTGGTCCTGCCTTTCTTGAGCTCCTTATACATATATTCCTAGTCCAACTTCTTTTGGATCAGTTTCCACCATCCATGGAGGCCTGTCATACGAATATTTAGAGTTGTCCAAAGGAGCAAAATGATCTTGGGAAAGCATTCCATGCTGTATAGATGAAATACATACTTATTCATTATGAAATTTATTGTTCCTTCTGCTGCTCGTTTGAGAAGTATTTCCCTTGCTTCGATTGCAATACCTTCAGGCTGTTACCAGAAAGAAGTCAAGGTTCAAATCAGAAATTTAAAAAAATACCTTGCGTGTATGGAATGAAGGCTCAATAAGCTTAAGAATAATTCAAAATATACAGTCCTTCTATCAACAGGAACCTGATGCATAAAGAAGTCTAGTGTAACACATTTGTTTATTTTATTTTTCTATCTGTTATTGTTTTTCTTGCCAAAAAAGTAATAGAAAGTTTTTTGACATAACATTCAGCTTGAAAGGATTGACGAGTCAAGTCCCACATTTTTGAGAAACAGAAATGGTTTACCTCTTCAGGAAACCATACTCCAGGTTCTGTGCTTCCTTCAAGAATAGCCAATGCAAATGCAGCTGTTGCATTTCCAACTGATCTGAAAGGAAAAAAAAAGTGTTTTTAGTTCTACAAATAAAACAGTGCCAAGAGTATTCTCTTATATTGAGCTTACCAAAAATTTAATGCCCAAATTTTTTTATATCCGTTCAACCACAAACCATTTGGAGTTGCACCTTTTTTGCAGTATCAAATATCATAAGATGATGAATAAGGGAATCTTACTTAGAAAGTCTTCTGTGACTGAATATGCCTACAGTATTTCTTCCATTTGAGCACTCCAAATCAACCTGTCTGCATCTGCAATATTAGATCAGCAACATAGTGTAATACTTTTTATGTTAGTAAACTTTTGTTTTGACATCTCACCCTCATTGATACACGCTCTCCCGCAATCCCATCAAAAGCTCGAACAAGAGGATCAAAAATTTGAACCAAGCCCTGGACTTTGTTTTTGTCCCTTAGATATTCCTGAAACCCTTATTTAGTCAGAAATGCAATCGACATCATACAAATACAACTATAAATGGCAAATAAAAATATCTTATTGTGCCAACCCTCATTTAAAGACTTTTTTTTCCAAACCATTATGCTTCTGCAGTAATCATCATATGTAAGCTTAATATTCTATTCGCTTCATTATAATTGTTTTTCCAGGACCATGCACTTTTTTCAAAACCTGAACAAAGATAGCTGTAACAATAATTTCTGTTTGGGTAAAGAACAGAACATACAAGAAATAATAATTTCAGTCTGTATTAAAAAAAATAACGTTACAGTGATGGCAGTCCATCCACAATAATTTCTGTCTTGTATTTAGATGAAAATAGGAAGATTCGTACTTTTCGTTCCATCATAGTGCATTATATCATTTGAGGGCATTCATGTTCTATATGTATTGAAAGACCGGCAGACTCCTACAGAGCTTGGTCTTTTCTATAAAGTCAAAACGATTGATAGTCCTGATTGTACAATCTGATTTCCTTTACTGTTTTCCATTTCGTTAATCAAGTCAACAACTCCAATGACAAAATAGCTCTTTTCAGTCTATTTAACCAAAGATTATCCTAGTAGACTCCTAGCTATGGACAATTGCCTACAGTTTCAGGACACATGCTGAGACTGTTAAACTCAAGTCCTCGTTGAAGTAAACAAACATACAGTTAAACTCAATCACTCATACAAGTTTTCAAACACTAGAAAGGGTGACTTTTTTAGCCATACTTCACAATCCTCTAAAAAGAAATTTCATATACGCCCAAGGATAACATTTTTATAAAATTAAGATATGGATGTCACATGATTAAAACCACTAGAAAGGATAGCTTTTTTAGCCATACTTCACAATCCTCTAAAAAGAAATTTCATATACGCCCAAGGATAGCATTTTTTTAAAATTAAGTTATGGATGTTCACATGATTAAAACTTATTTGGGCAAGTAAGACATTACCATTGGAACAAGATTTGCAATAGCTACCATTCCCCAATTCCAGAAGAAGGGTGCAGTGCCAAAACGAGCACTCACAGATGGAACACCTAGAATTTCATGTGCACTTCTTACTTCTGGTAGGTTTCTGAAACATATCAAATCAGAAAGTAAGTTCACTCCCTCTAACAAGCCAATCGATCTCCTTCCACAGCAAATAACTTTTTAATTTATATTCATCTCTTCTAGATATGTTTATCGGTTACTCCACAACTGAAAATGAGAATTCCTATTAAGAAACAAATTAGCTTCTTCGGTGAATCCTTCAGAACTTACAGAAAATAAACATCTCTTTTTCCAATCCCTTTTCCAAAATCGATGTTGAGGACTCCACTGTAAGGCTTTAATTTGATCTCTTCTCCTGATTAAGAATTCAAAGGTGAAGTGACGTGTGATTTTGCCAATAAAAGCTATGTGCTAGAGAAAGTGCTCAACAAAATAGCAGCAGATTTTGCAAAATCACCTTTATTATAAACAACCACATCTTCTCCGAGCAGCAGAAAACTAGTTGCCAGTATTGTAGGACCAGCACCACCTGAACCTGCTGTGTAATAAAAGAATCTGAAGATTTTGTATGAGATGCATGGTTGAACAAATTTACATAAAAATACATCATCATGACATATTTTGGTAATCTGCTAATTCATTACAATAATAGCACTGGAAATAGGAGCATCATTAGCTACATTTATAATTGCTTTCACCTGCAAATTACAGATCAAGCTTCATCTTCCATATAAAACCCAGTTTCTATAATTAGATTTCTGGAAACTAAAACATTGAGTTGGAATATCTGAGTATATCTTAAGCAGAAGAAAATCTAACACTGATATGACTGCCCGACAATTTTTAGAATAAATAATAAACAGCTCATTTTATTTATCCTCAACTCTACTAACACAATGAAAGAACTTATGCCTAAGAGTGAGACGTCATCCCATATAAAAACTTGCCACTATACTTCGCAGAATAAGTTGAATGATTCTGATAAGAGACCAATATAGTATAGAAGCCATGCCACTGAGCCCATATAGCTGGGAGTCTGGGACAAGGTGTATGATGCTTATGATGTTTAAGAGTGAGATATAGTCTCCTTATATGTCAGCCTTCAGTCAGCTGAACAGTATGTAGACACTGAATTCAAATTTCGGTTGGTTGATCATGCGGCCTGAGCTGACAGAAGGGTAATCATATAGATATTTAGCTCTTGACTTGAGAGATAAGGTCGTGCACAAACATATGTCTGGTCACCAGACAGCCTTGCATATGAACTTTCCCAGACAGAGCCCAGAGGCTCATCCTCCCCCTTGAATTGAATTAAATTTATTACACAATATGATTATACTTCCTTTGGTTACAATTTTATACATTCCACCATTATTTATGATAGCACGTAGATGTTTATGCTTGGTTTATTCTTTGCTTTATAATTCAACTACCTACCCGCTATATTGTCACTACTTCTCATGTATTAAGCCTAGACAAGAAAAGAACATAAATCAACCAAGTTAAAGCATTACTCTTCAGCCATTTTTCAAATTTATGATTTTTTATGCTTCCCTAACGTGATTACACCTGACTAAACCAAACATTCTTCAGATGTTTGGGCCATCCCTTGTCAACTTTTCAACCATCTACAATTAGCATCATTAAAAAGCTGAATATAGAGGGCTATCTACTACTGTGAAAGAGATGTGATATAGTCTTTACCTTAATCTCTCTGGCTCACAATTTGCTTCACTTCTTGCAAAACGCACCAGCTCAGCTGCCATAACTATAACGAGTAAGAAGTGAAACATCAGGGCATCAGTCGTGGAAATGTACTCCATGACGTAATAGTAACATCATAAAATAATTGCTCACTAACAGCTGAAACCTTGCTACCCGCCAATGCATGATAATTATGTACAGGACTACCAAATATTTGGCACACTTTCTACACATCATTGATCCAAAATTCTGTGACCAGTAGTATATTTAAACAGCGTGCAAGCGTGATCAGCATAATCATCTAGAAAACAATGCTTTCAGAATTTTCTAATAAATGTCTTTCGGAATCATATACCAAAAACTTCTCAGAAATAAACACTCCAGTTCTTTGTTATTTAGTTCTCGAAATATTTTATTCCTCAAGAAAAATCAAGGCACCTGAAGTAGATATTTACAAACAATTGTTAATTTAATTGAAAAATAGAATTTACATTCATCAACCGCTCTATAAGTATCATCCACTAATGATAATGGCAATTAGAGAAGTGCTCATACCATTGCTCACTCCAGGGTAGATTCCACCAGTAGTAATAGCTGTCACGTTATTAGCAACAGCCTTTTTGTGGAAAGATTTTGCTCTTTGAGCATAGGTTGTATCATCACAGACGTCTAGGTATGCTGTCTGCTACAACAACTATATTAGTTCAAAGACAAGGTTTCAGATTATAACAACTGATGCAGATGACATTTAAATATAAGCAAAAGGGACTCATTCTTGTTCAATTGAGTAGCAACTATAAATAAATAGATATAATCTCAACAGCCAGCCTAACTTAATTGCACCCTGAATTCAAGGGTAAAGTACTTGCACTTTCTTTTTTTTCCCTTAGAAGTTAGGGTTGTTATTAATCATTGACTAGGAGACTGCAGTCTATCTGCCCAATCGTACTCAGTCATGGGCCATATCGATGTTCAAAAGAATGACCTCCAACTCCTTTCTCATGGACTTCATCAATATATCTAGACCAAGTCCTCTTCTCACTTTCACACCCTCCACATAATTTGAGGTATATATCTTTCCACTGTCTCCGATCTCCTTTTCACTGTATTGAATTTTGCACTAAATTGGTTGATACATCACCCAAAGAGGAAGGGGAGGAGGGAAGAGGACTGGAAATTTTGTTAACATAATACTATTGTGTATTCTCAATATATCACAATTTGATGCTTGTGTGAGATTCACAGTAGTTCTTATTGTGCTTGTATGAGATCAATATTAGTGCTCAGATTGTAAAAATGCATGTGAAAAAACCTTTTCATGTTCTTATGATTGCATGAGATCAGTGCATCTAGATGTTATACAGTACTTAGATAGTGAAAATACATGTGAAACCCTTTTTCGTAGATTAGTCTCTCCCCAATATCATTTTACATCACATTGCCGATGTATCTCCAATATGTCAATTCTTTACTCATCTCATTTCGATATGCCAATCCTTGCTTAAAAAGCATCTATGATGCAAAAAATCAGTAAACTCTTCACCTTAGTGTTGATTGCAGCTTCCAACACAGTGCATCTTTCTCCCTGTTGAAAAGGCCCTGCTGCATGTACTACAAGATCCACATCTACAACAAGAAGTTTACAATTAATAAGATAAGGATCTCTACCGCCACAACTATTCTACAAGAAATATGGATAATAACAGAGACATAAACTCGAAGAACAAAAACAATAATAGAGAATTCATGCACCATTTAGAGAGGCTTCCAGTGCGCCTATGTTATCAATGTTAACATCAACAAACTCAGAGTTTCCTCCAAGAGTAGATACAAGAGCAGCACCCTTCTGACTGAAGCAAGTTCAAAGACTGTGGTTTAGCATTTTTTTTAAGCATAGCTTTCTTTACTCGGTACTAGTTTAATCATTATTGAAAGAATAAAAACTTAAAGGAAAATTTATGTCCAAACACTCGATGTTTGACCAGAATATCTTTTGTAGATAATGGTCACATAGCAACTTATCAATATTTATAGTTCACTTTGTTTAATAATTGAACTTGCAATATCAATGTCCCAAAAAAGAAATAAATTGCAATATCAACAGCCATATAATTATCATCAAAATTGTGCAGTTGGTAGAAGTAGGACTTGTGAATGCAAATATTCTTTTTTAAAAAAAAAAAAAAAAAAAAAAGGAAGTTATGTGGAGAGGACGCAATATACCGGTTGCGACCACCGACGAGGAGACGGAGGTCGGGGGAGAAGTTGGAGAGAGCAAGGGCGGTGGAGCCGCCGACACGGCCGGTGCCGCCCAAGATCAGAACCTTGGCATTCTTTTTAATGTGGCCGGGAAGAGGAGGACCAAGAAGATCAGCAGGAGCATCTCTTAAAGGTGGTCCTAGTACGTTGGTGGCGCAGGCGGAGATACGATATCGAAGAGCAAAGGGCATCGTCGCCATCTTCCTCGTTCCTTCCAGCTCCACTCAGCTACTGTGCCGAGCTGCTTCTCAGAACAGAAGTTGAGCTTGTGTGTTATCCGTTTCTTCGTTGAGATGTGTGTCGTGGCAATTTACTTGCCATATGACTTGTAACCTTGTTCTAGAAAAATCGGCTTTAAATTGCTCGTGAGGCAAGAAAGTTTAATTACGGGATAGTAGAGTTGGTAACCCCTTGTTATTAGCTCCGGATACCAATTTCATGAATTATACTTATTGCATGATGGAAGAGTTGCATACTTTATTATAATTTTGTATGTGTTAAGATAGATTGCATGTTTAGTATGTATGTAGGATGGATTGTTAAGTTGGTTTAAGAATTGAGCTATACGTTTTACTAATTATCTGTAAGTAAACATGACGATTGGAGAAGAGTAGGGTAAGTCTCCTACTCAAAAATGTGAATTTGACATAGATGTTTGCATGAGATTAGCATGTATGGAGATTGGATCATGCTTGATGTTACAATTATGAAGCATGATTTATACATATATGATTGGATGGCTAAGATTTTGTACTCTATCAGAGTTGGTGACAAGTTTTATGTCGTAGGACTACTTATCACTGAACAATAAATTATAGTTTAATAGGATATAACTATAGAAGTAATTAAACCACTAAGATAAGAATTAGATGGTTCATAAATAATAGTTGAATCCATAAAAGTATATGTGAATTTAATGACAACCACCCAATGACAAGACATGTGTCATTAGAAAACTTGTCGGTGAAACCAAAGAGGTTATAAATGGGATGGGGTCTTGAGGGCTTAGATCCAAAGAGGATGAATTATAATTGTTGTAAATAGAAATGATGAAGTATACAAACAACAAGACCTTAGGTTGTACAAAGAATAACCAAAGAGGTAGTAATAGTAAGTTGTCTGATAACTAATGGGATAGGGTCAAAATACTAAGAAACTAGACATTAATAGCAATGTCATAATCCATACTAAGTTGGATTAGGTGAATTAGAGATGGACTCTTAGGTTTCACAAGAGAGACCAACAGAAAAAATGAATAAAGAATAATCCATGTGCCACAAGTGCATTCTGCTAGAGGACTAGCACAAGGCCCTATATCAAGGTTGGTTGTCTTTAAGGCTTAGATCCACAAAAGATCAAGTACTGCAAGTAGAATTATGGCGAAGTTTATAGCACGTAACTTAAACTAGTAGGAACTATGAATTCCCTTCGGGATCCACAAGAGATTAAGTATTGCATGCAAAGTTATGACGAAGTCTATGGTGCATGTAACTCAAACCGGTGAGAACCATAGTGTAACACCTGAAAAATTGGTATATTTACTATAACTGATATATAAAATTTTGATGTTTATTTTTGCTTTATTTTGTGATGTGGTAACGCAAAGAGAGCTTTCCAACGGCACCAACTATGCGCAATTTGGAGCTTGGAGCAAGAAGATATGATGGATTGAATTTTTTAGACACGATCGATCGGCAGGGATACGCGATCGATCGGCACAATTCCAGTACCGAAAGTAAGGCTGACGCGATCGATCACCACGGGTGATGATCGATCGTATCTACTGTGATTTGCAATTTTGGTGCGAACAATTGATTGCCACCTGAATGATCGATCGTAAGTACTATAATTTGACATAATGCATGCAGCGATCGATTGTAAGTACTGTGATCGCTCTTAAAAGGAAGCAGCGATCGATCGCAAGTAGTCGCGATCGATCGCATATAGTCGCGATCGATCGCACCGTATAGACTCCAAAATGGAAGTTGCATTTTGTTACGATTTTGATGGGGGAAAGGATATCAAATCTTAACTAAACTTGGAGTGCACGTCCATAAGAAGATATTAGAGTATTCCTATTGGAGGAAGAGACCATGATAAGAAAGGATTTACTTAAGAGGATCGAGAAACCCTAAATCCTATATAAACACATGAGAGGGGATGGTTTGTGCTATTCATATCAAAACCGTAGCTCTAAGAAGGTTGTGTTTTTCTCCTTCTCACGTTCACCCTTCTCTCAAGCCTCTTCTTGGTGTGAGTCTTCATCCAAAGCTTGGAGAGGAGGCATTGTTGCGAAGCGCAGGAGGTGAACGACACGTAAGGGAGGGACTTTGGTGAAATAAAGAGTAGGATGGTTTTTCCCTATTCTATTCTTTTTTTTCTTGTACATGAATATTGATTCATTCATTTATAGTCATTGATATATATATATATATATATATATATATATATATATATATATATATATATATATATATATATACTAATTTGAATAGAATTTGATACATATATAGTTGGTTGTACAATTCATATTATTGAGTATATTCTTCAATACGTTATGCTATGTCCTTAGATGGGAATATTATTCATGCTTGATATCTATTGATCTTGTTATGCCAAAAGTTCTTATCTTTGTATATTGGACCTTTGATTTCATTGGTTCAAGTAGTCACAAGTGTTGTCCTCATTTAATTGTCCTTATTTCAAAGGGTAGCTATTTAAAATTGCTATGTATGGAAAAAGACATGATAAAAGGAGTATATTTATGTAATTTCAGAATATTCTAGGATCTGTAATGAACCTAGGAGGGGAGTAATTACTTTTGTGATACTCTATTAACACTAATAAGTTTTAGTTGTACGAAATACTTAATATGATTATGATTTATCATCTCGGACAGAACTGTTTCTGTGCCGACAGTCGGTAGTAATTAATTTATAACTAATTCAAAAAAAAATAAAAAATATATAAAGTTAGTGGGCTTAGAAACTAGACACATAAGGATAATACCATTTAAAATTTCGGAGTCCAAGTCCTACTATACATAATATGGGAGTAGTAGGAAGGGAACTGTTATGTAGGAGACAGTGTATTAAAATCATAGTGAAAATACTAATACATAAGTAATACTACATGATATTATATCAAATAAGTTAAAGTGTCAGTATTATTCATTACATTATTGAAGATGGATCATCACAGTAAAGTTGGTTAAGTAAAATATTAATCATATGGGGTAAGTCTAAGTGAGCAAGTGAACCAAGATTTCAGTTTTCGGACAAGCATTTGTGTCGGTTTGAAATTCCACTTAGAAATCAAATCATCAAAGACCTATTCTTAAATCTTGACTTGGGATATATATATATCTGTTATAAACCCAATTGTTTTCTAAAATGTTCCTATCTAGGTCTATGCATGAACATATGTGTATCAAAAGTATTGGATGCTTGATCTATACTCCTATGGTGAGCTTGGTTATCATCTAAGATATGTGAATCTTCTTGTTACTCCTGAGAGTGAGTCATGTCCTGATAAGAGATTTCGATGTTCTATTCATACTCCATGAGTGAGTTATTGTGGTAAGAGTTAACCTTATTCTCAGAAAGTTGAGACCTCTGCTATTATTGAAGCATTGTCCAGTTTGACATTGACCTATTGCTCCACTAAGAGTTCTTTTGAAGATCTCTCCGAGTGGAATCATATAGTATGCTCACGAGCCATTGCTAGATCCATAGTGATCTCCGATATTTATGGAACATGGTTTCCTTATTGTCCGAAGGGAAGCACATACGTACATTTAGACTGTATGATATTACAGAAGGTCTGCAGTCTCCGCCCATTGTGTCCGTAAGCACTGATGGGGCCAGCATCTTAGACGCATGGCGGGTTCCGAAGGGAGAACTTTTAGGGTGATTCTGGTAAGTAGCCACATGGGAAGAAATTGAATCTCTTTGCACTTTAGATGTCTGGAGGTATTTTAATTGTTTATCTTTTCCTTACACGTGTGATGTTCGGAGTCTGATTATTTATTATTCTTTTCTTATACTTGCGAGTCGGGAACCGTTATTGACTGACCTTTCTTTTCAGGTAAATAGACCTTAGGTTCAGTCCGGATGTCATTAAATATTAGTTATTCATTTGTTATATTTCTCTTCATACTGCTTGATTCTTTTCAGTGGGTTTTTACATCCTATTGAGTGTTTCTATGAAATACAGGCACGAAAGATAACTGAGGCAGGACAGTTGCAGTAGCAGGAAGGTGTTGATGATGCCGAGAAGAGATTAGAGATTTCTTTATAATTATTCAGTTGTTTGAATGAATACTTTATAATATTATTGGCCGATGTGTGTCGGAAACTTGGATTTTATTCTATTGACTTTCTTAAAAGTTTATTTGTTGCAATAAAGATTAAGTAGGTTCATTTCATATTTTTAATAACATTGAATGCTGCATTACACTGAATTGCGGAATGACCGATTGCACATCCTTTTGTGATGGCCTAATTGGTTGTGTATTCGACTGTTCGATCGCGTGCCCGAGGTTTCAGCATCAAGATGTTACTATCTTTGAAGGCTTCCACACTCCGATCGAGGCCTGCGATCCTGGAGCGTGACATATAGATTCACTTCGGGATCGTCTGCTAGGCATGGTTGGTAGAGATCGAAAAGAAAATAGTAAGAATACAGGTTGATTCTACAAGAGACGAGACTTAAAAGCATATAGGTTGATTCCACAAGCGATGAGACCTAGAAGAAATTGCCCATGATCTGATAACTAAGGCCTATGGTAGTAACTAGTAACAACTAGTGTGGTACAAGAAAGTATAATGATGAAATTGAATTAAGAGCTATCATTCTAGAATAACTATACTCATATTATAATGCTACTATATTTGCATTAGTCATGTGGTAGTAGCATTTCCTACTGAGTTCCCCGTACTCAGCTTGTTTCTTCTACAATTTCAACAAAGTGGGAGAGTTAATGAGATGTAGGGCAATAGCATGAGGCTAGAAAAAGGATTCAGAAGTAGAATGCAAGTTCCTTAGTTCATTTCTTATATTTAATTACTTAGGCACGTGTGTATGCCAAAATAATTTCTTTATTATAATATTTATTAGCTACTGTGGATTGTGACATGCAACGACCCAATAGATCCTGTTTATTCATTTATTTAATCGAATGAAAGTTGTAGGCGTGCAATTTATTAATATGTTCAATATTCATAACATATGGTAATGCCCCAATGCTCACAATATATTTTGAATGTTTATGAGCTCGAGCTTTGGCTAACATGTTTTGTATTTTGAATGTTGTGTTTTAAGTCTTCCGTTGTGGGAAAATTTTCACTCCATTTTACATGAGTTTTGTGTATTTTAAATTGGTGCGTTATAGTGGGCCATACCTTCAAATTTGTGGGTCCTACCACTGAAGATTGGGCAGTAAGTGCCTAGACTGCTGATGTATGGCATAACTTGTCGATCATCAGAACCAATGGCGCATATAGATGTATGCGACCTTTTTGCTGTAGCGCACAGTACATCCAGCTATCGATCCTCATGATTGACGGCTCCCCCTATATTGGTGAAAATCTAGGGGGATAAAAGATATCTCTATATTCAAATGATTTTGGAGTTGGTCTCCTATGGGTTGAGTTGTGCTATCCATCGGGCTTTAGGAGGGGGCCATAGGTGTCTCATTGGTTCTGATTTGTGGGACCTACCACTAAGCCTGAGTAGCTGCTTGCCCAGCCTCCCTATTTGTATATTTTTTCTTATTGAAAATTATAATCTATGGCCAAGGATGAGGAGTTTACCACCCCCTGGTTTGTTGAGGTTTTGTGCCTTGAACTTCATGGTATGGAGGGAGGAGGCATGGAGATGGAGGAACTAGGAAGAAAGACGGAGAAGACGTGGAGAAAGGAAGCAGAAATTTGCAAGTCCGGTCTGTAGGTCTTCTAGAGTTTATAGATGGAGGACTGATAGACCACTCCCCTCTTGCGGTAGATCGGACCCACGGGATGTGGCTTCCAGTTGACCGGTTCTATTTATGGTAGACTGATTTTCTATTACATGTTATGAGAAACTTCTATTCTGAGACGAATTTGCTTAAAATTCTTTCTCTTAGTAGGCTCTAGGACTTGGGGGAGTCCATGGGCCTATTAAGAGAGGGGGGGGGGGGGTATCTTTTTTACTCAAGGGTTTGAGTGTAGAGAGAAGCAAGGTTGTTGAGGAAAGGTTTGAGTATTAATGCTTATAATATCAAAGGGGTTTGGGGGAGTGTTATTGTACTTTATGTTATATGATACAGTGGGGAGTGTTATTGGTGGTGAGGCAGTTTGGCCAAACCACACTAAAATCGTGCGCTTGTGTTTGTTTTGTTTTGTTATTTTTGTTTCCTTTGTCAAATTTTTCGGGCAATCATCTCCAGCCACATGGATCAATCCTTATTTTTCACAACAAATTGGTGGACAGCCAGCTACCGTGTAATAGAGTGGGCTTGCTCAACCATGGGGTGGAGAACTACTCATCCACTAAAAAAATGGAATGTTTCTTCATCTCCCCATGTTTTTGGTCTTGAACGTGCAAACCTAAACCTAGCCATAGAATAGCAGTCCCGTTTTTTAAGTCCAGACAAGCTTCATTGGACAGACTATGTAGGTAGTAGTAAACATCAGAAAAAGAAAAGAAGCTAATATGTGCCTGGGTACAAGGACCGATCCACGTTAGAGGTTTTGGGGTCAGATGACCCCATTGGGTTTGGGATTTTTTCCAGTACCCCATTAAAAAATATGTTGGGTTGGGCAAGGAAAAATGGTGTGGCTTACTAATTGACCCCATTGAAAAAAATCACTGACCTTAGAGTTAGGTCAGAAAAGAGAAATCTGAAAATTGACCATTAATATTTGTCCTTTTATTTTTCCTATTAACTTAATATTTATCTTTCTAAAACAATAGGCAACTGTTTTCTTGGCATTGAGATACATCTTTTATAGAAATTATCACAATTGAAAGTCAACAAGATATCAAATAGTATGTCTTTAACACATAATGTACATTTAATCTTTTCTAGAGTAATTTATCATAGTTACATTTCATTTTCATAGTTTTCCTATATATTTTACTTCAATACACTTTAGTTGTTAGCCTAGTTATTCATAGTTTTCCTGTAATGTTTATTTGACATTCTTGACAGGGTTTCTTGCTGCTTGCAATCCAAGCTAAGGTTACAACTTTCCAACTAGCATTTTGCATAATATTTGATCCAACAACCAATTGCCCCCATGCAAGTGGCCAGAAGGCTGCCATCCTCTTCTCCGACCTCTATCTCATTATGTTAGGCTTCAGAGACATAAAGGCCACTATGCCAACCTTAGGCGCTGGCCAATTTGATGAGAATGATCCGAAGGAGTGTAAATATATCTCCACATTCTTCAATTTCTACCTCTTTAGCATGGCCCTAGGGACTTCCTTAGGTGTCACAATACTCGTCTAGCTTCAAAATAATAAGGGATGGGATATAGGCTTTGCCGTCTCGTCAGCCTTGTTGTTTCTCAGCATAATGGCCTATGTTGTTACCAGAACAAGGTCCCTAGTGGAAGCCCTTTCACAAAAATCCTCCGCCGGAGTTGCAGGCTTCTACTCTGTACAATAAGCGTCCGATGCTCACACCTTCCACCGTCGCCTGCCCGCCCTAGCACTAGCGCCCACCGTTTCTTATGTTAGTCGCTTCCCTAGTTTGCACAAATTCTCACGCCTCACCACTCTCTATCACACCATTGTGTTGCCGCTTGCCGCTTGGTAGGAGAATTAAATCTTTATAATGTCATATTCAAATCTAGTGAAAGGGTTTTAGCAATTTACACAATCTTAATTTCTGTAATTATTTCTTTTTATACATGTGGTCTTGTTCTGCTCAATGTGTACTGAAAGTTACTTGCTTTCCATTTTAATTAGATTCTATGGTCTATGATTCTTAATATAAAAATATTACGTTTATCTTTTGATTTTTATATCTTGCATTTCATTAATGTGGTTTTTTTATTTGTTAAGGCAAATTTACTCGATATGTTGATGAATCATTATCTTTTTTTCTTTTCCTCCTATTTTTTTTAAAAGAGGTGGCAATTGATGTTTTGGCATTGAGGTACATCTTTTGTGAAATTTTTTGCAAGTGAAGTCAATAAGATACAGAATGGTATTGCATTTAACGCATGTAATCTTCACTTTAATAATCTATCACAATTACTTATATTTGCCTAGTTTTTCTATGTTATATTTATTGTTAGCCTAGTTATTTTGTTATAGAGAAGGATGCTTTAGAATTGTTTTAGCTTATGACCCCATTGACAAAAATTCCCGTGTCCGCCCCTGCCCGGGTTCACGCAAATAACTCGTCGACATGTACCGCGCTTGGATCACCTGCCTACCTCTTGTATTAACATGCTTGGCGGATAAAATCTCACTACCAAGTACCAATGTGTACACCAATATGTGAGGCTTCCAATATGAGAAGGGCTAGCCTCTGCTGCGGCGCTAGTGCGTTATAGCCGGGCAGATCACATGGGGGCCCATGTGGGCCCCACTAATCCTATGCCTGCCAGGGCACATTAGCGCTACAACTCAGGTTAACTTTTTCCTTCCAATATAGACAGGACCCTGGAAAAAAATTCGATTCATACTATACTTCACAAAAAAATTTTAATGGAACTATAATTCACAATTGATACGAGGTAAATGAGCAACAATGGGTAGGAAAAAAGCGTTGCGCTGGCTGGCTTTTTCCGTAAATTATGGGTGTGAACGTAGTAGGTACTTTTATATGTCTTCTTATCTTGTGGCCGTCCGATTAGATCGACGTACCACAGAACATATCACAGTTTAAGACCTCGTCAGCTCGCAATCTCGCTACAACTGCAAATTCCCCTGCAAGCCTCGGAAGAAATAGAATGGCGGAGGAGGAGATACTGAAGCCTTTCTATGAGAGAGCTGCTGAAGCTGAGGTATCACTTTTGATCCCCTTCAGCTTTTTCTTTTGTCTTTTTTTTTTTTTCATTTTTTTCCCTGTACAAGTAGAACCCATTTTTGACTTGTTTTAAACTTTCTGAATATTGGTATGAATTTGTTTGAAACATTGTTATTTTTATAGGATTGGGTGGGTGAACAAAGACATCAGTTTGTTATGGTTTTTGTTGTTGTTTATGTTTGGTTATCAATGTGTGTATTTGATTGAGAATCAGGTTGCAACTTTGACTGTTTGCATATGAAGAAAGACAAAAAGCCCGGAATAGGAGACCTAAGAGAACTTGGATGGAATTAATAAAAAAAGGATATGACTTTGCTATAAGAATTGGCCAAAACAGGCCAGAATGGAGGCTTAAGATCCATGTCACCAACCCCAAATAGTTGGAAAATGTGCTGCTTGATCATGATTATATTTGCTTACCACTGTGCGTATTTGATTGAGAATTAGATTCCACTTTGACTATTGGACAACAATGCCTAGCGTTCAAGATGCAACTGGACATTTGCATCTGTGCCATTAGAAGTGTTAGAATGTATGAAATCATTTGTACATTGTCATTTCTGATGAAATCATTCTGTAAAAATTTGCATGATGCACTACTCCATCCCTCCAATGAAGCCTGTCTGCATTTGAAAAAAGACTGATCCATCATTACCTGGCTGACTTTGCTCCCTTAGGACAAAAATCATGGGGTCTGTTTTTCTGTATGGGCCTTGGAGTCCAATAAATTTAACTCATTTTCAAATGCAGACAGGCTTCAATGACCAGGGAGTAGTTAATACTCCCTCCTTCCCAGATTAAGAATCCCACTTGGTTTTCCAAAATCATAGCATGCAATAGTTAATATAAAATTATTTTCTAAAACTATGTTCTGACCCGGATTGTATGTAATGCTTATACATCAGCAATAAGAGTGACTAACTTAGGATTTAAGGGTTTTTATAGATTTCTTCCATATAAAGTTGTACACATGAAGAAATTTCTAGTGGCCATACCTGTCAGTTGATAAGTTCATCTAAACGGTTCAGTTGTGAGAAACAAACAGGATTAACTGCATATATTGACCCGCCTAATACTTCCCACATGTATACACACTGCTTACATTGCACATGAGCATATCTAAGGGGGTTGCACGGATGACAATGAACACTTTTTCCTTTAGAATTCGAAAGCAGAATATAGGGTCTTTTAACCGTTTTTGTCACTTTACCTAAATGCTTAAACTTTTTTAGGGCAGTATTAACGATATCCTAGAAATCAAAAGGCAAAGAATGTTTGTTTAGGTATATTTGTTAAGTCTTTTGTTCAAAATGCTGTCTTTGAAACTGCTGTATTGATATTGTTCCCATTGAATATTTGTTTCAAGGAACGCCTATCCAAACTCGAAGCTGCACTTGCCAATAGGACAGGTAAGCTCCATATGTGAGCTAGCAAAAACTGTATCACTATCATTTAGGATCATGCACAAGTTAACATATTAGACATGCAGGACATTCAAATGCTGAAAATCAGAATTCATCATTGACTATTAAGGAACTAGAGTTAAAGATTAAAGAATTAGAGGCCGAGCTTGCCAGTGAACGGAAAAAGGTTGGCAGACTTTGTTATGTTTGTGGCATGGAAGACTAGATGTCCAATTTATGATGTGTTTAACTGTGGAATTCCTAACTGAAACAATGTTGCTTTGATTGTCCAAATTGAACCAAATGACAAATTCAGTTTTGTTAGGTTTTTATATTTAACGCTTCTCAAAGAGGCCCATGTGAAAGGTCCAAAGTGGTCCTCAACTAGTAAATGGTAGAACTCCAGTATTTCAACAAATTTAGCAATCAGTTCTTCAATGTTCATTATTGGTTGAGTTGTCCCACACATGTTAAATCAGCATTTCTTATTGATGATTATTAGCATATTGTGATAATTTTCAAGACCAACTGTGTTTACACGAAATTCAATTAATTTGATCTATGTCCTTTCAACAACTTTGAAAGTGGGCCCCTTGAATGTAGGCTTCAGATGAGCTTCAAAGACTTAAAGTAGAAAATGCCAAACATCGATATCGGATAGAACACCTTCTTCGGGCATTAAAGGAGGCAGATTTGCGGAATGAGGTAAGTCACTGCAGTACATCTTTTTGAATTGCGAAGAGGAGACCATATGAGAACAATGCAGACATATGAGAAAGAATCCATTGCATCCTTCTTATATAATCTGCACACAAATTTGCAATACTCATATAGAATAAGCTTAATTCCACATGTCAATATCATTCAAATCTCACCGTAAAAGTGTACTCGATCAGGCCCCATTATGGAGAAATATCTAACCAGAGCGAGGGGGTTGCACCTGATCTGCTGGACTCCATCTATGTTATGTGTAATCACTTCTTCTACGACTGTAGCCAATTAGTTAGGAATCTAAAGCCTCTGAACTGTGTAGATCTATTGTCGCCAATTTTTTCTTCATAGTTCATTGTGCTACAGTTGGAACACAGATGTATTAGTAATGCCTGTATAAGTCCTTGGAGCTCCTTCGATCGAGTTGTTGCTTGTGATTGAGAGAATATTATTACTGCTGCATGTTTACAGATAAAATTATGGAGAAAAACGATCATATCGGTATGGATTGAGATTCTAAATCCTCTGGAGCCTTTGATAACTAAACCTTGTTTGCTCAGTTGCTGCATATCTATTTACATGGTAATTTGAAGCCGTGAGGTGCTTGATTGCATTGCTACATATTATACATAATGCAAAACAATTGCTCTGAGGACATCTATCAATGAAGAAAAGTGTGAAAGCCATGGAGCTTGCCATGTTTCATTTTTTTTTTAGATTTAATTGTGTTATTCCATTTATTGACTATTTATTTCTCTTCATTTATCTCACTCTGAAATCGGAACTGCAGGATTTTTGCTGAAGTAGAATCCTATTGGCAGCATCTGGAAATTGAGGATAGTTGCCATATCAGAATCATAGACAGAAAGATAGCCTTTGACCTGTGGTTCTGCATGATTAGAATTCATTTTTTTTGTTTGCGAGTGCAGCTTGAGTCTGGCTGACCAGTCCTTTAAAAATTTCCTGTGAAACCTTAATATGCAAATGATTCTATTTTTGCTCACAAACATTAGAACAATAAATTTTGGCCAGCGCTTTGAATCTTTTATCATAATTTTTTTTTCTCAGTAGTATGCATCTGTGCCTTCTATGTTCTAAAGTCAATCCTATCAATGCCACAACTATAATGTTGTTTTATCAACTCAAGTAAAAAACAAGTGAGATGAGATGAGATTTGGGTTGTTGAAGCACTTGAGGCGAGGTGTTTGTGACAGCCATCAAATTAATTGTTTAGATGATTGAAAATTTGCGTGGCAAGGTAGAAGTTTATCTAAACCAAGGCCAATAACTGATTCAGCAAGAGGTACAGCTTATTTAGCATAGATGTGCACAAGAGTTCTTTTTTCGTTCTGGTATTGAATTCGTGTCTTCCAGCTGAGGCCTATTTGATTGATTTTCTAGCCTGCCCTACCACCACCAATCTCTGCCTCTGCCTCTGCCTGGGTGAAATTATTTAGCTTGTGTCAAATCAAGAACGGGTGACATGTTTTGTGCTACAAGAGAGTTTGTACTTTGTAATAGCTTTGCAATATTGCTGAGAATCTCACCTGTTTGATAACTGTTTAGCTAGCATTACCATGGATTTCCAAATGAAACTGTGCATGGATATGGGACAATAAAAAACTAAGGATAAGTTGTCGTCCAAAGTTCTTAAAAATGACAACCAACCTCTATCCCTTGCATGGCACCATGTCGAATTAACTAATTTTGGAGAGAAGTTTTGGTGATCCTACCTAGTGTTGGCAGGATATCCTCCTCTGCGCTGCTAAGTGTGATGGCTTACACGGTAGCGCACATGAAATCACATGTGCTAGCACATACTTTGATCCTAAAGATCAATAACTCCAAAGGCTTTTTACATATTACCTGGTGCCAAGTATGGTTTTATCATATTACCTGGTTTTTCTTCTGACTTCTCATATGACCTGGAATCGGCACCTAAAGTACCGAAAATGCCCTTCTTTTATGTTTTTTATGCATTTTGTATCCGAAATGCTTTATTCTTCCCAAAATTAACGATTTATAGGATCATCAAGTTGGGGAAGAAGATATTCCGGCAAAGATCCATCCATAATCGTAGTTCAAACCATCGCCGGCGCCGTCCAACCCGGAAAAAAAATTTCATGCCCAAAAACTGTAAAAACAGCGGGAAAGACGAAAAAAAATCTATGATGAATGGATTTTGATGTAAGAGCAGTGGGAAAGCCCTCCCAACTACAAAAATTAAGATCTACATGTAAAGAAACACATATAAAGATCACCCATTGGTGTTCGACTGCTCCTGGACATGAAATAAAAGGATAAAAATGGGCAAAAACATGAAATACTCATCGGCGGGCGACAAGTTCCATTTATATATCTTTCTGTGATACTAATGAGGTGGAAGAGGAGGAAAAATAAGGAAGAACGAAAAAAAAATGGGCAAAAACGGATAAAAAATGAGCAAGTTATGACATTTTGAAGATTGTCATTTATCGTGTTGTCGACGACGCGACTTGATTCAAGTCGTGTACTATTCAACACGACTTGAATCCAAGTCGTGTTATATGCAACACGACTTGAATTTAAGTCGTGTTGAATAGTACACGACTTGAATCAAGTCGTGTCGTCGACAACACGATAAATGATAATCTTTAAAATGTCATAACTTGCTCATTTTTTTATCCGTTTTTGCCCATTTTTTTTTCGTTCTTCCTTATTTTTCCTCCTCTTCCACCTCATTAGTATCATAGAAAGATATAGGATGGAAAAAGAAGAAAAAATAATAAGAAAGAAGAAAATGAAATGATAAAAATGGGCAAAAACGTGAAATACTCGTCGGTGGGCGACAAGTTCCATTTATATATCTTTCTGTGACACTAATGAGGTGGAAGAGGAGGAAAAATAAGGAAGAACGAAAAAAAAATAGACAAAAACGGATAAAAAATAAGCAAGTTATGACATTTTGAAGATTGTCATTTATCGTGTTGTCGACGACACGACTTGATTCAAGTCGTGTACTATTCAACACGACTTGAATCCAAGTCGTGTTATATGCAACACGACTTGAATTTAAGTCGTGTTGAATAGTACACGACTTGAATCAAGTCGTGTCGTCGACAACACGATAAATGATAATCTTCAAAATGTCATAACTTGCTCATTTTTTATCCGTTTTTGCCCATTTTTTTTTCGTTCTTCCTTATTTTTCCTCCTCTTCCACCTCATTAGTATCACAGAAAGATATATAAATGGAACTTGTCGCTCGTCGACAAGTATTTCACGTTTTTGCTCATTTTTATCATTTCACTTTCTTCTTTCTTATTATTTTTTCTTCTTTTTCCATCCTATATCTTTCTATGATACTAATGAGGTGGAAGAGGAGGAAAAATAAGGAAGAACGAAAAAAAAATGGGCAAAAACGGATAAAAAATGAGCAAGTTATGACATTTTGAAGATTATCATTTATCGTGTTGTCGACGACACGACTTGATTCAAGTCGTGTACTATTCAACACGACTTAAATTCAAGTCGTGTTGCATATAACAGGACTTGGATTCAAGTCGTGTTGAATAGTACACGACTTGAATCAAGTCGTGTCGTCGACAACACGATAAATGACAATCTTCAAAATGTCATAACTTGCTCATTTTTTATCCGTTTTTGCCCATTTTTTTTTCGTTCTTCCTTATTTTTCCTCCTCTTCCACCTCATTAGTGTCACAGAAAGATATATAAATGGAACTTGTTGCCCGCCGACGAGTATTTCACGTTTTTGCCCATTTTTATCATTTCCCTTTCTTCTTTCTTATTACTTTTTCTTCTTTTTCTATCCTATATCTTTCTATGATACTAATGAGGTGGAAGAGGAGGAAAAATAAGGAAGAACGAAAAAAAAATGGGCAAAAACGGATAAAAAATAAGCAAGTTATGACATTTTAAAGATTATCATTTATCGTGTTGTCGACGACACGACTTGATTCAAGTCGTGTACTATTCAACACGACTTAAATTCAAGTCGTGTTGCATATAACACGACTTGGATTGAAGTCGTGTTGAATAGTACACGACTTGAATCAAGTCGTGTCGTCGACAACACGATAAATGACAATCTTCAAAATGTCATAACTTGCTCATTTTTTATCCGTTTTTGTCCATTTTTTTTTCGTTCTTCCTTATTTTTCCTCCTCTTCCACCTCATTAGTATCACAGAAAGATATATAAATGGAACTTGTCGCCCGCCGACAAGTATTTCACGTTTTTGCCCATTTTTATCCTTTTATTTCATGTCCAGGAGTAGTCGAACACCAATGGGTGATCTTTATATGTGTTTCTTTACATGTAGATCTTAATTTTTGTAGTTGGGAGGGCTTTCCCACTGCTCTTACATCAAAATCCATTCATCATAGATTTTTTTTCGTCTTTTCCGCTGTTTTTACAGTTTTTTGGCATGAAATTTTTTTTTCCGGGTTGGACGGCGCCGGCGATGGTTTGAACTACGATTATGGATGTATCTTTGCCGGAATATCTTCTTCCCCAACTTGATGATCCTATAAATCGTTAATTTTGGGAAGAATAAAGCATTTCGGATACAAAATGCATAAAAAACGTAAAAGAAGGGCATTTTCGGTACTTTAGGTGCCGATTCCAGGTCATATGAGAAGTCAGAAGAAAAACCAGGTAATATGATAAAACCATACTTGGCGCCAGGTAATATGTAAAAAGCCCTAACTCCAAGCTTATTTCGGAAACCTGGTAAGAGGATTAAAAAGTCTCACTTTCTAGGAATGTTCTACTAATCTTTTAGGGAACTAAGTGATCTTCCAAATAGTAGCTTCCTTGCGCTCACTGTCGGTTTTAAGTGGCAGCTGGAGAGGGAGGAAAGGCCATCAAATCAGGACTAAGCGCAGGGGTTTACTGGTTATTCGCTGTAGGGGTTAACTGCTTATGCACTGTAGCATAGTTCCTTATTATTAGTAATACTATATCCGTCCTGTTTTAGATGAACCATATGAAAAAATGTTGATTTTTATTAAATGATGGAAATCCCAATAATAGTGGGAAGAAAAGGTTCGAAATCCGCTTACATTTGACCATACGGAGAATTGAACCATCCTCTTTTCCAGATGGAGCATCTAAAACAAAATGGAGTGAACATCCAATTTTCTTCAGCACATCATTCTTTTTTTGGCTAGCTGCATAGCTTAACTGTTTCATATGTACTATATAACTCCCTTTGTCTTTGTCCGAAAAATGTAAATACAGTGTAGAGTATTCTTTTTTGGGTAGCTGCATACCTTATGCACGATACTATTCCCTGCGTCCGAAAAAAGGTAGATGCAGTGTAGAAAACTCAAAATTTTTAAAGCATAGTGAACCCCCTAGTAGGAAGATCTCTGTGGCTGAGAGATAAACCATTTTCGGACACAGTATATCTACCATTTTCGTACAACAGGAAAAAGGGAACTGTACCTACCATTTTCGGACGGAGGGAGATATTAAACGAGACTATATAGATTGTTTGAAATGTTTATATAAAGAAGACAACTTTTTTGCACAAAAAAAAAAACAATCAAAATTTCAGACCAACTTTCTTATATCGCTTTCTTTTCATCTTTTTCTTCCATTAAAAATGACAAATTAAAAAAAAATCAAAAACAAATTTTTGCCTCAGTCCACCTGTTTGGCCGACAAGCCGACGGTGTCGGGGCTTTGGAGCTGTTCGAGCTGCCTTCTCCCTCGCCGGAGGAGATACTCAATGTAGATGAAGTTCTTCCGATCCACCTCCTCCGCATTCCTCCGAAACTCCGCCGACACGATGGCCTCCACCCGCCTCCGGTCCTCCGGCGACTTGGACCGGGCGGCGCGCAGAAAGCCTCTGTAGAGTGCCATCACCTGCTTCTGCATCCCCGACAGCTTCTTCCCGCTGACGGCAACCGCCATGGCCATAGACTCCGGCGGTGCTTTACTGGGGGCCGGGGCCTCCCTGTCTTTTCAGGCTGTGGTTACGATGGGCCTGCTTGGGCTTTTCTTGAGCGATTTTCTTTTTGGGCCTTTTTAGTTTGGTGGGTGGGCCGATGGAGAAGTTATTGAGTGTCCCTGGCACAATGCTCCAGGGTGCAAGAGAGCCATCGATCACCAAGATGAACGGTGTCCACGATTAACGCGTATGCGGTGATAATCTCTCGGGTCATGGCTATTAAGAGGCCATCGATAATGGAATCTAGGGTGCATTTGTCAAGTGCAGCATGGCTATGGTAAAGATGAGAATT
This sequence comes from Houttuynia cordata, assembly GCA_039654745.1. Lineage (NCBI taxonomy): Eukaryota > Viridiplantae > Streptophyta > Magnoliopsida > Piperales > Saururaceae > Houttuynia > Houttuynia cordata. The sequence continues at coordinate 59,425,430 of CM077504.1, read as the reverse complement.
TATGAAGTGGGATGTAGCTAACGGAAATAGAGTGAAGAACATGAATCTCTGAATGATGGTTGCACATGAGAGTGCTAATATGGCAGTCATGTTTGTGAAGCGTTTTCCTTTCCCATTGGTGTTCAGCACTATATTTCTATGACGGTAGGGCAGGCAGCCGTTATATCAATGGGTCCCACAAAATCTGACGGCTGCTTGCTCTAGAGGCGTTGAAGCGCAGGCTAGATTTTTCCCATTTCCATGGGCTATATTCCACCTATTAATTTCTGTCCAGCGATTTTCAGCCTACCATTCCTAAGGAAGCTCTCCAAAAATGGGAAAATGTGCGATGTAGGAGGGTGGGATACTGGGATCTGTTGCACAATGGAAGTTGATTTTGTCGATCAAAATTTATACTTTCTGACTGGATCCACTCCTCAGCAGAAAGTAGTCACAATTTGCTACTGACCTTTTTAATTTATAAAATATAAAGAGGAAGCTATATAAAAAATTATGAAAAATAAAATTTACCAAAATGATGCACTATATCAATTATTTCCCAAAATGGCCACGTGGGCACCTACGTGACTTTTTTTTAAAAAAAACCAAATCGAGAGACATCGGTTGGGGTTAAAGGAGAAACCGACGCCTGTCTTAAATAGTTGGTTGAACCGACGCATGTTACTGCCTTCACGTTTTTCGTTCCATGTTATATGGCAGTCACTTTAATGATACATATCTTTTTCATTTCTAATCCGTTTTCACTTATTTCTTTTTTATTCTTCCTTATTTTTAGTGCTCTTTCTACTCATTATGGTATCACAAAGATGTTGAGCCATCACATACTATTTATCGTAGTTTTTGTAATATTTTTTTCAATAAATAGCATACGATAGATCAATATCTTTGCGATATCATTATGACAAGAAAGAGAACTAAAAATAAAGAAGAGTGAAAAAATAGGTAAAAACGGATTAGAAATGAGAGAGATATGCATAGTTGAAATTTATCCCACTAAAATAAATCTGTCCCATTTTAAAGGGGTGATAACTTCAATGATGCATATCTATCTCATTCTTTATCCATTTTCATCCATTTTTTTTTCACTCTTCCTTATTTTTAGTTATCTTTCTGGTCATAATGATATCACAAAGATGTTGATCCATCATATACTATTTATTGAAAAAAATACTACAAAAACTACGATAAATAGTATGTGATGGCTCAACATCTTTGTGATATCATAATGACTAGAAAGAGCACTAAAAGTAAGGAAGAATGAAAAAAAAAAGTGAAAACGGATTAGAAATGAGAGAGATATGTATCGCTAAAGTGACTGCCTGTTTAAAATGGGACGAAAAAGTTAAGGCAGTAAGTAAGTAAAAGAGAGGCGTGGTAACCGACGCCTTTTGGTTTGGTTTAAAAAAAAAAGTCACGCAAGCGCCCGTGCCACACGGGCGCCTACGTGGCTTGTCAGACCACCATTTTGGGAATAATTACTACAGTGCATCATTTTGGAAAAAAAATTCATGATTTTTTATATAATACTCCCAAATACAAACCATCCCGTTTGCATGATACACAGGCTTAAGTGGGCAGCATGAGCCAAAGCCTCTCGAGCCATCAGTTTCGATCTGATGGCAGGCATCAAATAAGGGGGGGGCAGATGGGCTCAAATCTGTCATGCCCCAAATTTCAAAACCTCGAATAATGAGCGGAAGCACTAACTCAATTAAGGTCATGAGGCTGAAACCCTGGCCACGACCGAATACTCAACACATACGATCCCATTCCAGAATGCTTAACCAATATCCGTTATACAAAAATCTTAAATAATAAAACAAACTATACTATTACAATAATCCAGTCAATAATTCATTAAACATCAAAATAAATTCAGGACACAAGCTAATAAGTTCTCCGTGAACAGAAAATAAAAACGATAAATAAATCCACATCTTATCAACTTCCGTCATCGAGCTCCAAACACGAACCTTGCTAGTTCTTCTCCACTTTAATTCCTGCATCGAGAGATGCATGAGTATTTCGAAAGAAATACCCAGTAGGAGCCAAGAAAAACCCACAACAGAATAATAATAAAGAAAATGCTGACAACATGATATTAAGACACGTTTAGAAAGATCAGGTTGAGCAAATACAGAGTTCACCTACCTGGACAATAATCATCATCAAAGACCATCAACGGTCGAGAATAAATAAACATTAACTCAGATCCCAAATGTACAGAGCGTCGGGAGAAAATAATAATGAATGCTGACTCCAACCATACAGAGTGTCGGAGATAACAATTTCTGCTCTCTGTTCAGTCCACTTCCCCTATGGACATCAATACCATATCATCCTAGAGGTTCTACAGAGGAATCCGGCCATGCGTCTAGGGATGTTGGCCCCATCGGTGCTTACGGGCACAATGGGCTGAGACTGCAAACCTTCCGTAATATCATACAGTCTAAAGCGCACATGTTGCCGTCATTGGCTGAACTACAGAGGTTCATATATCATCTAAGATCACAAAGGATCTAGCAATGGCTCGTGAGCATACTATGAATCCAACTAAGAGTGTTCATCAGAACTCCTAGTGGAGAACCAGTTTACATGGAACTGAATTCATCTAGAATCAACCAGGGTTCTCTCAAACAGAGACCCAGACCAACATCATCAAAGAAAGACTCTCAAAGGAGTAATACAATAACTTTGTCAAGGTCATCAGAAAGGACTCACATCGGAGTATTCAAAACTCTTAGAATGATCAACATCGGATGACTCCAATCATGACTCATCAAGAATCGAGATACTGAATCACCTCATTGTACTTAGCCTCTAGATATGACAATTCCCATGCACAAGAATTTAAGGTCACCAATATCAGGAATAGATCAAACGTTGTGCACAAAGTCTTTTGGATTTATACGAGAGAATTCCTTGAACGATAGATCAATCAAGGACTTAGACTCAAAGAGACAATTAATTTCAGACAGAACCCATGACTCACTGTTCATACTCATATAATCGATATTAATGTACCCTGTACCCTCAGAGTCTTACAATATAATAATTAGGTCGTAATACTATGTATACGTATACTTATAGTGTATAGTATCCAGCCAATTTAGGGTTTTAACATAAACACAGTGTTTTGCCCCATGCAAAATAGCTGAATTATAACTACTACCACTGTTTATACAGTATGTTTTAAATTCTAAAATTTTTATATCAGTTAGCTTTATCTGTCTAGTTTCTAATCCATCTAGTTTCATAATTTTCTGAGTTGTATATATTTAGTTATGAATTTTTGATCACTGCTGGTTGGTGTAGGAACAGTCCTGGCCGAGAGTAGTTATCTTGATCCACTTTAATTATCTGATGATAAACTCGTAATTAATTACTTAATACCAGACATCAGGTATTAACTCTCTAAGGATTTTACAGAACCTCATCAACCCAGGAACAGTCCTGGCCGAGAGCAGTTTTCTTCCTCTTTGTGCATATCTTTTCAGCTTATTAGAGTATATAACTATCTCTTCACCAAACCCGAAAGAACTCAAGTAAGACAATTAATCTCAGATGCTGGTCAACACCAATATGTACTGACATGAACTCCAGAATGTAGGCTGAGACATCAGAAGTAATAATATTTAATTTCATGAGAATTAGATCAAGGATTGCATAAGGATCTCAACCGATTCCAAAATTAGATCGAGAACACTAAAATAGCATGAAATGACTCGATCGACCCATAAAGCTGCCAACTTTTATTGGACAGAACATGAAATGAAACACAACAGTAAGATATGACATAGATCGATTAGTATAACCTCATGGGAATGCATTCTAGGGCTTCGTACATGAAGAACAAACATGTGATATACAAAACAAACACTTTTGATCATGTATTAAACATACATGCATATTCAAGACAATTCTTTGTAAGAAACCATATTAATATCCAATCATCGACATCATACTATTATATCAGCATGAAACAAGGATCATAATCATGAGAATTCAGAGAATCAAGTTGTGGTAAAAATAATGCATCCTACCTCTTTGACGATTTACAACTTCTACGCGAGTTTTGACCACCACGTGCACCACCCTCTTTTCGTCACGTATCTCAACAAACGAGGGTGCAAATTGAAGCAAAACCCCCCTTGGATGAACTGAAAGGATGCTGACCACCTTGCTCTAGAGCTGGCACGACTCCCAAAAATGTCCAAAAGGTTGCCGGCCCTTCTATTGGTGAGATTAAATAGTATTTACCTTAATACCTTTAGACGAATCACCACCGTGGACCCTTATTTCATCTAAGGGCCACAAATAGGCCATGATAAGAGAAGATCTTCAATTAGAACGTGGTAAATCTTCCATTAGTCATCAGTTACGATCCCAATTAGTTAGGAAATTAAGTGCAATTAGTTGGTTTCCATAACTAACCCACAATGTCCTCCTAATTGAATTCAAATTTGATACGGCTTTAATACTTACCTAGGTTAGATCTCCATTGTTGATCATCTTCCAATCCAACGATCACCATAAAGTCCAGCCATGAGAATCTCCACTTGCCAAGACGTGCTCCCCAATTATCTCATCATTAATTAGAGTTTCCTCTCAATTAGGGTGATTCAAAACCTTAATTTTCCACTTAGGGCAACTTCCTCATTTAGACCAATCTATCACCTTAAATCAAATCTCATCTAATGGCTGAGTTCCATCCTCTAAAAGGCATGATTTATGCTCCAACGTGGTTGCCCTTATCCCTCTAAATCAGTTTCTTTGATTTATGGTTAGTTACAACTTCTTAATTGGTAGATAATTTGAATAATGGAATCGGTTACCAAACTAAGAGTGTAACCTCCCTAATTCCACTTCAAACATGATCTCCATCAAGGCCACGTGGCAAATCATCAATCTATTAGCCACTAATCACGTTCACAATCCAACCCTTAAGATTCCTTCAATTCCAATTAGGAAGAATCACAAATCAATTAAAAACAAACCAGATTTTGGACTAGATATATATTCCTTTTTAAAACCGGATTTGGAAAGAATTCAAAATTCCCTCTTCTCCTTAATTCTCTCTCCCCTAACTAAATATTCACATGCCAACCACGTGCACAGTGCCCAGGGCGTTGTGTCCACATGGCTCTAGCCCTCATGTGTTCCTGCACTTGGTGCGTGGCACATAAATGGATGTCTCCGATGTCCCGCGAATGAAGTGTGCTGAAAAATACTGCACAACTCTTGTACCACATCACTAACTCAATTTAATAACTCAAAATATTTAAATGAGTCTCTACACACTGGTCTCATACCTTGGTGCCTGGTCCCCACTCCTGGCGTCAGGTGCACTCAGCCCCTGGCGCCAGGCCAGCCTCATCGCCAGGTTGAGCCCAGTGCCAGGGCTAGTCTACGCGCCCTGGTGTACAACCTAATCTGATTTATCAATTCCACTCTTCTATAAACATCACAAAACCAAATCAACACACCAGATTAAAAGATTTCCAAACAGGCAGCAAAACTTTCATATTTTAGAATAGTTTCTTAAAAAAGCAGTTTTGGTAAACTTACAAAATTTTCGGGCGTTACAAAATCAATCACGGCCCTTGCACCGTCGGATCAAGATTCGGTGAGCTGTGCCTCATATAAATTTTTTCCAAAGAGAAATTGTGCTTGTCTCCCCTATACGTTCACTGCAAACTCACTACAAAGCTACCTGTTATATGTGAAATGACAGTTTTTGCCTGATGGGATATGACAATAATGGGTCAAAATATCAAAAAAAAGGTCAAATTAAAAAAACTCTATCATCCTAATTTACTCCACTGTCCCATAATAAAAACTCCATTTGAGAAAAAAACCTTGCCCATATTAATAGCTTCATATGGATTAATATAATTTGGTGGGTATTTAAGAAAACTTCTTAGAAGCTTCTTTCAACTTACCTACCTAGCTCTTCCATTCTCTTAGCCGTTGTTCGAACATTCAATAATACAACAAATGCGTTATCCAAAAATAAAATAAATAATAATAATAATAATAATAATACAATAAATGTGGAGTATCAACCAAATTTTTTTGGTCGGTAGCAGCAATTAATTTATTTCATTTTGGTTTTGATGTGGACTATGAATGACAAAAAAATTGGGGTCAATAGAAGATTTTTTGTATTAATACTGGGAGAAGTTAATGGGTTGTTTGGATAGCGAAAGAGTAGTGAATGTGAAAGTAAATTTAGGTGAAAAAATTCTTTGACTTTCACAATGAATGTGAAATACGTTTGGATAGTGAAAATTTTTACACGAATGAAATGGGCAGTATGTTTGGATACTGAACGTGAAACAGTAAAACAAACTTTTATGACTAGACCACTTTACCGCACACAAGATGTACTCGATGCACGTACAAGCTGATGAAATCTACTCCAGGTCAGCTTATTTATGATCACTTAATTTTACTTCTATTCAGTCTTAGCGACCATTCATCAAGCAGGTTCCTCGCACCTCTGTCTCCTTCAGCCGGCTCCCCATTTCAAACTTATCTAGCCTTGTCAAGATCTCTTACACAAATTTTGATAAAGACACAAACCTTCCCAAGAAATTATGATCAGTTACCCCCTCTCCCTCCTCCACATGCACGAAATCTACCACCTTCACTTGCGCGTGCATTCGCAATGGCGATGTCGTATATCGGCAGCACTGATGAACAAAAAAAGTGATAGGCCGTCAGGTCAGCTCCAGCTTTGCCAAAATTCCTCCCGACGAACGCGCAATCAGGCGCCTTTCCATCTCCGCCAGCTGCTACAGTGTTCGACGAGATGAACTTCCTTAGCAACAACTTCACGTCGGCGGGGATGTGGCAAGCTGCTTCATCGCCTACCTCCCCGGCTTCCATACTTCCCCGGATCCAGAGCTGACCCAGAGGCCGGTGATCTAAAAGCCGAGGCGGGCCGGAGCGGCAGTCAACATCAGAGAAGTCGATGTCGTACAAAAGTATGTCCTCGTTGTCATCGTGGGGGGGAGGCAGAAGGAGGTGTCGGAGAGCGAGCGTCGGTGGCCGGAGCCGGCGCCGCGACGAGGAGGATCGTCCCCCTTTATGTCCAGTATGAAAAAGCTCCAAGCTTTCTGTCTTCATAACCAAGCTCAAGCATGGGTAAAATTGTATTTTGAAGAGATGAATTTCTTTCATCTGTCACCATAGGCTGTACGAATATGGTGAAAGTCCTCAGGATTTTCAGATGAATTAAAAATTCACGGTTATTCCACTATCCAAACATGCTTCACAACAGCCCCTCAGACGCAAAAAAAAAATAATTACATGATTAAATAAAAAACGGGTACATGTAGGAGCTCCGAACACATGTAGCCAAACCAGACAAACTTACAGAAGTGTGTTTCTTTGTATTGTCATTGACGCAGATTATTACTCCCTCCGCCCCTCTTTAAGAGTCTAATTTGGTTTTTGAAAATAACGAATTTCAGTTTATTTTTAAAAACTAAATCGGACTACAAATGAGGCACAGCAGGAGTTTTTTTCTCCTTGTATCAAGAGCATAGTGTGCGTGCACAGGGAAAGCATTTCTTATCCGCCTCCAAGATATCTGCCCTCATATAATTTGAGCTGTTGATCATCAAGATCGATGGCATACATGCTACTACTGTGCACTCCAGCAAAAAGCACCATCAATTCTGATGATCAATGGCTCCCATCTGATGGCAGAAATCCGGACGGATTTCATGGTGGTGGATAAAAAATGCTTCCTTGTACAAGATGTCAGCTATAAATCGACATGGTCCTAAATGGATGATAGAGACAGATTTGTGTTTTTCATTATACCAACCACTATTCCTGCATTTCCATTGTAATCGAATAATCAGCTTTATAAACCATTGGCACCTCATGAAAAGTTCTTGCTACCATATCAACAGAATAACGACAAAATACTTTAGTAATTTTACAATACATGATGCATTCCGTCCTAATTTTTAATCTATTTTGCCCTACTGTCATAAATTTACAAAGGTAAAAAAATAACGATTAACTGAAAAAAACCCAAGCATACCGTACACAACTTCCCCTCGGTGGTATTTGCACATCTATATTTGTAAGAAAGCTGATAAAATGGTCTTGCTCAACCTACACTTAGTATAGCTTAAAGGATATCTGACCAGTTTTCTAGTCAGCATGCAAGAAGACATAATTGGCGGCAGAATTAGGGCCACCAGCTACCCATCATCCAATGGTCTTGCTCAACATAAACTTAATTAGATATCTGGCCACTTTTCTAGTCAGCAAGTGACAAGACCACAATTCGATGAAAGAACACCAGGTGCCTATAATCCAATTTTTTATACCATTGGTGGACTTTTGCGGATCATTGAGCGCCTTTTACTATTGAGAATCAACTTATGCTCGATGGACAGAAGATGACTATCTTCAGCTTATTCTTCCAGACTGGTCAATCAGAGTACCTACTAGGTCCCCACATAGCACCCTTGAAATGCTTCCAGGCTCAAATAAATCAAAGATGACAACTGGATAACAAAAAGTACATGATATAGTTAAAAGAAGGCATGCTATGTAAATGAAAAGCGGTTTCAAAAATAAAAATTACCAGGAATGTTGTTCTCCTCCAAGAACTGCATTGCTGTCATATCCATAGAGTTGTTTAACCCTCGTGCAACAAACTCCCTGTATGAAATGTGCTCAAATCCTCCACCATTGCTGTTTCTGGTCTGGCAATCATAAATACCATCACAATTGGTTGTTCCTTTCATCACAACATCTGCATTAACTGGGAAAAACACAGTGCACCAACAGTGTATCACTAAACTGACGCATAAACATGATACAAGATACATAGAATAGAAAAATAGAAAAATCAAAACTATAATAGGCGTGGCTATTTCAGTGTGTTTTTATAGAGCTATTTTGGAATTTTTGATAGGATGTCCTAAATATTATTTATATTACTTGGTAGTGTGTACACATTGTCTTTAAATACAGCCATGCAGCCAATTTGACACATGTAATTCTGAACTTAATGCCTTCTTGCTTCTTTACACTTCATACCCATACCACTCTCAGCCTATTCAATCAAATAATTGCTTCTTTCTTCCTCTGTCTTCTTATGACTGCTTCTCTCTTCAATAATTTGTTGTCCCCCCTCCCTCTCTTTATCCTTCCACCTAAATCGACCAGAAAAATACTGTTGCCATACAAAAATTCACCAAAATTGACCTGCTGCAACATTTAGAAAGAAGTTTCTTTATCAGGGTAGGGTAACCCTGATATGCAAAACCATCCTTTACTGCTCTTCAAATTTAGGGCGAAGATTTCTTTTTCATTTCAATTAAAATTCCAGACAATTCTACACAACTATCCTACTATCTCCGCCAGGAATTATTATTAACATAAGGTTTGCAGGATGAACTAAAACCTTATGTTAAAAATAAATTCCGGACAAAGAGAGTTATGTTAAGTAGACAATATTCACTTGTACAAAAAAAAGTTGATAATATTCACAATTAACAATGTTAGGTATGCATTCATCAAATAAAATAATTAAACAAATTCGAGAATGACAAAAATTTGGTAAAGTTATTTAACTCAAACGTAACATACTCTCGGATGCTCTTAGGGCAGCAGCTGTGTCAGTAGTAAACAGTGGATTACTGGTGCCAGCACCAATGCCTCCAAAAATGACTACTCGCCCTTTCTCTAGATGACGAATAGCTTTACGCCTAATATATGGCTCAGCAATCTCGTGCATTGAGATTGTGCTCTGTACACGAGTTTGAACACCCAACTTCTCCAAAGATGCCTGAAGCAACACTGAATTCATGACAGTAGCCATCATCCTGGAATTACCATTTACATATGAGGTACACTGTCAAATGTAACAATTAGAAGCGATTGCACTTTTTATCAATTACCATTCACATATTCGGAAAAACATGTCTGGCATTAAGTGTAGTAAGGTTTGAACAACTTGCAGTGTAGGCCACACGTGTTTAATGAGGGTGGGAAAAACAGAGTTCAAGGAGACCCTTGAAAGAGTGACTCCAAGCCCGCTTAAAGTATAAACTTCTAGAAGCAATAGATCAGAGTGCAAACCATACAATTGCAAAAAGCACGCACGTATGTAGCAAAGCATATGTTTAAAAGTTAAAACTCAAAAGAAGATTACAGGATGAACTAAAAAACATTTGACATTCATTTTGACTAAAAGCCCTATTCGCATGGTACCAACAGTTAAAGCAGAGATATCTAATATCCTTGTACAACATGATAATCAAGGACAAAATTTTATTTGGTTAATTACAAGTACTAAGCATAGTCAAATTACAAAAGGAAAAAAAAGCCTAATCAACGTAGAATCAGAAGTCCATGTACGCGTTTATTTATTATATAAGTAGCCTTCTGTATAATGGAATCAATGAGGTATAGATGAACAAAATTGGTAGTTTAATTCTTCCGGTACTTATTCCGATTATCTGCTGTGTCTCCCTTTTATCCTCCCTCTCTTAATTTCTATCATTCGCACCCCTGGTCTACAACTTCTTGTCCCATCTCCTTCCTCAAAATATCTACAACTCCAGCGGTAGAACAACTCAAAATATCTACATCTCCTTAAACAGTCCTCGAACATCTTCCTCAAAAATTCGTCCCATTCCACTGCAATCATGACTCTACTCTCTGATTTACCTTAAAAAGCAGTCCTCGAACAGCCTCCTTGATCAATCAGCAATCCTGATCTGTTACTTCCACTAGATCGTTTCACGCTTTTGCTTCCCAAACTGCCCCTACCTTAGAATACAATTAGCACTACCTTATTACTGCCTAGCAGAAAACACAATTCAATTCCCGTATTGACATGCTACCATATCAACCAGGCAACCATACTTAAACTTGTGCATTCCTATAATTATCTTAACTTATACTGGACCTACATCACTAACCCATTTGCTCACAGACTTAACAAGTCTTCGACAATGTCCTAACACAAATTTTTTTAAATGGATCTATTTTCCAAGCCAAATATACAGAATTATCTTTCTGTTCCTAAACATGGCACTCAGCTAATATCAGACACTCTGGGAGTGGAATACCCTATGAAAAGCAAGCTATTAGAACAAACAGCAATATTTGACATCAGCTTTACCATTAGTATCAATTCATACCTTTGCAACAATAAAAACAAGGCAGTATATGCAATTACTTTTACAATAAAATAAGCATATTAAACTATGTCTTACCCTATTTGGTAAGCTGTCGCTCTATCAAGACCAGTTGAAGTAACCCATGTCTCCCCACAAAAGAAATTACTACCTCCAACGACAATTGCCACCTATATCAAATGCTTAATTTAAAATTTTTGAAAAGCAAGAACATATGCTATAGAAGTTGACAAATCCATGAAGCCACACTTGGACGGTGGAAATAACAAAGTTTTCATACATAACAACAAAATCTGCGCGGCATACCTCCACCCCTAGACGATTAGCTGCTGCAACTTCCCTAGCTATTAGTGTAGTCATCTGGAAGAAAAAGTCAAAAGGTTTTTAATATTTCCAACTTGCAATTACATCAAGAAGAGAACTAAATTCAAGCTAACTGTAGCAGCAGTAATTTACCTTTGGATCAACATTTTGCGGACTGTTCCCAGCTAAACTCACACCAGTAATTTTAAAAACAACTCTACGCCACCTAAGATTTGATGATTTCATCCTGTTGCTAATAGATAATCCAGCATGACCCTGTGTGCCTGCCGCATATCTGCAGACAAGAACCCAAAAAATTCAAACAAAGCATTCTATGGTCATAGGGTTTCATCACACAGATTAGATACCTATGCTCTCTTCCTAAGGGACATGAAAAGGAAAAATAGAATCACCTTCAAAGGTGAAAGGAAAAAAATACATAGAAACATAATCAAATATACTGCACTTCAGGTTGAACATAACAATTTCTTTAGTTAATAGTCAACACTGTTTCACTCTATAAGTTCATCAAACATCGATTCCTCTACATGACCACTGATATAAATTCTAGCAAAGGTTAAGTAACATTATTTGCTCCATATAGAATGAAATTGGTTATATAAATAAATAGTAATGCCGTTGAACATTTAAATAAACAAATATCCAAAACTAGAGACTTTTGCAGCAGGGAATTTCTATAAGCGATTGATTGTCCTCTTCTTCAGCCACCTAAATGTAACCAACACTGCATTAAGGTAAAATTCAAAACTCCGATTGCTTCTACCCAGCACTCAAGTTCTACAATTTGGATGCTAAATGGAGGCTACTTGATTATGATTATGATACGGAGCACATTCACTCAAAAAGCATAGACAGAGAAAGATCCTGTCCAGTGCGCGGTTGGCTGAATTGAAAAATATAAAATACCCGAGATAGGCAGAAATTGGCAGCTTATGCATTAGCCAAGTTCAGAAAGTGATGCAAATGTGCAAATATTGACTATAGAACAGAAAGAAAACAGTAAACAGATATAAATTCTAGAAACAACAACAGTTCAAAATGCACCTCTTGGCTTGCCTGGAGGTGGTTGGTGTCGCGCATCCCGCGCCAACGGACGACTTATCATCGTCCGATGTCGCCTTCGACGACAGGGAATTACCAACAATCAGCTCCATTTTCTTAAACCACGGCCAGTGAGACACCGCCAGGCTCCCGTTGCTCAACCGCTGCCGCTCCGCCTTGTACCTCTTCTTCAAATTATCCACCTTGTTCTTACACTGCTCCACGCTCTTCCCCGGGCCTTTCCCGTTCTTCCCGTCCCCACCGTTTCCGCCGCTCTTCTCGCTCACGATCACCGCCACCTCTTCCCAGTCCCGCCCCCGCAGGTTCCCCCGGTTCAGCTGCCCGTACTTCTCCGTGTACGCGCTCAGCAGGCAGTCGATTGCCGCATCGCTCCATTCCTCCCGGTCCTTCCGGTAGTCCCCTCCGACACCTCCCGCCGCTGCCTCCCCGGGTCTCGACTTCTTGAACAAGGAGGGGCTGTCCAGGTCGTCCGACGACCGGTCCTTGCGCTTGTCCCTGACAATCGCGGATCCGCCCTCCGGATCCGCTCCGGCTCCGTAGTCGTCGGGATCGTCGCCGGCGGTGGTGGCGGGGGGAGGGGGGACGGTGGTGAAGCGGTGGTGGGAGGTGAAGGTCTGGTGATCATCGGCGGCGAGGAGGGGGAAGTCGTCGTCGCAGGAGGAGGAGGCCATATCGGCCGGCGCCGTTTTAGGGTTTCAAGGAGGGGAGGGGAGGGGACGGACGGAGGGGAACGGAGGGAGAGGAGACGACGTTAGGGTTCGAGGGGGAGAGCCGTTTGGGGTGTGGACCGGTTCAGGGGATTATTTAACTCGGGTCGACGGAGGGCTCGCCGTGATCCAACGCCGCCGTTGGCGTCAGATCGCTGTCACCGTGCCGTCAATTGGTCCAGCTCCCCTCGTGGGCCCCCAGTTCCTGGGCTCCGGCCCATCTCACCCAGCCCTCCTAATTGGACATTTGGACTAGGCTGGAAAGAAAAGCCCACGATACCTTTTGTTCCCCCTAATTGGGACTAGGTGCATTGCCATTTTGTGAAAAGAAAAATTGAACATAAAGCTTCAAAAGGCTTCCTATATACATATATTTCAAACCAAGGAGCTGTCTTGGAGGTTATTGATCCTGAATACTCCCTCCATTTACTGAAGACTGTCTACATTTGAAAATGAGTTAAATTTATTCGACTCAAGAGTGTAAGAAAACAGAGTGTTTAATCTGTTTTTGGTCGTGAGGGAGAAAATTCAGCTGTGTGTTTCTTCAAATGCAGACGTGCTTCATTGGACGGACGGAGGGGAGTACCAACTAATAGTTGAGTGTAATGCCTTATCAGTTGATATTGACAATGAAATTAGTATAATTCACAATTATTTTTGGGGCAATTACTGGTGAAGTTTACCGGAACTTCATTTCTTGGCTGATCATCCAGTAGATTATGCGCGAGTCGTCGAAAGAACTGGTAATGAAACAGATTTCACCTTTGTAGATCTTGAAGGGCTTTTACCCTCAGCAATCATTATAGTGACGGCCTCTACTACAGCTGGGGCCTGGGAGGAAAGTCTTAAAAGGCTATTGATGCATGTCGCCGAGCACTTGATATTGATTCAGCTAAGAAGAAAGGACTCCTGCACCCATACGCAGGCTCCATGCGGCCACATGCCGGCCCTATTTGCATGTGTGCGGCAGAAAGAGCCTGTGTATGGTGATTTTCTTAAATCTATGACATAGTGCAAGCATATATATTATTCTGATCATGAGATTTTTCATAAAACAAATGGAGATCATCCATCAAAGCCTTCTATTACATCTTTCTTTTCTTTCCCTCCCAAAATGCTAAGTAGTAAACTGATGACCAAGTTAGATATAATAATTTCTATCTACTGTGATTATGTTTGCTTGTTCAACCTAAATTGGATACATCTACATCTAATGTGATTGTGTCTTTTGTTCAACTTAACATGCGGACCAAAAAGATAGGCACATTTTCATCTTGTTCCCTTTTTATTGCATGAAGTTTCTTGCATATATGGACAATTATTTGTAGTGGTGGAGAAGAATGTAGAGTTTTTTTTTTTCATACATGAAGAATGTAGAGCTTGGTTAGAGAAAGAAATAACCATATAACATGCTGGATGTCTTCTTTCACCATAAAAAGTCCTCGCTTCAACAATTACCCCAAGTATTATGCAAATATTCATGTTTTCTTGGTTGTGAGGTTACTCTTAAACGGGATTTAATCTATGGGATTACCTTAGTGATTAATCATGTGTGGATATGGAGACTTCGAGATCCCGATGGTAGAGATGAGATCATTATTGATCGTCACACAAACAAACACGCACACACGATACACGAACATGCACACGCACTCACAACTTGTTCATCAACTTCATGATTAACTTGGGTGCGAGTCTTAGTGCACACAACACGCACAACTTGTTGATCAACCTCATTGGTGACTTCGGAGCAAGGTTCGATGTCATGGTTTCCGGTGATGATTTGAGTGATTGATGCAAGCGTCAAGAGCAATTTCTGTAGGCATTCATGGTCGGTGCACTTAAAAAGCATCCACAGATTTTGTGGGGATAGGAGGCATGAAAGTTCTTAAAGAGAAGATTCTGGCAAGATAATTGCGTCCAAGAGTTCAATAATACTATTGATCCTTCTGAATTCTGTAACATAGTGCACCAATTTGACCTGTGAAAGCTCGCCCGTATTTTCTCCTTAAGAACCCATGCGGTTCTGGTTTCTTGATTGCTTTATTTTGTACTAGGTTGATTGTGTACTAGATTAGTAGAAACTTCACACATGCTAGCATTAGATTTTTGCTGCTATGTTTTGCTCAATAAATACTGGATGAAAGTTCTGAAATTCATCTTGGCTATGCGGTTCCTCTGGAAATTCATCAATGAGATTACACCCCGGGCCCTCCGCTGCAAGTGGGAGAGATCCGACCAGTGCACTAAAAGCTGGATCAACAGAAGCTTGAATTGTTGATATAGAGCTTAAATTTTGACACAATGCCATGTTTGAGCTTCCTCTGTTTCATGCAATTGACTGGTGAATGTGCCTAATTTATTCAACAAAGAACTCATAATGATTTCTAACTTTTCATTGACAGAAAAGACAGAGAAAAGAGATTGTAATGTTCCTGTATTAAAAAAACAAACAAAGAAAAGAGATTGTAATTTAAAACCACTCTACGGTACATAACATGCACATGAAAAAATGATAAGTGAAATGTAGAGATATATCATTCTACTACATTTACTGTCAGCAAAAAAATTTCTCGTCCTATATAACGAACAGCTGCAACAAGCCTTCCATATCCTTCCTGCGGAGAATTAATCGAGATTCTTACTCATTTTTAATTACTTGATCTCTTGTACCTCTTTTTTGTTTCTCCGTAAACGATAACACCAATTACAGTTACAGTATATCCTGCCATCCCAATAAACGATACAGGGTTTTTGAAGATAAGTATTGATATTACAACGGCCACCGCACCCTTTGCATTCCCCAGCACCTGATATGGAAAAGAGAGCACATTAGAAGAAGGAGAATCTATGGAGGTCAATATATACCAAACCTGACAATCTAATACATCAAAAATAACAAAGTGTCGTGTCCAATGAAATGAAGACGAGCATGCAAATGGATTGAACTAAGCTTTTTATATGGTAGATGCAAGTTGCACAAAAAGTTCTCCAGAAACTATTACGAGGCTCATAAACTCATAAATTTATAAAATTTGACTTGCATCATAACCAGAAAATGATTAAAAGTAAAGTTTACATAGGTTTATAACATGTAGCTAAAGATCATGAGCGTGTTCATCATCAATACACGCAGCTCATTACCTGGAGAGGACTCTTTATATCAACCAAAGAATCCTGCTATTTTTTAAAAATGACCCTGATAATTTGTTCTATTACCTATATTTTGGATCATCCTACTGGAACCTACGATAATGAGATAACAAAGATAATGAAAGGTCCTGTACTAGGAGTTTAGCCTAAAATAAACAAAATGATATTGGGAGTTTTGAACCTGAAGAGTTAGTGCACTCGTATGTTTGGTCACCAGAAAGTTTGATAAGTTCGCTGAATAGGCCATCAAAGAATTCAATAGAAGAAGTATCCATATTGCGTAGTTGCTTCTACCAAGGGAAACAGTGAACTCTAGTACAGAAGGCTCCATGACTAGAGTTAGGGGCAACAATACTACAACAGCAATTGGTGACATATACAAGAGCAAATTCATCGAGTTCAACTTTTCCCTGCGACAAAGACAGTACATAATGAGCTATACTTGTGAAAAACTATGGAATTTACTTTACTTTTGGCATGAAAATTAATAATTACTACAAATAAGGAATATAATAGAAAAGTAAAGTACATAACAAACAAACACATCAGAGGCTTACCCTTCTGATGAAAGTAGAATGCCCTGAAGGACGGACTTGAATGCGCGTGCAGCTGTGGCACTTATGCACATAATGAATCCAAACAGGTGAAAACTTGGCTCCCACTAATAGCATCAAAGAACATAAAACCAAAAAATTGAAGTCATTGGAAAAACAGATGCAATAGCTTCAAAACATTTAGCCGACATTTTCACTGTCCACAAGCATGCACAAAAGTTATATCAACCAGATGATGCAAGATGTTAGCACTGGGACAACTGCCAAGATGTTGAACTGATGCTGGGGAAATTGAAGAAACACCGTCGAATGATCTCTGCTTTGCTAAATATTTATCAGCTTCCCAATCAATTCCCCCCACAGTTTGATGAATTTCTTGTTAACCGCACCAGATTTTCTTTTCATAATCAGCATTGAATTCCCCAACATTTCAACACAAAAAAAAGTAAAATAACTAAGGAAACAGAGTCATATGACATACTAAACAATCCCAATTCCCGAGTCATGCCTAAACGCAATTTTAGCCACCAAAATTCTCAGATTCAAAAATCAAGATTGCACTAGATGAAGTCAATTGCTAAAGCCGACTAAAAATCATCTCAAATTACCACATTCTATCATAGGAAAGATCCAACAATGACTTTAATCATTATATAAAGTAACATTCACCAAAAATAAATAAACAAAAACAAAACAATTCAAAATGGCTACTTAAATCATACCCCACTAGCAATGACCACGCCGGCAACAACCGGGACGAGGGCCGCATATGTAGCCCAGGCTTCCCTCTTCCAGGTGGCGAGGTAGGCGAAAACCGCCGTGAAGAAGGGAGTCGTCGCCCCCACCGCCTGGTTGAACGAGACGGGGAGGTACCGGAGGGAGATGTTCCCGCCGACCACCGACGCACAAAAGACCACACTAAGAACAACGATTTTCAGCAGCTGGGCCTTGGAATTCAAGGTCTGCAATGGCACAGCCTTGAAGAGAACAATGGAGATGTAGCTGAAAAGCGAGCAGGCGGCCATGTGACACATGGTGAGGAAGATGGGGAAGGCGAAACCATAATTCGATAGAAGGTACTTGTTAAGCAGGATGACTCCAATGTTGGAGCAGTACCAGAGGGCAATGAGAGAGGAGATGAAGAAGGCTCCGCTTTGTGCCATTTTCTTGAGTTCCAGCGGGTGCTGATGATACCAATGGAGGGAATTCACATCGAAGGTCTTTCAAAACAGTGTATAAAAAGCTATAACCTTCTCAAAAACCCAATCTATATCAATCTCCACAGTAGAAAATTGGATCAAATTTGCAGAGAAGAAGAAGGTTTGAGCAAAAGGGTGTCTGAAAAGGATCAACTGATATAGGAGGAGATCTGATTACCAAGCTGGAGGGGATCTGGGCATATTGGTAAGTGGGGAGAGAGAGGTGATTTCAATGCTCCTCCTACAGTAGAACAAAACAAAAACAAAAAAAACAAGAAACAGATAAAAGGATCAAAGATTGATGAGATGAATTTGGGTGATTGTTGTCAATGGGGAATCTGCATGTTGTTGGGTCACAGTTGGTACTTGACAGTCGGTGTGAAGGAGGAGATCAGAGGTTGGTGTGGAGATGGAAAGGCTTCCCTTCCTTCCTTCCACCTGCTTCTCCACAGTCTCCTGAGCTGACCCGGCGCCATTATTTCCAGACTTTCAGACCCTGTTTTTGTGGCAACGGAACCGAATCTTGGGTAACTCTTGAGTTACAACGATTAGTACACTTCACCAACCGTCTAACGCCCAAACTGGTCTTGTTCAATGTTTCTTTTTCTAAACTTTTCATTCGTCAATGTAAATGTATAGAAGAGTTCGGTTTATATGCGCCTCAGCTCATGTGAAGTATGGCATACCATCGTAGGCCGTCGGATTCTGATTTGATGGCGCGCATAAATACAAGGGGGCATCGGGTTTGAATTACCCGCACGCCCCCTTTTTAACCCGCACCGTCGATTCTCTTGCGCATGTTAATCTTCTGGTCATATTAAAGAATGTGTAATGAGGAGATTACAAGAGTAGTTTATATGCGCCCACCGTCATGTGCGCTAGCGTGCGCATACAGCTGTCGGATTTCCATTCGACGATTCGCATATACACAGGGGGCAACTTGTTTGAATCACGCGCTAGGCCCTCTATTAATGTGTGCCATCGGATCGATTTGACAACTCAGGATGCCGAGCGTACACTGAACGCATGAGCTACGACGCATGTTAGTTTTCTCCTTATATTTAAATGTAACAAAAGTGTACAAATTAATGAAATGAATGCAGAGTAATTAATGAGATTAGTGGCAAATACTTATTCCACTCGGGTTTTCATGCTTTTAATGAATTAACATAAAGACTCCTCACTTCTTAAAGGAAAAACATCTCTTCACATGAATTCAAGGTTAAGACCGTCTTCAGTATTTAACGGAAATGAAAGAATGAATGTAGCAAAATACACAAGTAAGAATCTAGTGGCAAATACTTCCACTAGGATTTTGAAGGTTCCTATACAGTACAAATAAGATTCCTCTATGAATGGCATTAAAGAGGCAAGGAAAGAGTATAGCATTCCTTAATAGAAAACTACTGAATGATTTTTTTGAAGGGAAATGATATTTGTACAGCAGATTCCTACACATTTTCATACACAGCTGATGTGTATAGAAATGAATGGAATCAGCCTGATTCCATTCATTTCTATACACATCAGCTGTGTATGAAAATGTGTAGGAATCTGCTGTAGGGTTATCACTGCCCTTTTTTGAACTTTGGTTTTCTAATGTTGAGTATTAAATTGAAACGGAGAGAGCACTAGGCTACAAATTCTTATAAACTATTCTTCATATGTCATATAAAATACTCCCTCCGTCCTAGAATACCTGCCACATCCTACAAAAGTGGGTAGGGTGGCAGGTTTTTTCAGGATGGTGGGAGTAGAAAATTTCAACTTCTAACCACTAAACCCATGACTTAGTGTAAGATATGAGCAACCCAGTTCGACTCGATTTGACAACTAAACTACTATGCATGTTGGTTACCATTCCTACTTTTAGAGAGAGAGAGAGGGGAGGGGGGCGGGGGGATGGCTGCCCATGGGGCACAACATACATAGTATTTAAGGTTACATATTTGAACCGTAATGTGAGCTTGTTAGTGGTATAACAGCTTTCTTGATGCATATTATGGTGTTATCTCCACCACGGAAGTGAACGAACTTTGATCCCAGGCAAAGAATTTTTCTTGACACAAATTCGAGCTTCTTTTTTTTTTTTATAGTAAGAGTCACGCACCCCTAACCAATGCATGCCAATAAGTTTCAAACCTTGAACCTCCTCAACAATGGGAAGAGATCCAACCAGCCAATTTAAAGCCGAATTGGAATTCTAGCTTTCAGTTTGTGGTTTGGCTTGTGAGAATAATTTGATTGAGCATTGCCAAACAGGAAGTCGTTACATTAAACCAGATGGGTTGCTGGAAGGCAGACCGGACGGAATATGTGCATGGACCGGTTCCAGGTTGAATCATTCAGCTGTTCTTAAATAATGCAAGAATCCTTGGAGGACTTAATGCTGGCCAAAGCCAAACTCAAACGGGACAACAGATGAGTCCAGCCGGCCGGACTCTCTCTATATCTCTTCCAATCTCCCATAATCTATAATGTACTCCCTCCATTCGGAATTAGTAGATGCATTTACTTTTTTAAAATGAATCTTTGGTTTTTCCAATGTTTACTAGAATTCATTTTGAAAAACCAAACATATGTACTAATTCCGGACGGGTGAATATTTATCAATTCCCCATTTCAATAAAAAATTTAAGTCCGTCGTCAAATTTAACAGTTAGCATAAACAACAAGAGTTCGGGTCTGCTACCATGTCCAGTGCAGTTCGCCCACTAGTGACTACCCGCCAGCTGAGCTCATCTTTCAAGAGTTCCCCATCCAGATCAGGGGAATACGGGCCACAAGGGCTGTCCAGAGAACAGGCTAAGGAGTAAGGACCAATTCTACGGTCTGCTGTTGCCCAAAATAATATTAGTAATAATAGTACTAAAAATAAATTCCAGGGGCCCGAATGAAATTTTTAGAGTGGAAATCAGTCCCTCTCCCATCTCTTACTGTTCTACAACTGTGAGCTTTGACAACATGGGTTTTTAAGATGGGGTTTTAATCATCTATGATAGGGGACTCAACCCAATCTCCGTATCTATCGCTCGCTGGGACCAAAGAAGCGCCAACCAATTACAGTGATGCATACAAGTGTTTGTACACATAGAAAGAACTTCTCTACTTGAAAAGCTGATCAACTTACCACCAAAATGAAAGTTTAACTGGAGAGATGGCGAAGTAATTATAACCATGAGTTTCTCCCCAGCATATTCTATACATCATATCCATGAATTCCATATTCATGGAATGTCGGACTATTACCCCTGAGAAACATTTTTTTTTGTCAGCACATATGGTGCGTCTAACTATTATGAGCTTTGTTGACTGCTGAGTGTGCTTTCAGCTTTGAAGTTTACCCACATGTCTATAGACTTTGTGCCACCTTATCATAGAGATCTTGGGGCCAGTTCCTAGCCATATGGTTTGCCACAAAGTTTCCAATCTGCAAAATAGTAGAAAACGAAGTTACCTGATGATTTTCACCTTTTTAGAAACGTTGTATGCAATGAGACCTGTCCATGTGAATTTGAAATTCGCTATGCTACAAATACTACAACATGCATGATCAGCTCATTTGCCAATTACAAAACTGTGATAAAACGATGGACACCAAGTTTACCTATAGCAATGCAAGTTTACACTCTCTTAACAATGCATAATTCTAAACTACTAATTTTCTTGCAGTTAAAGCCCACTTCACATTTCAATAGTTATTGAGCACCTTGTCTCACATCAATACATGCTTATCATGATCAGCATACCTTAGTCTTCAAGGCTCGAACAGTCCCATCTGAATCTGTTACATTGTCCAAACAATTGAGAGCAACTTTTAAGAGATCAGGCACACATGCTTGGACACGAGGAGACAATCCTTCAAATGCATCACTTGTAACATCTGAGGACCTTGGATCTAGTGGAAGGAATGAGAGTTTGGTGATCTCCCTCAAAGCATCAGCATACTGGCCTGATCTAGCCAACTTAATGACAAAATGTATTGCCTCAAGCTGTCTTAATACCACCTGTTGTTCTAAAACGTACTGTCTTTCTTGGAGGCTGCAAATTAAGTAAAATGGCCATAGATCAACATGGTATATCATGTATATTTACACTGTAGTGTTGATATATATTATGCATACTTGCAGTATACCTGGCTTCCAAAGAGTACTTGAAACTTTCGAGTATTTCATCTCCAGAATTAATCAAACCTCCAGCCCTGCTGTCCCCATCCAGTCTCCCCCGTAGAAGTGCACATATTGCATCTGCGAAACATTTGTTGATCGTTTCCAATGCCATTGCATAGGCACCTACTCTTTTGTGAATTTCTACAGACTGAAGATTGTTTATGTTCAGAATGTATAACACACATTGCAGACAACTACTGAATGCACTTACAAAAGAAAACTTTTGACGTTTTACAAAATAACTAAAGCAAGCCTAAATTTATGCTGGACAGTGAAAAAGGAACAACACTGGATTTAAATAAAAAGGTAAGAATTTCATGATTCATTTGAAAATTTATGCTTCGATTAGGTTATTCCAGATAGAAAGAGCACTGTGCCCACACTCAACCAATTTCAAAAATTAATTTACCTTATCATAAAAACCAGCTTCTTGACATTGCCGAGCAGCTTCTAGCAAGAACTGCTGCTGAGCTTTTCGATCTTTTAAAAATCTCCTTAAGGCACCTTCTTCCCCAGCACCTCTTGGACCCAAGAGAAGTGCAATGCCACCATCCCGTAGCAAAATCTCTGTCAAAAGTTGTTTAAGCATCAAATCTTTTCTTCGCTGATGATCGATGCTTGCACGCCCAGTCCAAGACAATTGTCCACTGCCCACTGCAGCCCCTGCTTGAGCATAATATTCCATAGACATTGAAAGATCCCCCAACCTAAAATATAAAGAACCATACTGCCGAATTATGCCAGAAATTTCTGCTAATGAATCCATGGTTCCTAACTTCTGAGTGGCAGTTGCAGATTCCGAGAAGACCCCATGGTCAGCCAATGCAATAGCCATATGTACAGAATCAATGCTATACCCCTCCTCACCAGTCTCTTTAGACAAATGTGCAATTGCAGGAAGTAGCTGGATGCTCAGCAATAGTACATATGGATAGACCAACGGATCCTTCCCGTTCTTTGTATAGTAGGAAGGCTCAAACTTGTTCAAGTAAATCTGCAGGTCATCTAAGGTGTAGGGTACCCAGCCCTCTGCAAGGACAAGAGATGAGGTGCCACCAGACGAGTCACGCACAGCCGCAAGCTTGAACCACAAAAAATCCTCAATAGTGTTGAAAAGAGATGGAAGATCTCTAAGTAATTGATCAATCTGGTGTCTGCTACCGGAAATAATAGCATAGAGGAGGAGCTTTTTCCTATCATGTCGACCTGTTCGATCTCCCATCCTGAGCATTTTCTCACATTCTTCAGCAGCAGCAGCAGCTGTTTCTGGAGAAACCATACCTCCAGTTGTGATCCACTCTGCAAGCTGCCAATATGAACTACATATCATTAAGCCAGTAAGATATTTGGCATTCGATACCATGTCTAGGAAATATCTACCCAAATCAGAATGAAGACAATGGTCAAACATATTTATTGGCTACACTTTTTTATTAAAAAAGGATACATATAACCGAGTCGAAACCTAAGATTGCACTTGCTACCGTCTATCTGTCATGCAGATGGAGAACATTAAGGGGACAATAGACAATGGAGGCCTTATCAAATTAACAATTTTCAACTTTGGAAAAACAGCTATCTGCGCATATATTTTCTCCTTTCAGTTGACTCGGGTGAGAGGTCATCATCAATCATGATACACACAAAAGGACACCTGCATATGTGCTCCCATAGCACTAAATCCCAATCTGAAGTTGTAAAAGCCCAATGAACTCATCCCACCCCATTGGGCGTGGATTAACTATATGTCGCATGTGGGTATGCAAAAGTGAGGACTGCAAAGTTCACCCATTTGAAGATTGAAGTCTTATCAAGAGACCAACTACAATGGCAACATTGAAAACAGGTTATTAAAACAGGGCCAGAAAGAGCCTGCTTTAAAGCATAGGCCCCCTTTCCATCAACTAACTGCATCTTTCGTTGTTAAAAAGGGACAAAGTGGCTAGATCCTCCTTTTCTCAGAGTTGAACAAAAATTTATAACCCCTGAATTTCATTAACCTTCCGACCATGCCATGATGAAGTGGAGGATTACAATGGTTCTCAGCCGAGGATCACATTCTATTAACCCAAGCAATCAATTGGGCCTCATCGTTGCTTAAATTAGAAGTATGTTGGTAAGACTCTAAAGACCGAAAATATTTAGAGTTGAGAACAATTTGACTTTGCCAAAACTTACATATGCCCACTTTGACACAGTATAATAAGGTTACTATCTTCTCTAAGTTATGATAAGTGAGATAGGTGAAACTTGCAGCAAAAGGCTGCCACAAGCCCACAACACCAACAAATTGCTAAAAAAAAATAGTTGCAATATCAAGCTTCATCCAAACTCCAAATACTAATTTTATAGTTTTTTACTTTTTAAAATCTTGAAAAATATTCAACTATTTAAGTTGAGTGCAAAACACTGAAAAAGGAGAAAATTGATGGTCAACTTATTTAGATTTCTATCCTTATCTGCATGGAGAACAATTACTGGGAGGTGCATAAAACACTTACACCTAAGGAATAAAAATCATATCCTTCCTATGTACTTAAAGGGATGATGGATGCTACCTGATGCGCGAATTGCTGAGAAACCCGAGACAATTGAGCAACATTCCTCGCTTCATCATAGTATCCAGTTCTCAGGCAGAAGTATATCTGTATGCAAGCATGAAATGTTAGAAGTAATTGCGCTGAAGAATCAGAAAAAAAAACTTTCATAAAGAGAAGATATAGCAAATAAACACAAGTACACCTAGTTGTTTCATATGCCTATTATTAAGCGCGTAGAAAAATGAATATTAGTGCAGTCCATAGTCAATTTATACTCAACTGCAAATACATTCAAGTGACAATGTCAACCATGCAAGGTATTAAAATATTTTATTAGGAAATACAAAAGGCCATCGCAAAAGAACTAGCAAATAGAAACAACCCCACGGTTTTATTTGAAATCCGTCCTATATTTGTTAATTTAGTGAGAGGCAATGATCGTCTTGATCATGAATCGATATTTGCAGGCAAAATTTGATACCCGTTAGAAATTTATTATCAATAACGCATAAACAGGCAAATTCTATTTGTAAACCACCCTGTACAACGTTCTTTAGATTATAGTATGAATCCAAACATAAATAAATTGTTTATAACATCAATTTTGCCAAAAGAAGGTAATAATAAAAAACCTGTTGCCATGTTGTATCAGTTGGTGGTTGCCTTCGAGCATCAGCAGTATCAAAATCAAGCACTCCATGATCCCTTAAGCGTATCTGTGACAAGATGAAAATAAATAAGATCAAGATAAAAATGAGCTTTCATGACTATAAATTAATGTTTAAAATTAGAAGGAAGCAAACCCGTAGAAATGCTCGAATCTTTTGCAGATTTCCAACAGCACCACCAAGAGCCGCCTATGTATGAAAGCATTTAAGATATTATTCATAATCAACAAAAACACAAAGCAGAAAATAACTGCCTAAACAGGAAACACTACAAGGAATGCCTAACAACGTTCAAGTCTCAAGCATCCATCCCACAAATTGCACTCTCGCCATCTAAGAGATCTTATGTGTGAACTATGTAAATCACTTCATTATCTTCATTTTCAGCGTGAGAAGTTCATGACAAATTGCATTACCAAAATATCGTAGTAATTGAAGCGAGTGTTTCATTTTCTTGTGATACAGTCTTGAGAATCTTGTGTTGCTGATATGATGTCTAGGATTCGATATTATTTTAGCATGGTCATGCAAATACAATTAATTATGAATTACCACAGCAGATTAAAGCGAGCGAGAAGCGAAGCGAGCCTATGAAAAGCCGTTGCACGCTAGCGCGCTGTAGTTTTTCAGCGAGAGAGGGAATTAAACCTTCGGGATGGATTGGGAAAAGTGACCTTTGGCTCAATTATGAATTACCACAGCTGTAAGTAATTTTTCATCGCTTGTGAATTTCAACTTTCTTTTTAATAGGCAATAGACTATCTGGGGAGTTCACAATTCCACCCTGATTTATAACTATTTCAATTATGGAAGATTAGTTCTATATATATATATATATATACCGTTGTGCCTTTTTTATTATTTAAACAAGGATGATTACCAGATACAAGAAGATCATAGAAAATACAAGAAGATCATAGAAAATACATTCTAATTAGGTTGTTTTGGCAACCTGGAGAGGGAGGGGTGAGGTAGTTTTTTACTTGCATGGAATTTGTTCCATATATACTGTTCGGGAACCCAGTGTTGGGTGTGGTGTGATTTAATTTGGGCCCACATCCAGCAATTTCATTTGTATATGAAGAACTTGCATATTAGAAAGCAGATCTCCCTAATGCCCGTTTGAAAATGCATTTTTGCAAGATTGACTTGTGTTCTTTTCCTTGAAAGGGTGCTTCCTCTCTTCCCCAACCTTCTCAATGCCCTCCCCACCCATCTCTTTCTCGTCCTCCCCCTCTCCTCCCCCAATCCTCTCTTGCAAACTATGAGTTCAGACTGTGCTCGTCTCGACCCACCCTCTTCCAATAATTTACCAAATAGCCTTGTCGTCTACACTAAATTAAGTTGCAACAGCTTCCTTCCCAATACGGATGCCACATAGGTTTGTACACATGTTTTAGTCAGTAGATATTACCATATAAAAAATAGATACAAATAACATCTAGATTAATAAAACAGAGTATTATAGTGAGAAAATCAGTTTTATAGATAAATAGAAAACCAGGAAAGTTAGAAGTTGAGTAAAATCCCAGCTATATGTCATACCTCTTACCTGTGCAGGATGACTTTGAATTGTGTCCATAATATACTTCTCATGTCCCAACTCTAGGTGATGCCTTGCACCAATCACCAGCGACATTTTCTTTGAAACATTCCTCTGACCTACCAAATCCTCCCCCACCAATGACTAAAGCACCAATGCACCATATATTATCAGTGATACATGACTTACAACTAGATGTAGTAATTGAGACAATCCGAAGAAATACAAACAAAATTTAAGGATATGGAAAAACCTGAATTAGGTGCCATATTTTACGCATGCCTACAGACTTTCCACCAGCAATTTCGAGAGCCAGACCTTCATAAGCAACTCTAAACGCTGTAGCAGGCTGAACCAAAATGAGGATAAAATCAACCACGTCATTATTTGAAGTCAATATTATAAGTGATCATGTAAAATATGTCTTTATCAATCACTCTATTTCTTAACTCAAAATTCATGCAACCACTTGTTCAGAAAACATTCCAGGACAAAGTATTCCTTGCAGTAAGTATTTTTCAAGTCCTGAAATATAATCTGGGACCACTCCAGTTAAAGATGTTCAAGGTGCATAAATTGTTTATTCCTCGCCTTGATCATCAGTGGCATCATACACCCAAATGATATGTCATCACATAACTAAAAGAGTAAAATGATAATGGCACTACAGAAATAATAACAGTCATCTCTTTCACTAGAAATACAAGTATAACTGTTTGTCCATGAATGCCGGTTATTAAGCTCGAATTTACAATAGAGTACAATATGTTTGTTAATCTCTAACTGTACAAATTATTATGTTGTGTACGCTGAAGATCTGACTGCCCGCACCCCTTTCAGCATTTACGCCACCCGCGTTGAATTTATACAAAGAAAGGGTGTATGTATATAAATACATATACACACACATACATATATATATATATATATATTATATATATATATAGCAGACCAGTTTACATGAGATCGTTCTCATATACGGGGCATGAGAACAGTCTTTTGGGTCATTGGATTCTGATCCGACGGTGGGTATCAAATCAGTGGGTAGGTGAGTGTGACCCGTCACTCACCCTTGTATCCATCAGATCAAAATCCAACGGCTACAACTTGAACTGGCCTCATATAAGCTAAATGAGAGCGATCTCGTTTAAACTTTTCCCTAGATATAGATATGTACAGAGAGAGAGAGAGAGAGGCATTAACCCTATGTGTGTTCGCAAAGCTGGCACCCCTGCTCACACCCTTGCACAACTTCCAAAATTCAGGGGTGAGGTGTGTTAGCCTGCACAAAGTCTCTCTCTCTCTCTCTACATATATATATATATATATATATATATATATGTATGTATGTTAGCCAATTCATCAACAAGCTTAAATGGCTAGAAAAAATATTAATTGTTTACATCAACAGCACTAACACTCTGCGCACGTGCAATTAATACCAAGTAATGCACGTAAATATGAGCAATCAAGGACATACACAGGATGGGGTCACTGCTTTTCCCGTTTTCCCAAGATCTGAACTCAGAACCTTCGTCTATGATACCATGGTAGTTGACCTTTCCTTAACCAGAAGTTAGGAAAGAGATGAACTATTTGTGTTAACAATTTTTTCGCACCTATAATCCATCAATGGCTCCACGCAGTTATAGCAGTGAAATGTCAAAATGTCATAGCATATCTAGTTCCCACTAACTGAATGAGAGGAACTGATATAATGTAGCAAAGCACACATTGTTAAGTGAAAGAGCTACTCATTCAATCCAGAAAGAATAATGCTAGGGATATTAGTACGGAGAGATAAACATAAAGATGCAAGAAAAATGGTCAAACAGGGAATTAGTTGCAACAAGGAAACCCATAAATGCTAACTCAAGGCAGTAAAATCTTAGCTTGGCATAGTTATATTCGATAAAGATGATTTTTTTGTTTAACAACTCTGACATCAAGTAGTCTACATTTCAGTTCATCTAGTTGCATTCAACTTAAGAGTTTAGACTTGATTCCCTTATTCCCTATGCTTTTCTCCATGGTTGATTTGATTATAGAGACCTTTACAAACAAAAACAATAATAAGAAAGGAAAAAAAAAAAGCGGGAAAAAAGACCTACTTGGAAAGGAAAGCCATTTTCCCTAGCATCATTGAGATTCCTCACAACCTCACCATAGACTGCAGCCTTCTTTTCCAGCACAGACTTGTTGGCAAGGGGTGTGAGAGCCACATTTTGCCGACCATTTAAAACTTGAGATTTAGAAACCAATGATGACATCTGAACAGGAGGAACAGACCCAGAAGTTGTAGTATTACTACTGATCCTTGGTAACATTGAAAGCCGACTTAAGCTTTGCAAAAAGTCCCGTTTTTCCTTTTTCCAATCATCCTGTAACACAAGAAGTTGGCAAAAAATAAGTATTATGTAACCCAACATAGTATTCTGCTTACCTCAAAACAAAATTAGCCATAAGAAAAGCAAAGCAAGAAAGCATTAATAGCAACTACATGCATAGATTGTCAAATGGTAAGACCACAGGGAATTAATCACAATAGCAAACTAGGTTTACTGATAAACACATAGAAATCGACCCTCACATTATAGTTGGTATCAACAAAAAATATGCCTTTGATAGTTTGAACTGTGAAGTTGCCTAAGTTGCGTAATAATATAGTGAAAGGTTCCATAAAAACTCCAAGAATAAAAACCTACCAAAATAGCTTAAGAAGTAACTTCATGCCAGAATGTTCAAACAAATTCAACCATCAGTGTGAGGTATGAAAATGGTGCTATCTCAGAGGCTCGGTCACAAAAATGATGAAGTTATTAATGCTCTTCCTCAAGTATGAATATCAATTGGAAAGCAAGAACCTTCCTTCAATTGTTCAAAAACTCGGAAATAAGAGGAGGAAGCTAGATAGTCTACGCCGTCTCAACTTCTATGCTCTACAATCTGCATCAAGACCACCCTCAATTTTGAGGTGTCCATAGCTCTCATATATAATGAATTAATTTGGAGTTAAGCTATCTAAAAATCTGTAAAACAGCCTCCCAGGTCCCGGTCCGTGCTGAACCCTAAGATCATGCATTTCAAGCCAATTATTCCCCAGCAGATAACAATACTGAGTAGAATAAGCTTTAAACATATTAACATGCTAATCAACTTCTAGTATCCACTGGGTTTTCAAACTTCTACCCCACTCATACCAACAGGAAATTGGATCCATTGGCATGTCTGCTGGTTTCAATCTGTCAAACTTGTGTCTCAGGCTCTCAACCAACTAGTTGGCAACATATTTCCTCTGAGACAAAAATGTACATGCCTTACATCATGCCACATCAATGCACAAGGAATATCTGAAACCCCAACGAAGATCCAATCTATAACTTTGAAACAACGTCATAATGAACAAATGCCCAAAGAATTATCCTAACTCCAATATCATGTCTGCTTCAATCTGTCATTTGTAATACCGACATATTTACAAATGCCACATAACACGGTAAGTTACAAATGATGAAGGAGATCACCCTCCAATCACCTTATGTGACCAAAAAACAAGCTGAGTTAGCTTCTTAACATACTTAACACTGAAGAATAGAAAAAAAATGGAAAGACTATAGATCAGCAAGCAATAATTCCCCAAATTACAAAATCCCATAAATGAAAAGCTAAAGCAACCTGACCTCCAAAGCTTTCATCATATAATCATTAAAACTTTTTAAATTATCTTTTTGAGCTTCTTGGATAGCTGAGACCATCGCCATTTCATGAACCTGAAATAAAATAAGTAATTAGTTCAAAATTACCACCAAATGGCATTAGCAGTGCCCCATAACTACATCAGAATACAGAGCTATGTAGTGCAATATTTAGACACGTATTAGAAACTCAGATATCAACTGCTTGTGGTACGTCATCCTCAAAGATGAACAGACATTTAGCAATTTTTTACCATACCTGCTGCAGATACTCCTCAACACTTATTGCCTCCGCTGGAAAAACATCCTCAAATGTGGTCTTCAAAGGGAAAAATAATGGTTAGCATAATTCAGTTTTCAACAAGAAGATAAGTACATAAAAATGCAGATTAACGATACCCCAGCAAAAGTGCTGCAGACAAAACGGAAAATATCAAAAAGCATACTATAGTACAAATCCTCAATTGTCTGACAGCCTATTTTTTACAACAATTTAATACCAACAGAAGTGCAATGATGAACAAGGGAATGCACATTCCAGAAACAAGCTAAAAGTGACTCCTTTTTTTGCATATAACATAGGCACATTGAGATTGAACCTCCGTTTCAAGATCATAACATACCATCAAGTGTTTTGGTCCCATTAGTTCACCCCAGTTAAAAAGTCGCCAAACTGAGGTTTGCTAAAATGAGTTCAGATTCCCACATTAAGATTATCATACAAATACAAGGGAAAAAATAATCCATCTGTCCCACTTTAATAGTCCTAATTGGTTTTTAAAAATGAACTAATTTTAGTTTACTTTGAAAAACAAAATCGGATTCTTAATGGGGGGCAGTGAGAGCACTTCATTGAACACATAGACAATAGTAGTAACCTCAAAAGAGTAGCATCAGGAAGAAGCACGATAAGATAATGCTCATCTGAAACCTTGGACAAAACATAGGTACACCAATGGGTATTCACATCCAACACTGATAATAACTCACCAATTGGACAAGCCAATACGCCCAAAGTTCTGTAGGTTGGCAGAAACTTTATAGAAAACAAAACAAGCCTTACAGTTGAAAGTGCAGAATAAGATAGATCAGAGAGCAAAATACCAGAGACTCACTTTTAGCTCAAATGATTTAAGATCCCTGGCAAGCTGTTCTGCATTTATTCCTTCACGAGCCAACAACCTATGTATCAGAAGAAATACAAAAAAGCATGACAATCAAGACCAGAACATTAGCACATGCATATTTCATTCCTCAACACAAAGTAAAAGCAAGAGTTAAAAACGGAAAAACGAACATCCAAAACATACATTAATCAGTTTGGTTAAACTGCATCAGTGCTTATCACGTGACTGAAAAATCAGGATGTTCATATATTGTTCTAAATTTGTGAAGCATATTGCTCCACTATCATGTCATTCACTAACGGTTTAAGACGTTAAAAGTAATAATCAAGCCTGCTCCAGTGACGCATATAAATATTTTGGTACATTCTCATAAGAAAGAACGAAAGGAGACACTTCAATTGGGAATCGATTCATTTAAGTACAAAAGTGAAGCAAATAATTGATAGTTAATAAGAAACTATTTGAAAAATCCTCGCATGAACATTTCGCGACCAGGTTCAAGTCACTAACCAAAAAACAACAACTAATTTGCTCAATTGGCAATTATATTAGAATATGTGCAGTTGCCAAATTCAGAAAAAATGATGACACAGAAGCAGGAACATTTGGAAAAGTACTATATGGTGATCGCACCAAAGAACAAAAATGAAGCATATAATCCATAGTAAAAAGTTACTACTTAGGTGTTTTATGCAGAAGCAACATTTTGTGACCAAGTTCAAGTTACATAACAAAAACAAACAACTAATGTGCACAGTTAACAGGTACATCAGAAATTTGTGCAGTTGCAAAATTCAGAAAGAACACTTCAATTGGATATCAATCCAACACTAATATAACAAAATTGAAGCAAGTGAAAAAGAAACTATTTACAAAATCCTTGCAAGAATATTTCACAAATAAACAACTAATTTGCTCAATTGACAGTTATATGTGATA
This sequence comes from Houttuynia cordata, assembly GCA_039654745.1. Classification (NCBI taxonomy): domain Eukaryota; kingdom Viridiplantae; phylum Streptophyta; class Magnoliopsida; order Piperales; family Saururaceae; genus Houttuynia; species Houttuynia cordata. The sequence goes on along the minus strand of CM077504.1, from coordinate 59,392,573 downwards.
ATTTTATCATTGCCAAATTCAGGAAAAAAATCAACCACATAGAGGCAGGAACATTTGGAGAAGCACTACACACTAATTGCACCAAAGGACAAAAATAAAGCATAAATCATACTCCCTCCGTGCAATGAAGCCTGTCTGCATTTGAAAATGAGTTAAATTTATTGGAACCTAAGGCCCGTAGAAATGAACAGAGTTTTTCTACCTCTTCCATATTTTTGGTCATGAACTCAGCCATGTAATGATTCGTCCGTGTTTTTTCAAAATGCAGACAGATTTTGTAGTAGAAAATGACAATTTAGGTATTTTATGCAGAAGCGACAATCATTTGCTACCAAGTTCAAGTTACTTAACACAAATAAACAACCAATGTGCCCAGTTAGCAGCCATATATTACAAAATTTCTGCAGTCACAAAATGCCCAAAGAATAACAACATTGAAGCAGGAACATTTGCAGAAGCAATATAAGACGCTTGCACCAAAGTCATTCCTATGATACACGACCAACTATACATTTCATCCTCAGCATTTAGCACTTGTAATAACTAAACTGTGATAAAAGCCACAAATCTAAAAGCAATAAAAATGGTATACCTGGTGGCAGCGATTGACTGCGCAGGCGCTTCGGTCCTCAACGTCTTGGCCTTCAGCTTCTTCGACATCGCCTCCAGCTGATCCAGACTCCTCTGCAACACCCAAATTCCACCCATTACACCCAAAAGAATATCTTTTGTAGAAGGAAGAGAAAGAAAGAGAGGAGAAAGAGAAATGAAGTGAGGGAACCTGGATGGGAGGGAACTGAGCAGAAGGAGCAGCTTGCTCGAGAAGCTTGGTGGAGGAATGGAGGAGGTCGTTCCAGCTGCTCATCTCTGAATCCGTCGCCATTTCCTGAAACTCGAGGCCAAACCCTAGTTTTCACCGGCCGGCCGGAGGAGGTGGTGGAGATCGACGGAGGGGACGGTGGGCACCGCCTGAGCGCTTAAACCCTACGCGATTGGCTTAGCTTAGGCCCTTGTTTGGTTCCCACTTCCCACTACCGAGGCCCCAACTTTTACGAAAATCTGACTTCTCACAAAGGAGATTTTCTAACACTTCTTTGACTATATTTTGTAATTTTGTAAATAAAAGAGTGACTCGTAATAGGAAAAAATGCGTTTTTATTGAAAACACATTTCCTATTATGTGTCCGTGTCTTTTATATTTATTCTTGTCAACTAAACACCATTTTATCCCCCTATACTTCTTCCCTAAAATTTGACTTTCCCAATCCAGAAATCTGCTATTAAACAGGCCCTTACTGCTTTGAAATGGAGGGAGAGGAAAGACCGGATGGTGGAGCTTTTTATGAACCTGGCTCGGTCCGACTAGCGCTTGGATGCGCTTAAGGCGCACGCATAATGGCGTGCATCTTACGTGCACCATAGAGCATCACGATTCACAACTGCCGCCTGATTAAAGTGGCTAAGGGATTGGACTTCGAAGGTCCATGATGCTCATTCGATCTGACTATCACTTGCATGCGCTATGCCTCACGCATAATGGTGCACGTCCGGCGCATCTCAATTGCCAATATGCACCGACAGATTGTACTTGGATAGCCCATGATGCCCAAAGCTGATGCGCGCGAACCATGTCTACTAACGGGACTCTTTGGACAAGGGACTAGGGCAGGTTTCTATAAAATTTGGAATTTCTACTCCCTTGTCCAACAAAGTTCGTTTAGATTGCAAAACGAACAAAACTTATAGGAGCGTTGATCCCATACTAAAAAGGTTAGTTTTTGCTTCTTCTTTCATGTTTTGTCAAAATGTTGAGGCGTTCATTGCACGAACGGTGTTATTAATTAAAAAGTACTAAAGTGTTGTTTAGGGGCACGTTTGAAAGCTGAAAAGTTTCACTTTTTTACGACTGAAAGTGATCAATCACCTTTGAAAAATGTTTGGAAGCTGAAATAGCAAAAAGTACCTATTGACAGTGATAGGTGAAAATTTTCACTTATCAACAAATCAGCTTCTACCATCCGTTTGGAAAGCAAAACAGCGTGAAAGGGCTCCCGACTGTGATATGTGAAATACCCCTGAAAGAGCTGATTCTCACTTCAATGTATTTCACAATTGACAAAAAATTTAAGGGCCTACTACGAATCATATTTTCCTCATTTTTAGTTCGTTTTCGGCCATTATTTTTTCTTCATCCTTATTTTTTATGTTCTTTCTGACCATCATGATACCCTATCAAAAAATACCATAAAATCTACGATAAATAGTACGCGGTGGCTCAACATTTTTTTTAAGAAAGAATACTAAAAATGAGGAAGAATAAAAAAAATTCAAAAATGGATCAGAAATGAGTAAGAAATGCATCGTTGAAGTTTGTCCCATTAATTACACGATAGCTTATCGCCCATTAACATTGGGCAAATTTCAACAATTCATATCTCGCACATTTTTTATCCGTTTTCGACCATTTTTTTTTTATTTTTAATACTCTTTCTGATCATCATGATATTCTATCAAACAAATACTATAAAATCAACGATAAATAGTACATTGTGGCTCAACATATTTATGATATCATCATTATAAGAAAATAACACTAAAAATAAGGGAGAATAAAAAATGGCCGAAAATGGATAAAAAATGAGCGCGATATGAACCATTAAAATTTATCCCATTAAAAGCTATCGTGTAATCGATTACAAGATAGCTAGGCTATCGTGTGTTGGATTACATGATAAGTTAACGTGTAATCGATTACACGATAGCTAATTGCCCATTAAAATTAGACAAACTTTAATGGTTCATATCTCGCTCATTTTTTATCTGTTTCAGTCATTTTTTTATTCTTCCTTATTTTTATTGTTCTTTCTAATCATCATGATATCCTATAAAAAAATACCACAAAATCCACAACTAATAGTACTAGTGGCTCAATATCTTTATGATATCATCATTATAATATAAGAAAATACACTAAAAATGAGAAAGAACGAAAAAAAATGAGCAAAAATGGATAAAAAATGAGTAAGAAATACATCATTGAAGTTTGTTCCATTAAAAGCAATCGTTCGTATGCTTCTATGAGCCTCAACAATGCTGCCGTCGAGTATTCCTTTCCAAACACAAATCAATGTGATTTATGTTCAGTTCCTAAATAGAATTTCACCTTCCATAAAGTCAATGTGAAAATTTTCACCTTTCAACAAAGCCCTTTTTTATGCTCCCAAATATTTGTCACAAATCAGCTATTTTCAGGGTGATAATTTTCACCCTGAAAGGCAGTCACGCTTGATAGTATTTTCGCTTCTAAACACACCCTAGATGTTTCATACCCGTAAATGTGTTTGGATGCTGAAATGGGCAAAATGTGTCAAAGAGGCTTGAAAGGGTGAAAATGTTTTTTTTTTGCCATTGAACCGGAGAAAGGTGCCAAATGAGTTAGACGCCGACGATTGCGCCGACATTCTTTATCAGTGTAGGGACATGGATATAGATATGGATATTTTGACAATGAGAAAAATGGACGTCTTGGCTTTGTCAAGATTCTCAAGACATGACATTTATGTCCCATCAAGAATTTCTTACTTCATGGGCCAAGGGCTAATAAGGTAGATCGAGTTTATAAGTCCTTTTCTTTAAAAGCCAATGGGAGAACAAAATGTCCGACCTCTTTCTGTCCAATATTAATAGTTCTAGATGGAAAAAGGAGTGATTTTTTTCAATGCTGAGGCGCACAAGTCTTTTAATCTGAGAGGCAGCTCCTGAGGTTATTTTTTTAAGTATCGAATCACTTAGAGCTAATAATGTTGGATAGTTTTTTCTTCCAAATGGAGAGCATGAGATGTTGGCTCCAAATAAGGTAGAGAATACAAGTGTATTGCTTTTCTTTTGCTCCAGTCTGAGATACAAGTGTTGCAATTAATGGGGCTCGGACTTGGATGGTGCATTGCTTTTCTTTTGCATCAATTTTAAATTGCAGCATTTGGGTACACGGAGAGAGAGTGTGTCACTCCAAATAAGGTAGAGAATACAAAAAATATTACCATTTGGATAGTATAGTGTCATAATTCTCTTCTCTGTTATCATACAATCAACTCTACATTATTATGGCATAAATTTGAACTTGGAAGCATAATTTTTTTTTTTAGTTTTTTAACAATGACAATATGAGTGAAATTGGTACTGACATCATACCATGCGAAAAAAAAAACAAATGAAACTATTAATATGGGAAAGGGAGTATTTCCTCTTGAAATGCTAAAAATGTTTACAACTTTACCTGCCCACGGGTACATGGCCAGACACGAGTTCTTTCCACATTACCTGGCGCCAACTATGGTTTTGGCATATGACCCAGAATCTCTTTTTTTCTTCCGTATGACTCAGAAAGTACCCAAAATACCCCCAGGAGCTCGGTATAAGCCATCCCACTGCCCACACTCTGCGTTTTTTCATATTACCTGGAATATGAGGAGTGTTCAATCGGAGAAGAAGGCGGAGCGGTTTGGAGAAGTTCCGTCCGGCATCTCTGCCCATATGATCACCAACGCCAGCGCCGTCGAACTCGGGAAAGGTAATCTTCACGGCAAAAGGCGGGAAAACGAGCGAGAAAGACTGGGTCTACAAAAACAACTTCAACAGATGCATCGTACATCAAAAAACAGTACGTCAAGTTCAAATACTATATTTTTATACTGAAAGTTGGTTCTAGAGAAGAAAGTTGCAAACTTGCCAAGTTTTCAACTATTTATATTATCGTGTCTTTGACAACACGACTGTAACAATAGTCGTGTTTTATGCAACACGACTCATAGATGATGCTTTTCACTCATATACGGTTTTCAATATATCGTGTCTTATGGTTTTTTGACTTATTTTGGTATTTTAATGGCATGTACTGATGGAGAAGATATTTGTGTGCTTACACTACGATGGAGTTTTTACAAATTTTGTTGTGTACGTGGGCAGGAAACGGAAGCTCATGCATGTACATACACAAGTAAAGTACTTGGAACTGTTGCAGGAAGTGGAAGAAAGATTACCGCTGAAGTCTGCAGCTGGTACATTATCTATGTCATATCATGTTGTTTCTGAACCCCCATACCTCCTTGAAGATGATAAAGACGCGGAGTCAATATTTCTCCTTCACAAGAGCAACTGAGGCACAAATGGACCACTCCACCTGTACGTGGAGTGGGCTTCTACTGGCAATAACATGGAGACTTCCACTCTCAATAAGGAAATGAATTCCAGTGCAAATAAGGAGGATGAGAGGATACCAGAGGCAGAAGTAAGGTCAGCAAGTAAGACACCGCCGGAGAGGCCGTCCAACCCGGGCAATAAGATACCTGCATCAGCAGTTGAAGGAGGAAGAGATGAAGATTATTCATTTGAACCTGCGAGGTAAGACTTCTAAGGTGCAGATACAGGCAAGTCGTGTACTATTATAGTCGATTATAATAGTACACGACTAGAAATTTGGTCGTGTCTTATGCAACACGACTATATACATAGTCGTGTCATTTAGTACATGACTATATATGAAGTCGTGTTGCATAAGACACGACTTGACTACTTCCAGTCGTGGTATTAAGTCCATTCATACAAATTTTTTCACGCAGATTGGGAGATGGGGAAGAAGGTGAAGATGAAGATGAAGACCAAGATGAAGATTCCAGTCCAGATGAAGATGAATTACCGTGGTCTACAGATGAGTGGGATGAGCCTCTAACACTACCAAATTTTTGCTAGGCAAATCCCATGGGAAGAGACCACTCTGTGCTCGATATAGAACTCCAACATGCAGCAATAGCATCGACTTCTAGAGTTCCCATAGCAGGAGACACATCCAAAGGGAAATCTGTCGTGTCGGAGGAGGGGATTGGGGTACGTATTCACCACAGGCCGGTCCTTCAAAATATTATGAGGAGGAGACGATGTTGACCGGCAGTTTGCAAGCAAACGACTATGAGGCACAACTTGCCTTCGGGGCTAGATTTGAAAGTGTGAAGCAGTTCAAGATGGTTCTTACTGATTTTGCAATCAAGAGGAAATTCATGTTCAAAGATGTGGACGAGAACAAGGACATATTTGCTACAAAGTGTAAGATTAGAGGGTGCACGTGGTACATACAGTCTTCGAATCTACTTGAAGGAGTCATCGTGACAAGGAGGGAAGAAAGTCATACATGCGACACTTTGATAAGTTCTAAAGATCATCCATTGGCCTCACACCTATGGATTGCACGGAAGTGTCATGGCCTCCACAAGGATTCAAATTCCATAAAAATGGCTAATATGCAACAATACATTGAGAAACATTGGGGCATAAAAGTCAACTATAAAAGGGCATGGAGAGCAAAAGAGGAATTGATTCGATTGATCAATGGCAACCCGAAAGACGCATATCGGATTTTGCCACATTACCAAAAGGAATTAAAGCGGTCTAATCCAGGTACACATGTGGTAATAGAAAGATCTTCTAATATACCTGAAATTGAAATTGAGGTAGCCGAATACGACTTCAGACATGTCTTTTGGATGTTCGGCCTGGTCGCAAGATCATTCCAAAGATCACTAAGGCCACTGCTCACTGTTGATGGAACATTCCTAAAAGGAAAGTACCCTGGAGTTTTATTGGTTGCAACATCACTCGACGGGAACCAACAATTAATGTGCCTTGCATATGCAGTTGTGGAGAAAGAGACCATAAATACGTGGTACGTATGCAAAGAAGATTGTATGAGTAGTCGTGTACTATGAGTAGTAGTGTCTTCGAGTACACGACTACTCATATAGTCGTGTTGTGTCATACACGACTGTCTACAACCTATCTCTTCTTTCTTTAATCGTGTCTTCGAGTACACGACTACTCATACAGGCGTGTTGTGTCATACATGACTGTCTACAACCTATCTATTCTTTCTTTAATATGCTTTCACTCTGATTTCTGACTTGCAGGTAGTGGTTCCTCGGCCTACTGAAAGTCACCTTGTTTACGAACCCCCGGCCTCTCTAGATACAATTGTCTTGGATAGACAAAAGGGACTTCTAAGAGCGGTTGCTGATGTCTTTCCCAAGGCTCACCATGGGTTTTGCTTGAGGCATATGGCCGCTAATATGCTTCATCATTGGAATGAGGACCTGCTATTCCGAGCTACAAAATGCTTCAGGAGACCAGACTTTGATGAAATCATGCAGAAGATGAAGGAACACAATGAGCAGGCCTGGAAATATGTTCAGAAGATAGATAAAAGAAATTGGGCTAACGTTGAATATCTGGGTAAAAGATATGGCTCTATCACTTCAAGCAGATCCGAAAGTGTAAATAATATGTTTTGGAAGGCTAGGTTTTGGCCAATAACTCGTTTGATCGACTAAACCCGTGCAACCACAACCTCCCATTTTGAGAGACGCCGCATGGAAGCAGAAGGGCTAACGACACCGTTAACAAAGGATGCACAAAATCATATCAACGAAATGAGGAATAAGAGTGCTGGAACAGTCAGAGTGCAACCACTATCATTATGACAGTTTGAAGTGTCATCTTTATACCATGTGGTAAGAATTTTTATACCGTTAAAATCATCCTCCCGGAATAGTCGTGTCAGTGAGAGACACGACTACGGATATAGTCATGTCTCTTGATGACACGGCTATTCAAATAATCGACTATTTCACAACACGACTAGGCATATAGTCATGTTGCCAAAGACACGACTACTGATACACTCCTTTTGTGTTGTTCTGATCTTTTTTCCTCATGATGTTGTTGACCTTACGAAGAGAACCTGCACATGTGGCTTTTTCCAGAGCATGGGACTTCTATGAAAGCATGCCATTGCATGTGTCGATGAGAGGAGTTTCAACCCAGTAGAATACTGCGAGAAGTGGTACTACGCAAACCTGTACTGCACCACGTACGAAGAAGTAGTTTTTCCTACTTTAGACAGGAGTCAATGGGGGGATTACAGGGTTTTATTCAAATGCGAACAGCCTAGGTTTGAAGCTCCAAAGAAGGGGAGGCGATAGACAAAGAGAAGAGAGTCCCGCCAGTACAGCCGAGGTTGAAATGTGGCAATTGCCGACAAGTTGGTCACAATAGTAAAAGGTGTACTAACCCAACTATTGCGAAAGAACTAAGGAAACACAGAAATCAACGACTCCTGCAACAAGGCAAACTTCATACTAACGAGTCAACGCAGAGACACCGATCCGGCTTACCTAAGCCCCCACCATTCTTCACTTAGATTGTAGTAAAATTCTTGTATAACAAATATTACCTTATACCGCAATGTATGTCTGTATAGAAAAAAACAATTATAACTGCAAAAAAATCTTTCATGCATTGTCATGGTCTGGGTTTTTAAAACCATTTTTAAATCAAAGTAGTAGCGAAAAATCAGAGGATTACTCCTCTATGCGATAAATCATGAGCTGAAAATTTTTTGACTAAGCATCAAGGCCGTGATAACTGGGGTTCACAAATATGGATACAAAACCATATATACATATAGTATTATAAGATGCAAAGTCGATTAAATTAATGCAAGTCCTCTAAGTTCAAGTCTGTATTCCAACTCAAAATATACTAGAAAATAGTTGACGCTCACGCCTTATTATAATGTTTAGAACAAACCAGGAGAAGATATGCTAAGCAGCTATCTGAACGCCCTCACTACAAAGCTCCAAATTCCCAAGTGCACGTGAAGTCAATCCTCCACAGCAGCACCTACATCACATAAGGATGCTGAGTATAAAAATACTCAGTGGGATACCATAACACTTAAAGTGCTCTTTAGGTCCTAGAGGGGGGGTGAATAGGACAACCACTTAAAAGTCTCTCATTCTATTATACTAACAGATAATGTTAATTTAAATAATCATTCAATGCAACATTCTCTTATTTGTAAGTAATTGAAAGCACATGAGTGAGAGAGACTTAAGCTGTGTGGAATGTGTGTGTAACAATATGCAAAACGAGCAAACACAAGCAATCACACAAAGATTTATAGTGGTTCTCCGCCAAGCAACTTGCTTCGACGGGTACGTCCACTCTTGGAGCACCTAATCTAAGGAACCTCCGACATTCACTAAGTGAGGGTTTTTAGTTCACCCACAAGTTTTTACAAAGGTTTTCTTGGTTCACCTCTAACCAGAGATTTTCATGGTTAATCTCAAACCAAGGGTTTACTCAAAGGCTTACCCCAAACCAAGGACTTAATGGTATGTCCCGACCAAGGGTTTTACGCGGAGGCTAACCCCAAACCACCGGATTTTATGGTTTATCCTGAACCAAGGGTTTTACGCAAAGGTTAACCCCAAACCACTCACAGTGAGTGTACTCCCACTCACTACGGGTTATAATAACCCGTCTCTCTCACACGTGTCTAAACCCTATGGTTTACTACACTCAACCAAGCATAGAGAGAAGATAAGAGTATTACTCTAATTAAGAGGATAAGTTAGAGTACATACTTTTGTTGGGAGGATGTTAGATATCCTACCCGGTTTGCTCAACTAGTATTGAGCTAAATGGCCTTCCGTTGTCCACCCTTGGATTCAAGTAATGATGCTCTGCAATTGTAGAGGCTTTTTGGACAAGGGATTGGTTTCTCTAAGAATTTTTCTATGGGATTAAGTGAAACCATGGCCAAAGATACTTTGAACTACTCTCAAGGGTAAATGGTATGAACCCATCGAATCACTAATGAGGGACCGGAGAGTAGATCAAAGTAACCACGACCTTTGAGAGGATTTGGAAGTATTTGATTCAAAGGTCAAGTGGGGGTTTTGGTTTCTAAAGGATGATTCTAGATACTCAAAGGAACAATGATCCAAGATGACTTGAATCTCTTCCTAAGATCTTATAGCAAGATCTTGAACCCCTTTCAAAGAAAGGAGAGGAAAAATAATCAAGAGCATCAAAAGCTCTAGAGGACTTGAATATCTTCCTAAGATCTCATAACAAGATCTTGAACCCCTTTCAAAAAAAGGAGAAGAAGAATAATCAAGAACCCTCAAGGCTCTAGATGATTTGCAAAGAATAAGGCCAAGAGGATTTGGGGAGATGGCTTGCCTATTTTTTTCTCTCCAAGAGATGGGTATTTATAGAGGGAGAGGGAAGTGTATATTAACCCATCCTTGGGTGGATTCCTCATATCCACCCATGGGTGGATACACCTCATATCCACCCATCCACCTCATATGAGTGGTTCTCTTATGTGGGTTGGGTCATTTTAACCCATTTATATGTGGTTCCTTTAGCCCATGAACCCATTTCATAAATAGGCTTTTTCTAGGTGTCTTTTTCTAAGGATCTTAGGTGGACTTTGGAAGAAGCTTTGGATCACTTTGATTAATGAGTTTTTCTTAGAATATTTTGAACCCAACAAATTTGATCCAAAAGCTATGGGCCTAGAGGACAACTATGGATGATATAATGGTTGGAAGTTGATCCTCTAGAAAATATGCACTTCTCTTGTATATCTTCATGTTGGGCCTTCAATAGGTTCTTTTAAGTAGTGTCTTGGCCATGGGCTTTGTGGTGTGCTCCCACATTGTCTTGGGCTTTTGTAATCTTCATTTTCCTTGAGCTTCACCTTGGAGTGTCTTGCTCACCTTGGTGGCTTTCTCTTCAAGATCCACTTTGTGTTGGCTTCATCTTGAGATTGTCTCCTCTCAACCTCTTCATATAGCCCAATTTGTATATTTACCCCAATTCGTACACATAACCCATTTTTCTCTCATATATCCCATATATTTTTGTATATTAAATTGACATACATTAAGAGACAAAATCACACTCCCAAATTTTGCCCTAACAAACATAATCATCAACATTATAATAAACCAGGATTTGCATTAACATATTATGCATCCTATTACAGGATTCCACTTGAATCTTTTATTTAATCTTTCAACCAAAGCCTTTTATTGCTTCCCAAGTTCAAGTTCAATAATTAAGTCTTTGTCCCATATAGACAGACTCATTGAATGTCATACCTACAAGACAGACAACACGAAAACACCGCGACTATCACTCCGGTTAATACCGGTAATCACGGCACGCCCTGAATCCCTCAAGGGTGACTGCCTCGCCCATTCCTTACCTTAGAAGGTATGACCGTAGGAAGGGTCTGGCTCCACATCAGCTCCTGGGCTCGATGTGGGTCGGGAGAACGCAGCCTTCCAGGATGCTAGCGCCTCCAATGTGCACAGTAATCCACCTGGCTACGACGGCTCAGGATGAGTGCAGAGCTTCCATCAAGGGAAGATGCAAAACTCTCTCTAAAATCCATAGAGAAGAGGTAACAGCTTAAGCCTGACCAATAGAATGTGTAATGCTCTCTCTAAAACCCATAGAAAGATGCAAACATAGGCCAAAATAACATATAGTTGCTCTCTCTAAAATCCATAGAAAGATATAATAGCTTAAGCCTGGCCAGTAGAAGTTGGTCCTCATCATGTACCATGACACAGAGCTTCCACCAATGGGAAGATGTGAAAGCTTTCTAAAATCCATAGAGAGGATACAGACGGCAGAGCTTCCACTAGTCGGAAGATGCAACACCACCCCAATCAATATCATGTGATCCTTAATAGGTATCACGGTATTACTAGTATAAACCCCTCTTAGAGTTATAGCATACAATTCACAACTACTGGCTCAATAGCTCAGCAAATAGTCAGACCTTTGACTTAGTAGTCATACAGTCGTATGATCGGGAGTCACTCACACTCATACACTGACTCCCAATCCCAAGGGCATAGTCTTTATCTTGATTAGGTTCTTCCCAACCCAGCCTCAAGCTTAGCCCTCATGTCAACATTTTATTATCTTTCATAAAATGATTAAGTCTCTAAACCAACTAGGTTTATTAGTCGAGTTTTTCCTTATCATTTAAGTCCTTAGCTATCCGTCAGCATCAAAAGAGGGGCAATTGCCCTTAATACAGTAACATCCAACACATAAAGCTAATATGCCAATTAGGGCTTGAAATCATTTATCAAACAGCCCAAAATCATTAAAAGGAGCATGTGTACTTTACTGGCTCTGTATGTACTATACTGCATTGAATTGCACAGACAGTCAGGTTCCACCATTAGTTATAGGCAGTTTTAACTATCGGTTGATGTCCACCGACAGTTCAAAACTAAATTGATTTGTGAACCGGGTCTATTTAGTGAACCGAATTCGGTTTGAGCATGAACCGGGTTCGGTTTATAAGTGAACCGAGTTTGGTCTGATCCTGAACCGAACTGGGTTCGGTTTGCCTGAACCGGCCTATTTACTAGACCGGTTCGGTTTGAGAATGGACTGGTCCGGTGCAGCTTATTTTGGACCAAACCACGACCCGTTTGGTCATCTGATTGGCGACCGCCACGACGGCCGCCGTCGCTGCCATCGGCCAGCCGGCCCACTCCCCTTTCTCCTCTTCTCCTCTATTAAAAAATCCACCTATAGTCCAAACGATCTGGAAGTAAAAAAAACACCGACTGGCAGCAGTAGAAAGCTGCTGCCTTTCCTCTATCTGGCGGCTTGAGCGACGACGACCCTTGTCGCCACAGCTCGCCGCCGGACCCCATCTTCTCCACCTTTGCGACCCAGGCTGCCGCAAAGGCGATACCTTTTGGTCGCCACCATTGTGACCATTCGATGGCGGCCACCGGTGCCCCATCTTTGAGCTTACCGCCGCCGCTGTCATCACCTTCGCCGGAGGGAGGAAAAAATAGAACTTGATGAAAGGAGGTATGGGATCCTACCTCACGTCGTTGGAGTCGTCGAGGTCGCCGGAGGTAGCCGAGAGCCGCTGGATGCTGGAGGTCGTCGAGCTCACTGGAGCTGGCTGGAGGACTGCCCAGCACCTACCTCCTCACCCACCTTGAGCTCTGCAACATCTTTGATGAGCGGATGCTGGGAGGATCGACGTTCGTGCTGCTGGCGAGCAACTACTCCATAGAGACGGGGAAAGGGGTGAATTGCATGGCACTACAAACGGTGAGAGGGACAGAAGGTTTTCGGTGATTGGGAATCTCATGCAACAGGGGTTCTTGCTCACCTTCGACTGGAACAAATTGCAGTTGGGCTTCTTCTGGACTGGCTGCACATTATCGACACAGACATTGTAATTCCCTCGTCAAAACTTTTTGTATTGGTAGCACAAAAGCTTTCTTACCAAGTCAATCCTCCACAGCAGCACCTACATCACATAAGGATGATGAGTATAAAAATTTTCGTATTTCTTTCTCTTGGCTTGTTTGATAGAGTTTCTAACTCTAGAATTGTATATTCTATTTTGTTACAGCGAAAGGAGTTGGAAAGAGGTTGTCAATAATAGATTACCTAGAGAAATAGGCAAAAGAAATTTCCACCCAAGATTTAAAAGTTGATCCACTCAGTGGGATACCATAACACAATCATCAACATTATAATAAACCAGGATTTACATTAACATATTATGCATCCTATTACAGGATTCCACTTGAATCTTTTAATTAATCTTTCAACCAAAGCCTTTTATTGCTTCCCAAGTTCAAGTTCAATAATTAAGTCTTTGTCCCATATAGACAGACTCACTGAATGTCATACCTACATGACAGACAACACGAAAATACCGCGACTATCACTCCGGTTAATACCGGTAATCACGGCACGCCCTGAATCCCTCAAGGGTGACTGCCTCACCCATTCCTGACCTTAGAAGGTATGACCGTCGGAAGGGTCTGGCTCCACATCAGCTCCTGGGCTCGATGTGGGTCGGGAGAACGCAGCCTTCCAGGATGTTAGCGCCTCCAATGTGCACAGTAATCCACCTGGCAATGACGGCTTAGGATGAGTGCAGAGCTTCCATCAAGGGAAGATGCAAAACTCTCTCTAAAATCCATAGAGAAGAGGTAACAGCTTAAGCATGACCAATAGAATATGTAATGCTCTCTCTAAAATCCATAGAAAGATGCAAACATGGGCCAAAATAACATATAGTTGCTCTCTCTAAAATCTATAGAAAGATATAACAACTTAAGCGCCATACAACTGGGATATGCCAGATAGCAGGTTGTAGAAGCGCCATACATAGTGTGGGAAGTGTACAAAGATGAGGCAGAAATGGGAGCTGGTGCGGATTGGGAAAAAGGCATAGAACATGTTCCTGTTCAAGCCGTCGAGCATCCTCGCAAGCTTTTTTACTAATTTTGTATTATTGCCTCTTTCTTTGTGCTCCTGCAAAACCGCAAGAGAGTCAAAAAATGATGCTGGGAACGTAAAGTTATCGCTACTGATGCAGGGCACACTTACGCTGTCGAATATCTCTTTGAATGCATGGCATCCAAAAAAACACCACGGATACTTCATCCGCTCTATCTCATTGTGCTGCCTCAAGAGACAAAAACTCATCTATAACCTATAGAAAATAGCAACATGAGTCAGAACAGTCGAAGTAAGGCAAGATACCACTTTTAATTAGGTTGTCTACAAAAATACTCGACTTAATGAAAAGTCGAGTATTTTATATACGACTTTAATAATAGTTGTGTCTCTCGAAGACACGACTTTGCGTAAAGTCGTGTCTTCGAATACACGACTTTACGTATAGTCGTGTATTTGAAAAGAAAAGAGGAAAACATATGAGAAAAACGAAAACATAACACATACTTACATTGGTGTTTATTCCTGTGGTTTACAGGAGGGATACGTAGTCACCATCACAAAGCGTTGAGATTGGATAAGCCTTCCTCGGATTGGCGATCCATCCATCTATCGCCACTCTATCCTGCTCTAACAATACTCCCATGTCGAAGCATAATTCCAAACCGGCATAGTTTTGGCTGGGAGTGCAATTATAGCCTTAGCCTTTTGAGGGGTTTGGAGGAGATTGACGTCAACAGGTTGGGATGAGGTTAAGCATGTGGCCTCCTTCGCCTCCTCCTCTTCCTTCACCTCCTTCGTCGCTCCTCTGTCGCCTCCTCGGCGTCCTTCACCTCCTCCTCCTTCGCCGCCTCGTCGTCCTTCACCTCCTCCTCCTTCGCCTCCTTCTCGTCCTTCACCTCCTCCTCTGTTGTGAATTGCCAGGAGCCCAAGCCCAACGTCCATCGTCAGCAGGCCAGCACCCCGCCGTCAGCAGTCCAGCATGCCATCACGCGTACTTCCAGTCATTAGGATATTTGATTTATTGTAATAAGACCCGTTTAGGCTAATTGTTAGATAACGGGCCTGATAGAGAATAATTAGCGCCAATTAGTGGCCCATCAGAGTAGCGCCAATTAATGGCCCATCAGAGTAGACAGATGGCGCCCTAGCCAGATGCGCCATCTGATCCCTTTATATGGAGATCGTCTTCCTCATGAGGAGGCTATGCAATAAAGAACTTATCTTTCCTCTATTCTTCCTCTTCTTCTTCTTTGTCGTCAGGCAATCCTTGTGGTCGTAGTGACCACAACATTGGTATCAGGAGCCGCTCTGATCCAAGGGCGATCATGCCTCCCCGCAAGCAGCCAGCTCTGGGTGCTGGAGCCCAGCCTGAGCCAGACGTGACGCAGGAGGCTACCAGCCTACGGGCTAATACTGATTCTACACAAGAGGTTATGCTGTCTCTACTCAATTTGATTAACATGCGGTTGCAGCATGTCGAACTTGTCCAAACGCAGATGAAGGCTGAGATCGCAACCCAGGCTACCCTCAGGACCACTCCACCGCCGTCAGCAGGAGGGCTTGGCGGCCAAGAACGGCCAGGGGGCTCTCAGACAATGGGCGGAACAATCCTGGGTAATCCTATCGGTCATTCTATTCCGAGAGGTATGCAAATTGGATCTATGCACTTAGACGCTGATGGGGGCCATAACGGGCAGGAGTCATGAGGCCTGGAAGGTGTTCGTATTAATTCCTCAATGAACATGCACCCTCGCAATATGCAGTTTGAGATGGAGGATGATATGGAGGAGTTCTTTGGAGCTCGTAAGAGGCCAACGAGCCAGCGCTGAGCCTAGACTGGCCCGGTTACAGTTTCCATTGTACAGTGGAGAGGAGAACCTTGTTGAATGGCTTTACAAGGCCGAAAAATTCTTCGCTTATCAAGGCACTTATTCTGATGAAGAACGTCTTCGTGTGGCTGCCTTCTACTTGGACGGAGAAGCCTCAGTTTGGTTTCGGGCTTACGAGAAGGAGGTGCGCTGCCCCACGTGGATGACCTTCTCTGACGAGCTGTGCATCCAGTTTGGCCCAAACGAGTTCCAAGACTTTAATGAGATGCTATCGACCTTGCGTCAAACTACTACGGTACGGGTTTATTACTCTGAATTTATGAAAATTGCTAACCGCTTGCCCGACTGGCTGATGGCGGCCCTGGTTGGTACCTTCAAGCGCGGGTTGAAGCCTGAGATTGCTGACGAAATGAGGCACTTTTCGTGCCACACTATGAGGGATGTTGTGCGTCATGCCCGAATTGAGGAGGAGAAGTTGATTCATCAGCGGAGAGGGGGTCGAGGGGGGTTGACTTCGAGACCATACACCGGCCATACCCCAGCCATGACTCCAGCCCCTGGCTCTGGCCCAAGTCAGCCTCTCTTGCCAAGTTCCAATAACCCTCCCATCCGTCGCTTGACACAAGCTCAGATGGAGGAAAGGCGCGCCAAGGGGCTATGTGATAAGTGTGATGAGAAGTACGTGCCTGGACATCGCTGCTCAGTTCGCGGTAGTCTGCTCATCGAAGAAGCGGACGATGGGGAGGTAGCTGAGTATGACGAGGTCACTGGCCTCTACGACCAGGTACAGCCAGAGATATCTATTCATGCCTTCTCGGGCACGTTCACTCCCAGGACCATGCGTGTGCAGGGCCATCTGAAACGCCAAAATGTTGCAGTTCTGATTGACAGTGGGTCGACTCACAATTTCATTAATGACAAGGTGGCCCAACGTCTAGGGTGTTATGTCTCTGATTCTAAGCCCTTTGACGTATTGATCGGGGACGGCAAGCATCTCCGTTGAATGAGGGTTTGTTCGCAGGTAACATTGGTGATTCAAGGGCATTCTTTTATTACTGATCTATTTTTATTACCCACGAAAGGGGCGGATGTAGTGCTCGGCGTTCAATGGCTACAAGAATTAGGGGATGTGATATGGAACTTTCGGGATTTGACGATGGACTTCGAGGTGTCCGGCCAGCGTATCCGCCTGCATGGATCGCAACCGGGAACCTTGCACACGGCACAGGAGGTAGGATCTTTATTTCGGTTTACACCTCAAGGCTTCTTTTTGCAACAGCGTGCTATGGTCGATGTGCGCCAACTTGATCTACCCGCGGCCATGACCGATCTCCTTATTGAGCATGCGGACCTCTTCCTTGAGCCATCGGGTCTTCCGCCACCAAGGGCCCATGACCACTGCATCACTATCATGCCTGGAGCTCCACCAGCTAATGTTCGGCCCAATAGATATCCGCATGTGCAAAAGACGAAGATTGAGAAGCTGGTCCAGGAAATGTTACAATCTGGCATTATTCGTCCTAGTACTAGTTCGTACTCGTCCTTGGTACTATTGGTTTGGAAAAAAGGATGGATCTTGGCGTTTTTGTGTGGATTATCGGGCTCTTAATGCAATCACAGTCAAAGATAAGTATCCCATTCCGGTAATCGAGGAGCTATTAGATGAGTTGGAGGGATCGGCGGTGTTTAGCAAACTGGACCTGCGTTCGGGATATCATCAGATTCGAATGCAGCCTCATGATATCCACAAAACGGCTTTCCGGACGCATGATGGCCATTATGAGTTCCTGGTCATGCCCTTTGGACTGACGAATGCTCCGGCGACCTTTCAAAGTCTCATGAATGATTTATTCCGCCCTTATCTCCGCAGATTTGTGCTCGTCTTCTTCGATGACATATTGATATACAGTTCATCGTTAGCAGACCATATCGACCACCTGAGGTGTGTATTCACTATCTTGCGGGTGCATTCTTTATTTTTGAAAAAGATCGAAGTGTTCCTTTGGGCAGCCCACAGGTCGAGTACTTGGGTCATATTATTTCACACGCTGGAGTGGCGACTGATCCATCTAAGGTCGATGCCATGCTCTCTTGGTCGTGACCCACCTGTGTCAAGTCCCTTCGTGGGTTCTTGGGCCTAACTGGTTACTACAGGCGGTTTATTGCGAGGTATGGGGTTATTACTGGCCCACTTACATCCTTACTCAAAAAAGGAGCTTTTATGTGGTCTGACAAGGCCCAGGAGGCATTCGATCTATTGAAGCAGGCCATGGGCCAGGCCCCTGTTCTGACGCTCCCAGATTTCTCTTTGCCTTTTGTCATTGAGACAGATGCTTCTGATGTGGGCCTCAGGGCTGTCCTCCTCCAGAAAGAGCGACCTATTGCCTTCTACAGTAAAGCATTGTCGGGTCGATCTTTGACATTCTCGGCTTTTGAAAAAGAAATGCTTGCTATTGTGCACGCTATCTCAAAATGGAGGCCCTACTTGCTTGGCCGACGTTTCCTCATTAGGACTGATCATCAGCCACTGAAATACTTCTTGGACCAGCGGGTCTCTACTCCCTCTCAGCAGCGTTGGGTCAGCAAGTTATTGGGTTATGACTATGAAATTACCTATAAGAAGGGGGGTCGAAAACACAGTCGCGGATGCTTTATCGCGTCGACCTGCAGACGGAACATTGTATGCTTTCTCTATTCCTGGTTGTCCTTTCCTTCCTGAACTCAAACATGCTTATATTGATGACACGGACACCAAGGACTTGATTGGTCTACTGCAGGCCGATCCCCATGCTGAGCCGCCCTTCATGTGGCGGAATAATCTTTTATTCTGGAAGGATAGGTTATGGGTGCTGGCTTCTTCAGATCTCCGACGGCGTGCGATTTCCCACTTTCATGATACTCCAGCTGCAGGACATGAGGGCACGTTCCGCACTTTCAAACGTGTCAGTCAAAGTTTTTGTGGGCCGGTCTCCAGAAGGACGTGCATAATTATACTGCTGCTTGTGATGTCTGCCAACGGGCCAAATCTGCATCCTCTTCTCCTGCGGGCCTCCTGCAGCCACTCCCTATCCCGGACAAGGTCTGGGAAGATATATCCATGGATTTTATTGAGGCCTTACCCCCCGCAAGTGGGAAGACGGTGATTATGGTGGTGGTTGACCGTCTTTCTAAGTACGCCCATTTCTCTGCTTTGAGTCATCCATACTCGACCCGCACGGTTGTTGAAACCTATGTGCGCGATGTTGCCAAGCTTCATGGCATGCCGCGAACTATAGTCTCTGACCGTGATCGGATCTTCATTTCTCAATTTTGGCGGGAGTTCTTTAAGTTACATGGGACGGAACAGCATATGAGTACAGCATATCATCCGCAAACAGACGGCCAGACTGAAGTTGTGAATCGATGTCTTGAGCAATACTTACGTTTGCTTTGTAGGGGATCAGCCCCGCCGCTGGCTGCAATTGCTTCCTTGGGCTGAATAGTCGTATAATACGGCCTATCAACACGTGCCGACTTCACACCATTCGAAATTGTCTATGGCTGTCCTCCCCCCACCATTTTATCCTATGTGCCTCATCGCTCCTCCATTGCGGAGGTGGATTACATGCTCCAGACACGTGATGAAGTCCTCCGACAGTTGAAGGCCAATCTCGCGTCAGCCCAGAATAGGATGAAACATGCTTGTGACAGAAGTATTAGTCGCTTGGCAGGGCCAGCCGTTAGAGGACGCAGAGTGGGTCCTGGAAGATGAGTTTCTGCTTCGTTTTCCATCCTGGTCTCATTGAGGACAATGCGGTAGCGGAGCGTGGTGGAGTGTTGTGAATGCCAGGAGCCCAAGCTCAACGTCCACAGTCAACAAGCCAGCACCCCGCCGTCAGCAGGCCAGCATGCCATCATGCGTACTTCCAGTCATTAGGATATTTGATTTATTGTAATTAGACTCGTTTAGGGCTAATTGTTAGGTAACGAGCTGATAGAGAATAATTAGCGCCAATTAGTGGCCCATCAAAGTAGCGCCAATTAATGGCCCATCAGAGTAGACAGATGGCGCCCTAGCCAGAGGCGCCATCTGATCCCTTTATATGGAGATCGTCTTCCTCATGAGGAGGCTATGCAATAAAGAACTTATCTTTCCTCTATTCTTCCTCTTCTTCCTCCTTGCCGTCAGGCAATCCTTGTGGTCGCAGTGACCACAACATCCTCCTTCCCTCCTTCTCGTCCTTCACCTCCTCCTCTTTTGTCGCCTCCTTTGCATCCTCGTCATTTTCACTTCCTCCTCCTTCACCTCCTCCTTGGCCGTTTGGATATCCGACTGCTGTAAGGAAGAGATCACCTCATCGATGATAGAGGTCGCTTGTCGATCGGATACGATTTCTTCGGAGTCGGCTTTCGGGTGACGTGACCTATTCCTCCTTGCCTGCTCCACTGCCATTCTCCATATATGCTCATCTTCCCTAATCCTTTGCAATTCAATCATGGAGACAGTCCTCCTTCTCTTCCATACCACTAAACCAGGGGGGAATAGGTCCCGTACGTATGTCTGACGGCCCTCGACTTCTGTACACTCCATATGTTTTGTCGAATTCTGGTTGGAGCTTCTTCAAAAACAACTTCACGGAGGATCTCTTAGTAGCCCTTTGAATTTTCTCTTCCTCATCCACGCGTTTGATGGGAGCTAAAATGACAGTTTACATATGTGTGTCAGTAGCAACACGAAAAATAACGTAGTCGTCTTGCATGTAACATGAAAAAGTAAATAGTCGGGTAGAATGCAACACGATAAATGTAATAGTTGTGTACCATGTGACACGAAAAATTAAATAATCGTATACAACTTACCTTTACCCCATTTCAATGAATCGCCGGCTGACTTGTGCACCAACTCCTTTCTCCGCATACCCATCAGAGTTGTTCTCATATGCTCCAAGTCATCGGGCCGCTTCTTTGTCTCCATGTGATGCACCGATGACTTCTTTATCCTCTCCTTCTTCTCTGATTCCTTTGTCTCCTTCGTCGGCTTTTAAGTCTTCTCCTCCTTGGGATGCTCAAATATCTGACCCTCTAATAGCATTGATGCTGTGGCTGCAGATGCCTTCATAAAGTGAATAACCACTCGCATAGGTCTGACACTCCTTCCCATCTCCTCGTACGAAGACAGAACTATCTCAATTAGTGACTGTATGCCTTGAAGCCAACCCTCCAATTGCCCCATTGCAGT